>OX402056.1:14530000-15127500 GCA_947859365.1 Archips crataeganus | reverse complement strand
CCAGACAGGCGATTTTTCAAAAATCTTTGAATGCAGTTTAAATTGATTTTAAAATCAAAATGAAGTCTCGTTTCAGTAAAATTGTATATCTACAATATTTAAGGTACTTCCCCTCATTGTGGCATACCCGTGGGACGCCCTGTATATTCACTTTAAAAATAGATTATTAAATTAAAATAAAACAAATATTTAAGGTGACTCCCATAGAACAAACGTGATTTTTTTTTGCCGTTTTTATAGACAATGGTACGGAACCCTTCGTGCGGGAGTCCGACTCGCAATTGGCCGGTTTTTTCAGTCCCAGTTTAACCGGGGTGGCATTAACCTAATTACTTTCTAGAAATCTAGATAGGTACTTCTTGAATTCATCAGGAATGTTACTGGTCGCTTCTAGAAAATTCTACCTCTCTTCCCTGAACCCTGTACACAATTTACCGACGCAATACTACGGTGCCTGAGTGCTTGTGATTAAACAATAAATCGTCGTGAACGCCTTAAGAAAGCTCGGCTGGCTGATTCAGGTCAGGAATTACTCTAAGGGAATAAAAACTCGTTAATGGTAACTGTGGTTTGTACGTGTGAATGAGTTTTTTTACGTGAGGAGCTGGAAATGTTGTAACATTTAATTTAATAATTAGTGCAGAATATACCGAAACCACTAAAATTTAATAGCCTATTTGGTTTTACCTGTGGCCTAGAGCATCGTAGGTTTGAGCCAGTGCTATAGTACCTCTGATTATTTCAAACGTATTTGCAAAATTACATTTCATTGATAATATAGTGCAAATCATTCGTGATAAATATCTAAAGTGTGCTTATCTGACATACGTAAATACAGAGTTTCTGCACTACATGTATTTTTACAGGGCATGGTTATATGGTTATTCATAAAGTATTGTTACATTTTTACAAAATTGGAAATTTGCTGAATTTCTTAAATATGCAGCATAATCCGAGGCCATTCAAGCGGATTCGCACAATTCCAGACGATTTGTAGTTCTATCGTGCGCTTTTTGGTGAAGGAAAACATCGTGAGAAAACCTGCACACCACTGCGATGCAATTCAATGGAGAACTGAGCCCGCATGCAAATTAAAGTACAATCCCTCTCATTTTGAGAGGAGACATGTACCCAGTAATAGGACGTATGTAGGCCGGAGATATGTCATTGAACAAGCATGTAAATTATGCTCCCTGTCCAAGTGTTACATTCATACTTAGATACTTAAGTCAAAGTCTTACTTGAATATAGTCTTATTTACATCGTAAGGTAGGTTGTTAAAGTTGCTTAAACTACAAACAAACTATTCAAATTGCGTGTACCTATTCAATACTCCAAGTACACAGAAAACTGAACAATAAACAACAACGTTTTTAAAATGCATGTAAACTAAATTATTTGCTTTTAACATGTCAATTGAAACAATGTGACAAAGAAAAAGCTTTGTAATATGCTACAATGGGCAAGAATAGCAGTGTGAAGATACCCCTTGCTGGACTAATTTCCTTTTTTAGATAGAACCACCCCGATGCATCAGATTTTAGGGCACTGCCAAAGGGTTTTTCAGCTGTATTTTCCGTAACAATCAAATTTAACAAAAATATTGTTTTAAATAAAAAGAGATTCACTACATATGAAATACATACATATAACTCTGACATTGAACCTTAGGGCGAAAAAGGTATTTCTTGGTAACTTATTGTAAACTAAAATATAGGTATAAAAAATGTAATTCAGCACGTATTCAGAATATTTAATTCAGAGGTGCGAGCCAGGGCTCGAACCCATGACCCTTTGCTCGAGGATATGGATAAAACTACTAGGCTATCACGCCTTTTTAGGGTTCCGTACCCAAAGGTAGGTAGGCTGTACGAACGAACCGTGATAGCTAGACAGTTGAAATTTTCGCAGATGATTTATTTTGGTTGCCGCTATAACAACAACTACTAAAAACTGGAATAAAATAAATATTTAAGGGGCTCCCATACAACAAAGGTGATTTTTTTTTGCTGTTTTTATAGATAATGGTACGGAACCCTATCGTGCGCGAGTCCGACTCTCACTTGGCCGGTTTTTTTATTATAACTATGTATTACCTATTCTTTGTCAACGGAACCGTCGACAAGCAGCATCAGACGCGCTTAAGCTAGGAAGGACACATTTTTTAAAGTCAAAAGGCATTCATAATTAATTAATGGTCGCTGAGCGTATCGGACACATGGCGGGGGCAAATGGGTCGGATGGCCACATTCCATTGTCGTGTAACTTACGCACATCGTTCATCACGTTGACAAGCGTTAATCCAGTTTCCGGGGGTCCTACTATGATTTTGAATCGAGATCCGCGGCTCCCTTCGCGGAAGTCAGGATTACTGTAAACTAAAGCCCAGTTTGGACTAGCAAGAAAAATCGATTTACCACTTTTAAAACTGGTTCGCCTTACGACCTCGCAATGTAATGGAGCTTGGACAATTCTTCTTCCCTTCTTCTTAAACTTGACTTTAGTCTTGTCGAACTATCAATACCAAGGGGTCAATTTTTGAACTCACATCCGTGAAAACAAGGCAAATTAGTGAATTCATCAATCGTTCTCGATGAACCGTTTAAATGGAGATAAATTGTCCGAGTAATTGTTACGAATTGCCAATAGTCAGATGCGTAACGTAGCCTTCGTAACATTTCTCTGTGACTTAATCATTCTAAATATTATTAAGTAATTTGTCTCTGACACATAAGGTAGGTATCCTTGTAATGTACAATTTTGTAGTACCTACATACATCTGGTACGATTAGATCCCTCCGCTGTCACTAGTGTGACTAAATTTGGTAGGTATATAAACAGAATACCTCTAGGCTAACACATGGTTTCTTTTGGTCTCTATTTTCCCTCAGGATAAAATCCAAAATAAAGCTTAGTGCAGAAATTTGTTTTTTTTTCACAGGCGTTCTCCAATCTTCATGCAACGTAAATGAAGACCACAATATAATTTCTGAAAATACAAATGGGAATTTAGTAAAATTCCGATCGCTAAATGTAATAGTTTACATGACCGAAGCCGCGGGTAAAGAGTAAGTAATTTTAAAATAATATAGAGAAGAACCGAGAACCAATAGTACCGGCCGCGTTCAAAACGCTCCTCCCCCCGCTAAATCTCGATGACAAATAGTTGCGTAAATGATAGTGTTCGCTCGTTCGTGTACGTCGGTCGAGAGCTCTGTTTTTGTTGTTTGATGTATGCCTGCGCTTTTGTGCAATGTCCGCGCCTATTGTTTGACAGGAGGCATGGATTGCACGGTTTTTGCGTTTACGCGCCACTGCGTCAACCCTCATTTATTGTGGGGAATAAAATTAGAATTCGAAGGTGACTATTAAATTGGAATATTTAAAATAGAAAGAAATACGCAATACGTAATAAGGATGGGTGGGTAATGTAATTATTCCCCAAGCATATATTTTAAGAAACAAAGTAGGTACCTGATTCATCAAAATCGTTTTATGTGGTTATTCGGAAAGCTTAGTTTTGAAATATTGTATAAGCGCGGACGTTACTTAATTCTATTTTCGTTTACTTTCGAAGCAGAATACCAAAACTACCAGTATTTTTATTGCTAAATGAATACAAATGATCATGAAGTTTGAAATTATGTGTACATATTCATCTAATTGAATCATCTGCGTCTCTACTGGTATAAGTGTGACATTCTAGGAACCCGTTTTATTAAAGCACGTTTATCATAATCAAAATGGGCTTCCGAGAACAAATTTCGTAGCGGCGTTATCGTGATGTACATTTAAACCCTTTCACGGTCTACAATCAGATAAACCGACACCTGGTGGGATGGAACTATCGGGGCCCACACGCCATGTGGAAGTCGATGACAAGGACTAAAGTGTATAATTAATCATTATTCCCCAAAGAACCCCGAAAGTGAAACAACGTTCGTAATGACGAACGCCCGCGGGTGGTTTTTTGTTTGACCATACGTTTCCTGTACTTATACCGTGAGGTTCTATTAATCAATAAAACCACATAGTTGAAAGGCTTTTTCTATTAATTGCGTGTCAGGTAAAGTTTTTTAATCTTCCGTGGCACACAATGCGTGTGTTCTTCATTTTGACAGGAGCTGTCATCTGTACAAAAATTGACAGAGTAAATACAAAATCTCAACGCGCAATTCAGGGATCAAATCTGAATTAAATTTATCATTGTCATCCGAAACCGTGGAACAAAATCTGAACTTGATACTTCAAATTTTTTAAAGGACAGGAAAATTAAAAAAAAAGTCATCCTCGAGGGCGTTGTTCAGATTTCAATTACGGGACAGCATATTCACGGGATCGTGTTTTGCTTTCATTCATTCCAACCGAAATAATCTATACCGCAAACAACGTTTGTACAGTCGACTTGTCAGACATAAAGCTCCCTTTGTGGGTCCAAAATCGATTATGGCCTTTTTGTTGTCAAAATTGAGGTTCGAAATTCTCAAGTTTCACAATAGTTACGATGTTTATCGTTGCCAGGTGTGTACGGTCTCTTAAACGTATTTTAATTGAGTGCAAGGAACAATGTTTCTCAATCCGGCAGATATTTTGAAAGAGTGTTATTTTTATTAGAATCTTAAGTTCTTTGTTTAAAAACTTTTTTGATAGCGTAGTTTATTTTCATACGATATTTGTTTATATATAAACTTGTTTTTATTAGCTTTACTTGCAGTTAAAAATACTTAATAATGTTTGTAACTTAATACTTACGCGGAACTTTCAATGGAACTAAATCTTAAAAGCTAAATTGTGGCGTCCATGGGCGGCGGTGATATCTTTTTATCAGGTGCCTGCTTGTTTTCCCTTCTCATATGAAAAATAAAATAAAATGGACTTGAACTATTATCTTATTGAGACAAATTTGGCAAGTACGAGAATGATGATGAACTTCTATTTAAGTAAGTACACTCCGAAAATGCATACATTGCTCATTTAGAAGAACACTGACGCAATTACAAATTATTGTCAGTTCAAAACTAAACTTGTTTTTCTTTTTACATAAAGTTTAGTTTTGGAATGACAATAATTTGTACTGTGTCAACAGTGTTCTTCTGAATGAGCGACATATGTACAAAGAAAAGGGTTTAAGTATACTTAATTTAAAGGCCGGCGACAGATTGGCGACTCTTTGATTGGTGTTCATTTCCCATCACTGTTCTATTACCTAAGTACCTACCTAATTTGTTAGATGTGGGTAAAAAAAATGAGTAGGTACCACGGTGATCAAACGTAGCGTGAAATTAATTACTACTTGAGGCAGAGCAAATGAAACCGCTTCTAGTTGAGGCTTAAGACGAGGGTAAAGTACAGGAGGGAGCGATTTGCAGGTGAGCAGAAAATATTGGAATAGGTTAGATTGGAATCCAAAGAAGATTTTTTACAAGGAGAAAGCTTTCAGCTCTACATATTCGTAGCATTATTAAATGTAGTCGTATTAATGTAGCATCCATAATAAAATTGAGAACCATGTATGAAGTGACAAATAAAATGTGTAGGTAATTGTTATAATTAGTCTAGGTACCCCTACGTAAGTTTTCAGGCTAATTCAGCACATAAAACTTACTTTCGAAAATAAGATGTTCTTTTAAGTTATGAAAAATAAATCTGACCTTTTCTAACAATCCAGATTTCTTATTTTTATTTAATGTTATTATCTTCTTCTTCTAATTATATAAAAATCTCGTGTCACGTTGATTGATATCGAACTCCTCCGAAATGGCTTGACCGATTTTTATTCAACTTAATTGTCCATATTTGGTAGGTCTGAGAATAGGTCGTAGGCTATTTTTTATACCCCTATTCATTGTAGGCGGAGTCGCGAGCAACAGCTAGTTTTCGCATAGAATTATCAGTAGGTACCCAGGAAATTGAAAAACACCTGTTAATTCGGACCGCAGTTCGGCCATTCAAGCCATAACCTACTCGCTCTCTAGAGCTCCGTGTCACTACCTGTTTAAAGCCGGTTGCAGACAGCCCAGCCAGCCTCCTGCCGACAAAGCTGCACCAATTTGCAGATTAGCTGATGCGTAAATTGTTGCATTAGCCCATGCAGGAGTGGTTCGAATGGCGAAGGCCCGTACAATTACAGCGCGTAATTCGATACCAAAAGCCGCCCGTAAAGCGATTTCGTACATGCATCTTTATTTTTAGTTTGTAAGTAATTAAAACACTGAACTGAACTTTTGGTGCAGTTCTGTTATGTTGACGACTTTATAATTTGTAAGCGTTGTTTACACACTACAAACATAAAATGTTTCTTAAAAAGATTTTTAATTCCATTTAGAAAAGACTGCGTTATAACAGTAGAATAGACTAATATAGTCATCTAATAGTACATCTAGTTGTGCTATTTTAAGAAGATAAGTGACATAAAGAAAAAATACAAGATAAAGTATTGTTTACGAGGAGCATTCTCCTTTTTTCCTGGTATTTTTTCTATTCATAACGGTTTATTTTTAGAAGATAAAAACAGAATACATTATATTTTTCCAATTCCCAAGTGAAAGTAACATGATACACGCAACACAAACATGATGAACGTTTCATAGAACAGGTAAAGATATTGCTACTTTTGCCTCCGGCTAGTAAGCAATAAAAATGAAAATAAAACGGGGAGCGCTTTTTTTTATCACATCACATAAAGATTACACTACATCGTTGTAATAACGCATTGTATGGCCACAAACGAGCCTGTTTTTAACCTTAAAATTATAAGGAATCAAGTTACGACTGGAGACAAGGAACTGTAAAGTACAAAAGAGAGTTCAAGAGTTAGGCCTCTTATATTTTTAAAGATTTATTTGAAGACTTTTTCAAAATCAAAGAATCAGATACCAGTTTCAAATTATCATCCATATGTGTCTCAGAAATAAAGAAAATTTAACACCCATCAATAAAATAATTTGCCTCAGTATCTAACAACAAACGTTCCTTTCTTACTTTACTACATTTGTAAAGACATTCTAAAAGTATAGTGAGAAGAATCTCATCATACTTATCACTTAAAGTCCAAGTCAAAATTGCTTTATTCAATTTAGGTCATAACCAACACTTATGAATGTCGAAGAATCTACCACCAGTTCGAAAAATCCCAGTTGAGAAGAATCCAGCAAGAAACCCAACAAGATACATTTCAAAACAGATGTTCAGTATTATTTAAGTATTTTACATCCAAAGTATTTAACACAACTAATTTCGCCTAATTAATTTGCTTTTTAATTGAATCGAATTGAAGACAATCTTTTAAAGTACCTACCTAATCAATGACATTTCACGACTCGTCAATTACGCCGTCATGACAATTTCATAGATCAAAGGATTTCTATTTCTGTTATACCTCGGGTTCACAACGACTAAACCGAGCTAAGACTAGCTACCATAATTCCTACTAATTTCCCGGTTGACTCTAATCTCGATATAAATCTAGGTTTGGCCACGGAAATTAGGGAGTAGGCGAAATCCAAATTAATCTACCCTCTACTTAGAACTTGGCAAATGGTTGAATTCCACTTTAGGCATTGTATTCATTCAATGTCGCTTGTTTTCAATGACGGAAGACATCGTTAATTCGTACACCATCCCTATTAGTATTTTTTGGAGGTAGATGCTAGATAGATGTACTCACAGTACCAGTAGGTTCGCCTACATGTGGCTCGATGAGTTTTTTCGAGCGCTATTCGGTCAAGGTCGTGAATTTGGTGATCTAATACGAGTAAATAGCTTAATTACTCGTACGTCTACTTAGGTTGACTTCAGCGCTAATTAAACATCAGACGATAGCGAAACTAGGAAGAACATACCGAAGCCAGTATTTGGGGTTAAATCACAAATGAGATTGAATGAATCTTAAGATTTGTTAACATCAGTCTTACTAGAGATGACAGCTTCGAAAAATCCATGTCAAAGTTTCAAGTATGTAGGGTGCGTGACCACCTTAATGGTAGCTTCAGCTTCATAGATTTAAAGAAAAAACGACGTTCAGTCCACGACATTCCAAGTCCCATTTGATTTTCGAACCGCATGTAACTTGTCGACGAAATAAATCAAGAGCAGGATAAAAACGAAAGTGTGCGTTCGGGTGGAAAATTTATTTCTTTCCTCCACATTTCACTGGTTTTGGTAAAAGTTTTAATTATTTGCCGGATGCGCTTCGGCGCCGGCCCATTTGAGATCAATGCCCTGTTGCTGTTTGACTCGTTAAATTTTGAGCCTACTGCCAAAACGGCAGTGTTTTAAGTCACCCTATTGTTGACGTGCAAGGGGTGGCTTTGTATTTGGAAAGTTCATCTGCATCGGCTTTATCTGTGAGGAGATTTTTGTTTAAATTAGTTCCTTAGTAGGTATATCCATTGTTGTTTCTTTAACGTAAGTACCTACTTATTTATATAAAGTACTTTACGCAACAAGATTAAAATGCGATTGTTTATTAACTTTTAATACGAATAAAACTTTGGCTATTGTATCGATGATAGAATCACTCTCATGTTTTTTTTTTCTTGTGATTTGTATGTAGGTACTTAAGCTTAAGTAGCTCTTTTTATCTAGTGAGAATCCAAATATAAGGACTGCTTAACATTGTGAGAGTGACCTACACCCCACCTCGTCACTTGACAAGTACTCGGAGTATATTACACAAAATAGTCACGTCAAATCCACTGTACCATTTCAACCGTTCTTTCAGCTCTCTGTAATCCTACGGAACAATTTAAAAGCGTTTAGCGGTAAAAAGTCGTAGATTTAATATTATTTTATTTCATTCAACGTCCCATCTATGTTAATATCTTGATAATGATTATTTAAGATGAAATTTTGCAAAGAGATAGTTTGGACGTTAAAAACCAAGCAGAGATTTTCGGTGAGATGAAGACAGGAGAATTTGGTGCGGTTGATGTCACGGGTAATAACAAATCAACCGCAGCAATTAATAACTACGAGTACATTTATTTTGGTAATTATTTACGATTTTTACGATAAGACAATGTTAATTACTGCAGTCGAAATATTTAATATAACTTTTATCATCCGTCTTTATGATGGTAGGTATATAATACTAATTGCTATGTAGCAATAAGGTCATAATAATTTAATGTATATAATAGCTTGATGGAGATGCGTCGCTTTATTACATAGTTCCCAAGACAGCCATTACATCAGCTTTATCTTAGAATAATATTGGATTGTCACTAAATTTAAATACGCATTTAAAGTGTCAGCTTAACAAAAGCCTTAAAGAAGATTATTTTTAACTTGCAAGAGACATCTGGATAGATGAAACTAAACACAAGCTTCTAAAACAGGTCAGTTTAGAAAACCATATGGCATTCATAATACAATAACCGCTTAAAACTCGTGCGTTAAGTCTGAATATCTCCGAGTTCGTTCCGTGTATAGAATAAGAAATGGCGTCTGATATAGATAAAGTATGCTGCGGTCATTATGACTTACAATTCAGACGTCTCCATCGTTGCGTAGGCTTCACCCGATAAAGGCCACTTAGGGCAGGGCATTGGGAGGAGATAGTGAAGATAGAGAAATTACTCTGGAGCAAGTGCGAAAAGAGTTATAATTCACTTCTGGAGATACAAAATAATCGTAGGACGTAAAATAAAATACGATTCGAATCCTACGGACTGCTAGTAATGACTAATGATATTAGAGTTCGCAATTTGTTACGAAAAAGAACTGCTCACAGAACTGTCACACTTTGTGTATGCTTCATGCGTGGCACCTTATTCATTATGACTTCCTTAGCAGGCAACAGTAGGTATGCCACTGTGGCAATTATTGTGAAAAGGTTCCAGAGGTATTTGCTTGTATAATACATTATATTATTAGAAATTATTATTTTAATCAGAAGCCTCCTTTTTACGTCGCCTTCGTCGAGCAACTAATCTTACTATAATATTACTAGCTGTTGCCCGCGACACCGTCCGCGAAAAATTGATATATAAAAAACAGCCTATGACCTATTCTCAGACCACTTGGTCGAAGAACTTGTGATGTGGAGAAAAAAGTTTCATAAAAATCCGTCAAGCCGTTTCGGGGGAGTTTGATAACAAACACCGTGACACGAGATTTTTATATCTACACTAATATTATAAATAAATAAATAAATAAAGAGGAAGAGATTTGTATTTTTCTATGTAACGAATAAACTTAAAAACTACTGAACCGATTTCAAAAATTCTTTTGCCGTTAGAAAGCTACATTATCACTGAGTGACATAAGCTACTTTTTATCGCGGGAAAATACCTTTTCCTACGGGAAAATTAATCTATCGCGGGCGAAGCTGCGGACGGAAGGCTAGTATTAGATAAATGAGAAAGTTTGTGAGTCTGGGCGTGCTAGTTTGTTACTCTTTCATGCTTAAAACTCTGAATGGAATGGAAAGAAACTTGGTATGGTCATAGATGGCTGGACGTCTGGAATAATTTTATCCCGATATACTTACGAGATAGCAAAAAAATAACCGCTACGTCAAAAGGCATACAACTTTGCACGAGTGTGCCTTGTGACATATTAAAAGAAGACCACGATGTAAGTTTTGAAAAAAAAAACCGGCCAAGAGCGTGTCGGACACGCCCAAGGTAGGGTTCCGTAGCCATTACGAAAAAATCAAGTAATATGTTTCTAAGGATTTCGTATGTGTACGGAATCATCTAAGTTTAGGTACCCTAAAAAAAATTGTTTTAGTTTTTTTTATATAATCACTTTGTCGGCGTGACTGATATATATATTCATGCCAAATTACAGCTTTCTAGTACTAACAGTCTCTGAGCTTAGCCGGTGACAGACAGACAGACAGACAGACGGACAGACATGGTGAAACTATAAGGGTTCCTAGTTGACTACGGAACCCTAAAAAAGAACAGGCCTAATGGTTTACGCGAGCGTTAAAAGCTCGTAATAATGTAAAGCCAAATAAAACCACAATGCTCGGACAAAAAAAAACTAAAATAATAACAATGTCCAAATACAATATTATCGGTCGAAGATTTGAGATTTGTGCCGCTGAGGAGCGTGTGTTTGTCCAATATAATGGGCCCAATGTTTGCGGAGTGTGATTGATGTTCGCTGCCGAACTAATGGATCGATTTCCGTTTCGGCTAGCTCCTGAGCTCCGTGGTTACGCTCTTGTTAGTGTTGTATTTTTTATACCGTCTATATCTTAGTGCGAAGCGACACTCAAAGGTTTAACGATGAACGATGTTCTTTCTTTTTTCCGCGTAACAATCTGTTGTTCCTTATCAGAAAAGATATCGCATCCAGGATTAATCATATCGTTTTATTCCTTCTGACATTGGTCACGTCTTTAGTTTGTATTTAGTGAGTAGTGTAAGTTTCATTTTAGGAAAAGTTCTATCTACTAATGCTTTATTTTGATACTCACGTACTTATAATAATAAGGAACAAGTTCATTTACATAAAGTTTTGCTTATCAGTCAAAAATAATGGTTGGCATGTTCTTAAATTATTTAACTTTTAACAAGCTCGCCTGTCAGTCAATGTTTTTTCGATTATCTTATTTAAAATTTTCCTACATATTTAAGCAAATTATATTATACTTCGTTGCTTAATGCTATTTTGATAAACATTTAGGTACTTACAGAAATATATTTTGTAGTTGTGCAAAATTATTTTACCATTTTTAATCGCCTACACGTTCATTTTTTTACATGCATGTTTGCATGTTTGTTACTCTATACCGCAGTAAGCAACAAAACGGATTTAAATTAAACTTAGCGTAGACATAGGACACTTGTCTTTATAAAGCGGAATCAGGCGTTTCCGTGGATAGAGGGTTGTCCAAGAGCGTTGAAGTGTCTCGGCATCAATATGACCTGTCAACTTTGTCTGCATCAATATATGGTGTTGTTCGAGTGAACGTTGTGGTTTAAAAACGTTACCGTAACCTTTGTTCAGACCAAGCTCTAAGAAGTAAAGTAAAGTAAATTTTTATTAACCATATGAGAACAAAACATACAAAAAGAAATACCAATGACTCCACACTAGGCTAGGCCTGTATCGTGGCAGCCAAAAGACCATAATAATAATTACACACAGTGATGCAGTCTGAATCTTAATTACAAAATATTGTCAAAAAAAAAAGAAGGAGAAATTCAAACATTAAACAAACTAAAAATACATTTTTAAAAGATAAACAGAAAGCTACAGGTGTGAGTTTGTGCGTGTGTGCGTGTGTGCGTGTGTGAGTGTGTGTGTGGTATGTGGGAGAGTGTATGTGTTTGTGTGTGTGTGTGTGTGTGTGTGTGTGTGTGTGTGTGTGTGTGTGTGTGTGTGTGTGTGTGTGTGTGTGTGTGTGTGTGTGTGAGATTGTAGAAACATTACGTAGAAACGGTATTTCTAATACAGGCGAAGCCGCGGATAAGTGCTACTTTTATCTAAACTAACATTATGCACACGAAATAAATAAAATAAAATCTTTATTCTAAAATCCTTACTTACAGTATAGGGCAGATGCCCTGGTTTTGCCCACTGGACCGGTTTTGGCCATTTTCAACTTTAAATTTAGTTCACTAATGTACAGACGTCTGAATAGACAATCGGACTTAAAGTGGCCAGAACTGGGGGCATCTGCCTCAATACGGGTATGTATTACAATACCGAAGTACGAATGACCGAATGTACTAAAACATCGAATGGGTCAAAAGACCGACACGATTTTTTTCTGAAACCGTTAACTTTTTAAGATTGTTATAAAATAAACCTAACCTAACCTAATGGGTTCTGTATGATGCCGTTTTAATAAATTCAGAGAAGTTTACGGTTTTAGAAAAAATCGTGTCGGTCTTTTGAGCCATTCGATGTTTTAATACATACGGTCTTTCGTACTTCGGTATTGTAATACACACCCCTCAATACAGTTTGTCTATTAAAGTTATAGTGAAGGGTGACACATATGCCTGAACTAGGTTGATCCTGTATTTCATCATCATCATCATTATCCCAGCCTGTATACGTCCCACTGCAGAGCACAGGCCTCCAATGAGAGGGATTGGGCCGTAGTTCCCACGCGGGCCCAGTGCGGATTGGGAACTTCACACACACCATTTAATTTCTTCGCAGTATGTATGCAGGTTTCCTCACGAAGTTTTCCTCCTGCGTTGTTTTCCTATGTTTTAGGATGAAATATTTTATCGTCGTTTTTTGTTTCTTTGTAACGGATAAATTCAAAAACTACCGTAATTCAAAATGCCAGCGGAGTGCAGACTAAGTTACGGGCAACAGCTAGTTAACTATTATATCTTATAACTTCGCGTTTTTGCAACTCGTTCTCATTTGTATACGCATTAAAACTCCACAAACTGGAGCAATAAGAGGTTCCGCAATAAATAATAATATGATAATACGCCCCTGTATTCCGCTCTAACGAGACTCCATCGCTGCATTCGCCTTGGACTACTCGTTAACGTGATATCAAAATATTTATTATGAATTAATTTACATAAAAACTTGAGCGTGGGCGTAAGGGCGGTATACTCGTAGTATAAGTTCTCGAAACAATTGATTTTTTGAATTGTTCTCAGCTTTTGTTACGACTCGAAATAAAATTGGAATGTTTGCCGACATCGAGCTGTCAAATTAGGCGGCTGGTAAAAAATAATGTATACCTGATAGTTGTTTTTGGTACCGACTAAAACGGTACTTGGGCTCTAATTTTGAAAAAATACTTTTATGGGCTGTTTCACCACCCATTGATTAATTTTAACTGACGGATAAATGTGATGCCGTCTCCGTCTATTCGAACAAAACAAATGGAGACGGCATCACATTTATCCGTCAAATAAATTTGATCAATGCATAGGGAAATAGAGGCTTAATGTAAAATTGTGGCACGATTACTACTTTGTACATATAAAAGAAAAAACCTGACTGATTGATGGACTGACTGACTTAGTAACGCCCAGCTCAAAGTCTTGAAATTATGTAACGACTAAAAGCGACAAAGTACATAAATGGTCC
The DNA here is from genome assembly GCA_947859365.1 of Archips crataeganus. Classification (NCBI taxonomy): domain Eukaryota; kingdom Metazoa; phylum Arthropoda; class Insecta; order Lepidoptera; family Tortricidae; genus Archips; species Archips crataeganus. The sequence goes on along the minus strand of OX402056.1, from coordinate 15,113,475 downwards.
CTTATATATGACGTTGACTGTACCTAAATAACATAATTATTGACATTTCAAACATAAATCTGACCTTTGGTGTAAGAAACTTTTTTGACCGAAAATGTCACCCTTCTCCTATGGAAGTATTTTCAGCTGACAACTTAAATAAATAAACGCACGCCTTTCCGTACATTTATGAAATGTAACCCTTCCAAATCACACGCCCGCCGTCTGTTTTCTTTGAAAACAGTGCACCGAATAATATTCGGAACGCATCGGGTGACATGAATGCTTGATATGCTGGAGAAATAAGATAATAATATAACTCCCTTAAATAATTACAGTCATATGCACATTATGTACTAACAGCTCTGTGTGATTGTATGGAATTGTATTGTACAGGTAGTTGCAGAGAAAAGGTACCACCCTGTAATGGCGGGAACCACACTGGCGGGGGTACCTTTTTTCTTCAGCTAACCGTACACCTACCCGGAAAGAACACGTCTAGTCACCTTTTCTGAAAATGAGATTTTAATCTCAAAATGTAGAGCTCGCATAGCACTATAACTTACCATTGGATTATATGGATATCTGAAAATAATCTTTTTTCTAATATATAAAAATCTCGTGTCACGGTGTTTGCTATCGAACTTCTCCGAAACGGCTTGACCATATGAAACTTTTTTGTCTATATCTGGTAGGTCTGAGAATAGGTCGTAGCGTAGGCTATTTTTATACCCCTATTCTTCGCAGACGGAGTCACGGGCAACAGCTAGTATACCTATATTTTTTTTACTTTCAAAACTAACAAACTGTTCGTGATGTATGACTAACTTTCAAACCGCTATTACTTAACTCCAAAATTTGCTTAGGTGACTAGATTATGTTTTTTTTCTACCTTTCATATGGAGATGGAATGTTGATTTGATACGAATACGAGTAGGTAGGAAGGATAGGACTAAAAGTCAGAGAACTTTACTCAGCATTAAGAAAGATTTATAAAAGATTTATTATTTATTATTAAAGACTATGTAAAGCTATCCCGCATAATCGTTTTTCAAAAATATCTGACAATATTTCTTTATTGCAAACGCTAAGGTTATAAATGTAATTTCAACGTTTTCAAATAAGTTTGCACTGAGTAAACGTGAAACTGTTTATTAGTGGCCCAAAACAGCATTTGACGGTGCGGTGAAATGATCGATGTTAAAAATGTACCTACAGAAAGAATTTGTACAAAAAATTGTACTTCTAATAACTGCCTACTGAAACAATTTCAGTTCTCACCCGCGACCAAGGCAAGAAAGCAAGCAACAATCAAAACAAGCAGAGCAAGTTCATTAATATTGACCTCCGCAAAGTAACGCCTGATTCAATAAATCAAATTCTTTATTATTGATAGTTTTGACGACCCAACATTCGATTGTCCTTGCCTCAAACACTTGTAACAACAAGCCTTTGTTGGCGGTTCCTTGTGATTTTTTTTGCAGCAGCCCGTCACAAACTCAAAGGATTCGCACCGAGCCGTGTCCACTCGAGATGGGAACATCTGTTAAATTAAATTAAATGTCTTCCGTTGGCGGGTCTAGAAATAAATTTATGATGTTCATAAGTCGCATAAAGGTGTTTTGAATAGTACAAATGGCTTGCCATTTCTTATGTCTTGAAACCCTTTAAATAAACAAGTAAGTTTAAATTTAATTACGTAAAATGCCATATCTGGTAGGTTCGCACCTTTTGAGTTTTTCGAAGTTTATGTGCGAAAACTATAGGGCGTGGGAACTGCAGCCCAAGCCCTCTTATTCTAAAAGGAGGCCAGTGGGACGTGTATAGGCTAGGATGCTGATGATGACCTAAGAATATTCCTTTAAAATAAACTTCTAATAAAAAATGTTTTTTACGTGATTAAATTAAAAGTGAATGAGTGGGCGCTCTCATTCTGAGTGGAGGCAAGTGCCCTGCACTGGGACGTATGTAGGCTGAGATGATAATGATTATGAGTGGTAATTGCGAAATTTTATGACATAAATAGATAATTGCCGTAAAAAATATACTTTTCTCCTCAGCACCTCAAACAGGCAGGTTTTGCTACTAAAAAACAGTGAGCAAAATCCGATTTTGCTCACTGCGTGAGACAAAGTAGCTTTTTAATTATTTGTTTTAAAAGTCAAAGACAATGATGGGTCTGCTTACTGAATTCGAAAGATTTGAACTTCAGTTTGATCTGTCACTTTCATTTCGATACGAAAAGAGCGAGAGATAAGATCAAATCGATTCGAATTTCAATTTCAAATTCTATCCTAGTACACCTAAAAATAAACGAACGATTGAACGTTCGGATACTCATAATAAGTTCTTAACCTTAAAATTGTAATTCGTCTGTTAAGGTTTTAAATTAAATTATTGTAGGTACTTTTTTAATAATTGGATTATATTTTTATATAATCAAATTAATAGTAAAAATGTTGTTGAAAACAAAGTTTAAACATGTATCTATATAATTATTAATAATTTTAACAATCTTGAGTATCGTGGTAAATACAGCGGATGCAGCATCGGAACGCAGCGGGTGTAGTATCAGAACGCATCTTTAAAAAAATAGCGGGATTCAAATTTTAATTCTTTTGTTCTGTTTCTCGCAGTAAAAAACAACTTTGCTCTCTTGTTGCACAAATAACTATTGATTGCCACGAAACTTGTAAAAATGTGTGTGTATAGCGTGTTAAAATGCTATGTTAAGATAGTTACTAGCAAATCTTTGCACTAAGCTTTTGAATTTAAGTTGGTTAGTTATATTTGCTAATTATGTAAATGTAAGCAATTCCCATTTGTTGCATGTTGAAACTGTGTTACAATATCCTGTAAGATTTTTAAGAAGCGAATTAATGGGAGCTTTATGCATTAAGATAATATGCTAATGTGCGGAAATACATTTAAAGTGCTTGAAGCAAAATTAGATTAGGCAATTTTTTTTATTGATATATTATATCACAGAATATTAAAGTATTTTCATGAAACGTCTGTCTGGCTTTCACTATAAATAATAAAGGAATAGTTTCATGCATGTTTCTGTTAACTGTTTAACGACAACATGTAAAGAAGAAACAAAAGCAAGTTACATAATTGCCGCAACAATGTTGCACAATAGTTTTTATGTGTTGCAATTATTTCTGTCATTAGAATGCACGCCAGAATAATACAAAGTAAACATAAAACCAAACTAAGTCAAAATTAAAATTCAATTAGGGAAAACGTTGCCTTTCCCTTTTGCTCAGCAAGCCTTCATTATGATATCGTAAAACATACAATTTTGCTGCGTACCAGCAATGAACACACGCGAAAACGACTAACATGCGGTGAGACACGTACCTTCATAATTGCGAAGTCTTATGGCCAACTGAATGAAATTTTGCACAATGAAAATTAGACGGTGGAATAATGTTGCCATTTAAGGTGTTCAACAAACCATGAATGAAAATAATAGGCACTCCCCAGCAAAGGAGAGCGCGAATGATATTATAGTAATTAAGAGTAAACTACCAGAAAATTTTGTCCCTGAACAATGTTTTTGCGACAACAGTGTCGTTAAATAAAGACGCTTCCAGTTCGCAAGCAAAGGACGTCGTTCTATTAACCAAATAAAACTGTTCATTAAATTCGTAATTTATGCGTTCGCGGCTTGTATTCATCGAGTTATAAATTTTCCTCGTTCGGGACTTCGAGCTCAGTTCGAGGGAATTTTGCGAAAAATTTCCTTAAAACGGCCTCATTAGGAGTTTTTCAAATTAAATATAAATTTTAACTTCGCCGCTCCGAAAGTGTTTCGTCTCTCTTTAAACACTGGGACGTGATCATGACAACAGGTATGTTTAAAGTTTCAACTATAATTCACTCGCATGAAATTAAATAAGCCTTAAAATGTCATATGAAAGAGCTGTCCACACTTCATTATTTATTACTGCCTTCCTCCGTTCCAGGTAACGCCACATTGCGGGGAAAGTCTCAATTCAAACAAGGACCGTTGACAACGGGCAAATAAAGACCGTCCTAACGTCTCATTCCACGCTATGACCCATTTTTACGCCATAAAATTATTCTCATCTCCCATCATTTGGGCCGTAAAGCTTGTTATCATTGTCTAATATTTGGCTTTTTTATTACCGGCCGAGTTTGCCTTGACTTGGATGGTAAGAATCTTGATGTGTTTTAATTTAGGCTTTTTTTTGTTTAGATCCCGCTATGTCTAACATCGTGATGACGAAAACGCGGCTTTTAAAAAGAAAATGAACGTTAGCTTCAGTGGTGGGGTAGACATAGAATTTCTTTTGGGCGAGGCAAAGGGTAAAGTTATTGTTTTCATAATTGAATGTTCGCTGAAATGTACTATTAAGATTGTTATCGGGATATAATGGAAATCAGAAAAGTATGACTTTTTTGTAAAAGGAATCATGATGTAGGGTTGACCTCGTTTTAAGTAATAGGCTTTTGAGCTTTTAATTGTTTTACTACGAAATATTAAAATCCAAAAAAGTTTAGAGAGGAACTAAAGGATTATAATAATGTAAAGCGAAATTTTGATACAGGTTACTAATTAAAACTAGCAGTGGAATTTTTAATAAAAGTAACTAAATGTCCAAAAATGAAACCTGAACTTTTAACGAACTGGTCTGAGCTCAGTTCCGTCGCGGATATAATTTAATTATACAGAAGAAGGAAATTGTTTTCAGCCAATTATATTAATAGTACTTTTTCTTTAAAAGCCTACTCAAAAATAATAATAAAAATATTGTTCAGACAGAGCTTTTCGGTGAACATACGCGTATTCTTTATTGTTGTGGTCTGGACTCATTTATTCTCAAAACTGTTTCATGTCTATCTTCTCTGCGTTCTGCCAAAGACACCAATTCGTCTATAGGCCGCTGTGTCCGCTGTTGTAAACTGTTATGTGGATAGAACTAGATAATAGGTTTTAGAGGTCACAAAATAGCTCACTTTTGGCCAGAGTCTATTACAGCATCGAAACTAGCATTTGTAGCGCACATAAAATATTCATTCTTTTTAACACTCCTATTAGCAAAAAAGATAAATTTGCAATAATGTTCGAAGTGATCAGATAAAGTTAGTTCAAACACAGCGAGTTGAAATTTGGAAACCGTAGTTCGTATTATATCGTCTTCCTCACACTCGTACTAGATACTAAAAGTATCAGGGTGAGCAACACGACACAATTCGAAGTTCGAAAATACGAGTTCGCAGTATAAGCCAGACATTGAATACCTAAACACAAGGTGAAATTTTAAACGTGAAATAAAATTATTGTTTCTGGGTTAGTTAATGCTGGACAATATAATGCACTAGCTTTTGCCCGCGACTCCGTCCGCGTGGAATTAGTAATTTGGGCAGCTTATTTTTTTTATCCAATTTACTTTTTCATCAATTATGGCTCTCCTGCTGCCGTGTCAGGCCTAAGTAACGTAATTTGAGATACGTTAGTTACGCTTAACAGTGCTAAATCGTCATTTTTGATGCTATACTATCTGATACATATCGAAGATTTTCATTTCATGCCATAATTCAATAAAAACACCGATAGCCGAACTAACGTATCTGGGATTTTTGTACGCACTTGTAATGGATATCTCCCGTATTTCAAATACGTTAGATAGGTCATACAGAACTCGCCCGCAGAATCGAAATTGAAAATCTTTTGGTGCAGTTTAATTCAAATCAGGTTGTTATTATGGTTGGTTTATCCTGTAAAGTTGAGAATTTCCAAGAATAATTATATCAAATGACCATTATGTATTTTCGTCCATTATTACTTTTAAACTTTATATATTTTGATATGTACCTACCCTCTGAAACCAAGGAGAGTTATATTGATTATAATTTTATTAAGAGTATGTTTAACTAGAGGGGAGGGAGTGGGAGAAAAGATAATAATATTTTGTTATAAGACCTTATAAGTATTATTTATTTAAAAAGATACCTAAAAGTTAAGAATTAATAGAAATCCTGTTACTGTGATAAAATTCAATAAAAAGTTTTCTAGCTTCCACTATACTTATGATTAACCTTCTTACCTATTTGTATATCTATAAAATAAAATGACGGGACTAGATAAAAGAGCCTACCCACTTTTAATTTACTTAAATGTTCTGTTTCTTGGTTCCCAAAAGTAATGTAAGTAAAGATACAGGTCATAGCCATTACACAGTTTTGGGTAATAAAAAGAGCATGGACACGCTTAACTAACGTATATTCAGATACGCAACTTTGCGTTACAGAATTTTGTATGAAAAGTAAGGCCGTGTAAACTTTAAAAACCGTCTTTTTTCCAATTGATTCGTAGCACAGTGTTAAAATTAAAAATACATCGTCACAATAATATTTCTAACCTACTGTGTAAATTTCAAATTTTAAACTTCATTAGTAAACAAGCAATGAGATGAACAAAAACAAAAACTTTGATCGCGTTTTTCTCTAATCGTCGTTTTTGGAGATACGTTACTTAGGCCTGACACGGCAGCTCAGTTCCGCGATACTAAAAAAATTACCCCCCCCCGCAACCCCCCGCACCCTCCAACCCGAACCCTCCCGCACTCCCCCCCCCCCACAGAAACCCCGAACCCCCCCGCACCCCTCCGCACCCCCTGCACGCCCTCCCACACAGCACCCCCGCACACCCGCGTTCGTCCCATCCCAAGTCAAGCGTGCCTATAGAAGTTTTACTTCAAGTTTTACTTCAAGTTTTTTTTTGTCAAATATCTTGAAAACGGTGCATCCTACGGTAAAATCAATGATATTTTCATCCCTCCTTTAATACCCCCACACCATTCCACCCGGCAAAATCAATGAAATTTTAAACCCCCCTCCAAAGCCCCCCCTCCCCCCACCCCCCTCACCCCCCTGGTGTTTTTGTCAAATATCTTGAAAACGGTGCAAATCAATGAAATTTTAATCCCCCCTCCGAAGGCCCCGCACCCCCCGCACCCTCACCTTCCCTCAACCCCCCCCCACCCGCACCCCCTTGGTGTTTTTGTCAAATATCTTGAAAACGGTGCATCCTACGGCAAAATCAATGAAATGTTCATCCCCCCTTAAAACTCCCGCACACCACGCCCGCACCCTCACCCCCCTCAACCCCCCCCACCCCCCCCACCCCCTGGTGTTAACACTGAAAGAATTTTTCAAATCGGAGTAGTAGTTCCTGAGATTAGCGCCTATATAGAAGTTTTACTTCAAAACCCCCAATTTTGAAACATTCTTCCGCTCCGCTCCGCTCCTATTGGTGTTAGCGTGATGATATATAGCCTATAGCCTTCCTCGATAAATGGGCTATCTAACACTGAAATAATTTTTCAAATCGGAGCAGCAGTTCCTGAGATTAGCGCGTTCAAACAAACAAACAAACAAACAAACAAACTCTTCAGCTTTATATATTAGTATAGATTAATTCTGTAGCGACACTAGCGCCATCTAGTCGTCACATAAGGAACTAATTACTACAATCCTACATCACGCTATCGAAGTTTCTCAACTCGGCTGCATAAATACAACTTCCAACTTTCATCCATCGGACTTCGGTCCCCAGGCGTAACATCGGCCTAGAGAGAGATCTCTCTATTGCAGCCTACCCCCAAATTGGTGACCCAGGACATTGGACAAAATCGCAACCTTCAGACACACAAGACGATGACGCAGTCTCACAGCAAGCCATACACACCGCACTGTGCACCATTAGCATGTATCTATTATCTGCCTGGTGTCTACAGTTCGCAAATCCTCCTCCCACTACTTCCAGTTGCCAATCAATCAACCAACGCTCGCCAACAAGGCTCCGAGCAATCACGCAACAGGCATGCATTCACAAGTAGCAGAGGAACAACAATGCTCGCCGACGAGGCTCTGAGCGACTGGCCCTTGCAAGCGCCCACATGACGCACAGACTGCACTCCACTGCAATTCGTATCGACCTCCGGTCTAAAAAGGGGGCTGATGTAGCGACACTAGCGCCATCTAGTCGTCACATCAGGAACCAATTACTACAATCCTACATCACGCTATCGAAGTTTCTCAACTCGGCTGCATAAATACAACTTCCAACTTTCATCCATCGGACTTCGGTCCCCAGGCAGGAAACAAACGGTTTCTTTGAGATCTATTCAGGAGAAAGTGTATGATAATGATTTAGTGGTGACAAAGGCAGACAAAGGAAATTGTATTGTTTTATTGGATAGGTATCAATATAATCGGCAAGTTTTAGATATCGTTCAAGGGGACGGTTTTACAGTTTTACGTAAGGACCCTACAATTACATTTCACAAAGATCTAAAGAGACTAATAAAGGGTTCTTTGTTTGCCTTTGAAACCGAACAACAAAAGAATTTTGTAATTCCCATGAATCCGCAGGCGCCAATTCTATATGGATTACCTAAAATTCATAAAGATGATGTGCCTGTTCGTCCAGTTGTCTCATACGTGAGTGCTCCAGCATATAAATTGGCGAAGAAATTAAATAGTATTATTCGTGTGAAGGCTTCCTTTAAACCTTCTTATAGTTTAAAAAATGGTTTAGATTTGGTTAGTAAAATTAAGGACATCAGCATACCGCCGAATGCAACGTTGCTTTCTTTGGATGTAGACAGTTTATTTACTAACGTACCATATAGTGAGACACTAGAAATTCTAAAAGACCACTTAGAAAGGAAGCGGTTGCATCCGGGTGAAGTTTGTGAATTAATAGATTTGGTAACTTTATGCATGAAACAAAATTATTTCCGGTTCAATGGTCTTTATTACTTACAGAGTGATGGTTTAGCTATGGGTTCACCTCTGAGTCCTTTAATGGCAGATATATTTATGGATCATTTTGAGAATCAGTATATTGTGGGTAATAGTAATATTGTGTACTATTTTAGGTATGTTGATGATTTGATCCTATGCTGGAGAGGGAGTATGAGACAGCTTGACGTGTTTATTAATGGTTTGAATAACAAGCACGTAAAGATAAGGTTCAAAAAAGAATTGGAGGAAAATTGTTCGTTGAACTTTTTGGATTTAACGATTTCAAAATTAAATGGTAAACATCAATTTAAAATATACCGTAAGCCCACGTACACAGATGCTGTTATACCAGCATCTTCTAATCATCCGTGGCAGCATAAACTGGCTGCTTTCCATTGTTATGTTAATAGATTGTTGACTGTGCCTCTTTCTAAGGAACATTATGATTTAGAGTTGAGTACTATTTATCAGATAGCGATCTCAAATGGTTATACAAAATCAATGGTAGATAGTTTAGTTCAAAAGAAGCAGGCACGGTTAGTAAATAGCATGCTTTACGCTGCGTTACCTTCTCAGTCTACTAACAAATATAGATCTAGCATCTCTTACGTCGGGGGTTTGTCTGATAAGATTTATGGCATTTTAAAATCAAACAATATTAATGTTGCCTTTAAGACTAACAACTCTTTGTACTCTAGGCTATGTAACCACAAAGAACAGGTAGATAAGGGAACTAGATCGGGGGTATACAAGCTTACTTGTAATGACTGCAATGGGATATACGTAGGACAGACAGGCCGAAGTTTTAATACTAGATTTAAAGAGCATGTTTCGGCATATAGGAATGAGCATCCAGATAGATCGAATTTTGCAAAACATTTGTTGGAATCAAATCATACATTGTTAGATTCAGATTCTTATGAAGTGTTACATTATTGCGGCAAGGGGTTGCGTCTGGATGCTCTGGAATGCATGGAAATAATTAGGTACAACACTATGGGGTCTATTATTAATGAACAGGTAAATTTAGTATCTTCTCCTTTACTGCGGCTTGGGTCGAATTTGAACAGTTAGTATTAATTAAATATGCCTTATAAATAAATAAACAAAAAATTCAAGGTAGTTTTAAATATGTCAATAAAAGTTAATTTTTGTGGGGTAGTTTGAGAATAAGAAAAATAAAGTGGGTACTTGAGAAGCTACAGTGACAAGTTAAAACATTTGTTTTGGTTTGTTAGTTTAACGTTTGGTAGCATAGCATACGGTTGTGGTAACTCTGAAGATGGGCTCTGGTTGAGTTCGAAACGCGTCAGTGTAGCTTGGTGGTGGTGATGGTTGGGTTTATGTGATTTGTGTGTGTTCGTACAGTGTGGAGGTGGAGGAACTGCATGAACGCACATTTCTTGCATAAACGTAACTATTGTAAGGTCGCGGGTGAGCAAAGTAATTGTTATAGTTCTCTCTATTGCAGCCTACCCCCAAAATTCAATTGTTTAAGGTCTGATTAATTATGGGTGTTCATACTTTGTTGAAAAGAACACACACTCAATGTAAATAATGGACACCGCCGCTCAGAAGTAAATCCTGACACATTGCACAACAATTAAGTTTCTGAATATTGACAATGTCAACCATACAAATATAAACGCTATGAATACTTGTTGCATGTGACAGAACAGTAAGTTTAGCATTTTTTTCCTATGGGTCACGTTGTCAATTATTCAGAAACTTCATAGTTGTGCAATGTATCAGGATTTACTTTTTAACGGCCGTTGACTATAAAACAAGTAAGTGAATGTATTAGGTTGTCCAGCATTAACTGAGATAGAAACACAAAAGTTTTGATAATTTATATAATAGAATTAGCAATGACGGAAAACTGACTACTTTTATTGACGGAATCACATAAATGTTACTAAATGTTAATAAAGTTCCAGCAAAACAGATTTCATCATTCACTTTGCGAAATCCGTATTCTATCGGGTTAGTATCTATTTTTTTGCTAGCTTTTATCCGCAGCTTCACACGCGTAAACTATTAGTTCTAGGTATCAGTTGAATTAAAACCACGGAACTTTATTAAATTTCTATAGGAATCCCCAAAGAATACATCGTCATATGTATTTTTTACTTATGTCATATGACGAACACTCGTGCAAAATCTCATTTTTCTAGACTTGTGTATTTAGATTTTGGGTATTTACATGGATTCTGATCAAGATAAAAAGTAGCCTATGTGCTATTCCAGGTGTCTAGCTATCTGCCGTTTTAGAGTGAAATAATAACAAACACATACTCGCTAATACTCGCGCACGCACGCACGGACGCGTATTACACAGACAAACTTTCGCATAGTTATATTATTTAGTGGGAAAAATCAATAAAGTTTCGTTCATATCAAAATATCTTACGAAACCTCACAGCAAAATAACTCTAGGTTCATTACGTAAAGTGGCATCATGAGTGACAATTTAATGAAGTGTTGGCCCATTGTATAATTAAAGACGTGGTTGTTAAAAGCCACACATTTGATGAATTTGAGAAGTCGAACGGGTTTCGCAATAAACTATGAAATATGATATGGAATGCGAGGTTAGAACTATAAAGCACCTCCAGGGCATTTTTTGGCGCTTTGAAATATTCTACGAGTATCTTTGGCTATCATGTACTTCCTTACTAATATTATAAATACGACAGTAGCTCTGTCTATCTTTCTGTCCGTTACCTTTTCATGCTTAAACAGCTGGTTCACCAATCTAAATCTAAATTTGTTATGAAAATACTTAGAGACCCTGGAAATGACTAGGGATAGTTTTCAACTCGAAAAATTGCATAGTTCTCAGAGACTTTCGTTAAACGAATTTTTCGTAGACGATGTCGCTGGCAACAGCTATTATCCAATAAATGAGTAACCATCGGAATTATATTCTTGGGCGAAATAGAATCGCTGAACTATTCACACTAAAATAAAATTAAGCGAAAAAAAAATTGATTTAATCTTCTAGTTTTTTTATGCTTCGCTTAATGAAGAAGAAAATAGACTCGAGTACTGTTGACTGGCCGTATTCTAATAAAGTTCTAAACGTTATTCTAAATCATTAATTAGCAATTAAGATTTTTTCAAATATATTTTTGTGACAAGCCTCGTACAAGCAAAAAACTCACTAGGCAAAAAACGCATGCACACACTGTCACTTCAGCCGACCTTAACAATATCAACGCCATTTAAATTATTAATGATAATATCGCATGAGAGCTGTTCATAAAGTATCTGCACCACTTTAGCCTCAAAATAAAACCTAGTGATTAGTCTATACCGACTACACGCTTATTTCCTCGCCGCTAATCGAATTACCTGCTTAAATTTTGATCCATCAAATCCCCTATTAGAGCCATTAGCTGCGATGTAGCATAGATAACGATTATTATTCCTGCTTCTCCCAAAATCTGAATCACTAAGTACCAAGCTCCTTTGTTGATACGGCAATTACAAACAAGCCCAACGGTAACAACGTACAGTTAATTGCTCATTCCAAAATTCTCATTAGCTTGCTTGTAATCAATCAGTTCTGAATAAACCGTGATATTGTAACCTTGTTAAATATTACAGCGGTAACAGGAGTTTTCAGCATATCAATCTAACAAGGCGACATTAAATATGTATTGCAATAAGGAACGGTTGCACGATCTGGGTTAAAAAATTTAATTGTTAAACCTGGGTTGATGATAATTAAATAGATGGGCACTACTTAACCCTAAGTTATTAGTTAACTCGGAGTTGTATCGCTAATTCTGGCCCATGCGAGCCCGCCTAAGGGCCACTTGCACAGTTCAGGGTTAAAAAATAAATCGGTAACCCTGGGTTAAGAATGACAGTACAATACATTTTGAAACTTGTTAACCCCGGGTTAACTCTGAGTTAAGTAGCTAACTCAGTCCGCGGAAGCTCGCCTAAGTGTAACAGGGTTGTGTCTGCGCGCTCATAATTTTATTGACTAGGTTATTTGGATGCAAAAATATTTAAGTACTAGTAATACTCATTCCCCGCGTGAAGACATTGACAGGTTTTTGAAAAAATGGGACATCATTATTTTATTATTTAAAAAAGTAACTGTTAAATGTTCTTTATCTATATTTTAGGTTAACTTTAAGAAAAACCAATAAAGGGTCATTATTCGAGCGTTTGTTCCAAATAACTTTCGTCGACACATTATCGTAGAAATAGCAGAATATTCTGATACAGTTCTCAGTTATATGGTACAGGACAAGAAGTACAACAAGAAATCTAATAAATAATCGAATGGACCATCAAAATCCAAATCAATATCCAAATCCAAGCCATTACTCGTAAAAAAATGTGAGTGTGTTGGTATGATATACCGATTTTCGTTTTTTTAGTGCTCAAATAAAGTTTAATGCATTAAAAATAAATCAATAGTATCGCTGTCATATCTTTTTAAATTAGATAGACTTTATGGACATTAATTTCATTTAAATATCTTACGGAGGTGTGAATAAAAATGTCAAAGTCATGCCAACCTTAAATTGCGTGGTACCACAAATCAAACAACTTGCCAGGTGCGCGTCGGAATCGCGCACAGAGGATTCCGTAGAAATTTGAAGGACAGCAAAAAATTTTACTCCACATTATTTCTATGGAAAACAAATATATTTTTTGGGTTTTCGGATATCTCACTTTCTCATTTAAGTACTTGTGTGTGGTGTAAAGGCTACTTTATACCAAATTTCCTTATGCTACATGAGCCATAAATTAAGAAAAATAATCTATAAACAATTATCGGGGACCATTGACCTAGTCCTTAAGTAAGCAATGCATTGTGTTCTAGGTACTAGGCAACGGATAAACATATTTAAATAGATATGTACGTATACATACTAAACTTAAATACATAATTAAACATCTCAAATTCGAAAGCAAACACTTTTATCTTTTATACATACATAATATTTGCTCTGACGGGATCGAACCCGGGATCTCAAGCTTTGAAGTCAAGTTCTCTATTCGGTCGTCAAAACTGCAAAAAACATGGTTTGAAAACATGGTTTCATATTTTATTTCCATTTGGTATTTCTTCGCATTCCTGAGATAAAGTTCGTGCTAATCAGCAACGAAACTTCGTCTTCTTCTTCCTAGAAGGATTGTTTTTTTTTTGAGGTACTGAACCCTAAAAAGTAGAGGGCAGTGTAATAGCCCCAATTAAACTATTAAACACTTTGAATGGAATTAAGAAATATTTATATGAAGAGCAATTAAAAGTTAGCGTAAGAGGAAACGTGATAATTCATATGCATGAAACGATTTCAATGATTGTTTTATGGAGATATCCGTACAGTCTCATCATCTGTGATGTATCCACTTCTAATAACCCATATTTAACCATAGATTAAGGACAGTATGATTAATAACACAATTAAAATGCTTTCATTATCTTTGCAAAGGTTTCTTCAGATTGCGTAACTCGTAAAGGTCATGATAAAACAAAAGCAGCAAAGTCATTAGAATTTAAAAATTGTGCCGAGATTTATTAAGGTCGTAGTAATGATTTTGATTACCTTGAAATCAATACCAAAGATACAGTCACGAGCTTTAATTTAAGACCCACTTAAGGTTGACAGCCCTGTTATATTGTATAGGAATTCAAAGGATATTTTTTTAAAATGGGTCCCAAATTAAAGCACGCGACTGTACGACATTATTTTGTACTTGTAAGTATAATTTTAATTCAGAATACGAACGCAATATAAGGATTTTTTTTCAGCTGTATGAGAAACTTGATATTAAGCAGAATTATAGGGTTTCATTAAGATTGTTATGTAATCTTAGAAAGAACAATGGTAAGTGAAAGCAAAATAGAAACAAATTCAGATTGATATAAAAATTGACAGGATGATGAAGATATTACAATACAGAACGAGTATAAAATTTGTGAGTGTTAAAAACAAACAATGACTCCTTAGCATAACAACAGAAAGCAAGACTCAGGTAGCCAAACAGCAAGAACACAAGAACATTTAACGGTCTTTTTTTTCTTTATTGACAATAAAGGGATTTAACAGACAGTCACAACATTTGTTAGATTTAGGGTCTTACTTTTGTCTAACATAAAACGGCTACTGGTTTTCGTAATGTAACTTTTTTGTAATTTGCTTCTGAAGAATTAACGTCGCGGGTGAGCAAAGTAATTGTTTCAGTTCTGAAGAATTATTTTAAAATTTTTAGTTTTAAAATTTCCAATGCAATTTTAAAACATTTCGCATTTTTGATTTACTGCCACTCAAGCAGAGGGCCGTCGGTTTGAGCCCGAGCTCGGAAGTACCTATTATATTTAAAACTTACCATGAGATTGTTTGAGAATTTCAATGGATTGTGTAAAGTTTCCAATCCGCACTGGGCCCGCGTGGGAACTACGGCCCAACCCCTCTCAATCTGAGAGGGGGCCTGTGCCCTGCAGTGAGACAAAATATAGTCTGGGATGATGATGATGAGTTTTTAGGTGACGGAAAACTTCGTGAGGAAACCTGTATTCACCTCCGAAGCTTTAGGGCCTCTCATTCTCAGCCAAGTTGTAAGAAGTAAGTAGGCTACATTTTGTATATCACTATACTTTATTGACTTGATTTTCCTTTAGTACATGAAGCATTTATAGAGTCAAATAAACATTATTTAGTCCTCTTATAATACTTTTTAGGACTTCCTATTTAACAATCATAATACCGTATACCCGTTTATCCTTCTCTTCCGTTCATAGCCGGTACAAACTTGGCAAACGAAGTTGTCTATACTCAATGGGGCTCCTTATGCCTCAGAGACCTCAATTAGAGCCCATTTGTGTTAATCCAAGACTCGACCGGATAGGCGAGAGTGGGACGATCGCTTGATGACTCATTGTTGGTGACGTAACATACTAATAAAGAAATGTCTGTCGTAAAAGTATCATATCCTAGTGTGGTAATAAAATTTTATAAATGAGTCACTGTGTCGTACTTAAAATGTTTGTGAGCTACATAGTTCTGAAAACTATACAGAGTACCTATTCAATTCAGGCATGCATTAAAAAAGCCGTGGTGGCCTAGCGGTTTGACTAATGGCCTCTCAAGCAAAGGGTTCAAATCCCGGCGCGCACCTCTAAGTTTTTCGGAATTTATGTGCGAGATTACATTTGAAATTTACCATGAGCTTTACGACGAAGGAAAACATCGTGAAAAAACGTGCACCTGCGATAAAATCCAATGGTGTGTGTGAAGTTCCCAATCCGCACTGACCCCGCGTGGGAACTACGGCCCAAGCCCTCTCATTCTGAGAGGAGGCCTGTGCCCTGCAATGGGACGTATATAGGTTGGGATGATGATGATTTTTTTTTATTGTGAAAGGGAGGCAAACGAGTAAGCGGGTCATCTGATGGAAAACGATCACCACCGCCCGCCGCTGCGATCAATTACAAGAACTCAAAGAGAGTCGCCAATCTGTTGCCGGCCTTATTTATGTATTTCTAAGGAATGTATGAATTTGCTATCTATGCTGCCGTGCAGATTTTAAAACGCAGTACGTGGCATTTTGGGTGATTTCTGTTTATTAGTGATTTGGAATCAGTGCATCGAAACGCACATATATATGTAATCGGTTTTTTGGTCCGGAGCCTCCTTCGAAGCCTCTACGAGCAGTATGTCAAAGTGCTCAGTAAATAATACACTGTAGCACTAACCAAAATGCAGTAAGAAACAACTTACTTTATTTAAACTGTAAAGATACAATTTACGCTCATCTGTAATGGCCATTTAAAATGCAGTGATTAGGCAACTTACTTTGAGTTAGTTAGTAATTATTGAAAGATCAAAATAATATAATTCTATTTAAATTGCAGTATACGTAAAATTTACTGCGTATTACTTTGTAAATTAACGTTTTTTTTTTACTTTGTACTGCGATTTTCACGGCGGATAAAAGGTTTACTGTTCTTTGGTCGGTATTCGCTAATCGTACGAATATATAAGTCTACTAGCTAAATCGCAGTATACGTTGAGTTGCTGCATTTAAGTTAGTAGATTAATATTTTTTAATGTTTGTACTGCATTTTTGGCGTTACTTACTGCATATTATTCAGTAAAATTAATGAATAATATAATATTAGGTGGTCGGCGGAGTCTCGAACGCCGTACGAGCAGGATAGGTCAGTGGCGTTCTGTGATTCGAGGACTGCCGTGCATTCGAAGTAAGTACATATTTATACTTGAAATTCAGTTATTTACATATTATTAACGCATTAAATTGTATTATGCACATGTCACAGGGATATGCGTTTTATTTTATTGACTCTAAACAAACAAAAAATTGGTTATATAAATATCTAAAGCTGGATATGAAAGATTAGAAGATAGCCAAGGTATAATTTAAATAATACATTAACAAAATATTTATAAAAAATTCTGTTCACTTAATAGTTCTAATGCATGTTTGTTTTTTTATTCGTGTAGGTACGTTAGATACCTAAAAATGTTCTTCCTCTTCCGTGATGAAAGGATGAGTGATATGTTTGCGGACCGACGTCAGGAGCGGTTTAAATGATCAAGACTGACTTGTACTAGCACTTGATTTTATTATAAATTCACGATACTAAACTTAGTTAGTTACAAGTTAAGACTACTTCGAACGGTGGAGGAGAATAGAATGACTCCTGAGACTACGGGGACCCTTATATACCATGTAGGCTTGCATCTTTATCATATTCGCATAATTAGTGTGACCATCGGATTAGAAACGGTCGTAAAATAGTTTGTTGCGTGAAATTGGAAAAGTCCTTTGGAATCACGTAAACTATAAAATTAGAAAACGATATATGAATATGATAATGCAACATTGTGTTACATTATAGGGTCACAAGGTCTCTTAGGTAGCATACTTAACTCCTCCCTCCTTAGAGTAAAATTATATGAAAGATAATTTTAACTTAGGTATATTCTATCATTACAATATGTATGTCCTTATTCTAAAACAATATTCAAGTTATCTTATGATTAACAATTTTTGTTTTCACTTAAAGTTCACTATTTCTTAAAACCGAAAGGGTTCACTATATTGCCTTTTTATTCACTTTGCACTTGACACTTTTATCACTGTATGACACGTTGGTTTAATATGCTAATCATTCGGGACAGTGACGAGATTTAATGTCCCTGGCCAGTTAACCAATCTGATCACTGTGCCTTAATGATACTAGCACATTATTATCGGTGCTTCTTCAGTTGCTTGAAAAATGTTTCTCTTCTTGGTGATATAACAGGAAAGAAAGGATAGGACAGGATGTACATCGAGTTTAAGCGTATTAATCCTATATCTTAATCTAAGTACATATGTTAATTATTGCACTCATTTTTTTTATACTTATTCTAAAGAAGAATGTTACATTAATTCATTCATTATACAGTTTCTGTTTCTTATTCGAAAAATTAAATTATTATTTTCGAGAACTTTTTGTTTTTATTTATTCTCATTTCTTTTTCTTTTATTATTTTGAATCAATTGGTAATGTCTATAAATTTGGTCTTCTGACGTTTTTGATCGGAACCTTAGTTTCTCGATTCCTAATCGTTACTGGAACTATATTTCGATCGATGGTATCCCTAACTTCTGCCTTCTCATAACGAGGTTTGTCTTTTGACTTTCTTTTATTTACTAATTTAGAAAAAATTATGTCTCCTGTCTCGAGACTTGTAGAGGGCATGTTAACTTTTGATTTTAATTTTTCTCTTATATTTTCCTTATGTTCTATCATTTTTTGAGCTAAATGCTTATAAAGGATTTTAGTGCGCTTGGCATGATCCTTTAACAACTGTTGCATATATTGCTGTTGGAAATTTATATCAAACGTGCTTCTTGACTGCGTGTGTCCAAAAACTACTTCAAATGGAGTTAATTCAGTCGCAGAATGAATTGAATTATTATATGCTAAGATTGCATAATTCATTACTGTTGAAATATCCGTGAATTTATGTTCATATTTGGCTAATCTATATATTTCAATTATGGTGCTATGAAATCTTTCGATTAAGCCCATTGAATTTGGATTGTTCGGTGTACCGATATGTAAATCTATTTTGTATAGTGACAAGGTTTCTTTTACTAAAGCGTTATTAAATTCAGAACCTGGATCAGAATTTATTTTCATTGGGGTTCCATAATATGAAAAATATTTAATTAATGCTTTTACTACTTCTGATGTAGACCTGTTTGATATTTCTATCGCTTGACCTAATTTACTAAAAGCGTCTATTAATGTTAAATATGTTTTTCCTTCTATCGAAAATAAATCTATGAAAAGTTCTTCAAAGGGTTTGCTTTGAGTTTGAGTTAATTGTATTAACGGTTTTAAAGGGTGTCTATCGTATTTCATACGTTTGCATAGCTCACAGGCTCCAATTACTGCTGAAGTTGTTTCTAACATACTAGGCCAGTAATAATTTATTTTTAATTTAGATAGGGTTTCTTTTATTCCACGATGAGAAGTTTTTCCTTCGTGATATTTTTGAATTAAATCCTTTTGAATATCCTCGTTTTCTATATACTGTACACGTTCGGTGCATTCGATAAATTTCACAGAACCTTTCTCAAATAATTGCTGAGTTATTATATCAAATTGTTGTCGGTGATTATTGTCTTCAAAGTATACGTAATATTTTTTGTTGCTTAAAATATGTTCTTTAAGAAATTCTTTTAAAATTTCGGGATTATCTAAAGGTAAATGGACTTCTATGACTTTTTGATTTTGACGAGACTTATCTTTGATTGATATTTCGTCGTTGAACCATTTAAAAAATAATATTTGATTAGGTTTTGTATCGATTGCTTCGTTAATTGTGGGTATATTTGATTGCGTGAAGAAACTTTCCTCTAAATCGTCATCGTCAATATCTGAAGCTGTCATTGTTTCTTCATCCCAATTTTTTGTATCTAAATTATTTAATTTAATTCGAGATAATGCGTCAGCGTTTGTATTTTGTTTTCCGCTACGATACGTTATTTCGAAATTATATTCCTGAAGTCTTAATCTCCATCTTGTTAACTTGCTATTCGGTTCTTTTAGTGAATAGAGCCATGCTAGAGGACGGTGATCGGTGTAAATATAAAATTTTTGTCCATATAAATATGGTCGGAAATACTTTACGGCCCATACAACTGCTAAGAGTTCCTTTTCAATAGCGCTATACTTTGTTTCCGCTAGCGACAACGTTCGGCTGGCGTAAGCGATTGGCTTATCACTCCCAATTGTTCCTTGAGATAATACAGCTCCTAATGCTACGTTAGAGGCATCAGTTGTAAGAATAAAAGGTTTGTTAAAATCTGGATATTGTAAAAGTGGGGCATTAACAAGTAAGGTTTTACAAATTTCAAATGATTTAATGTAATCGTCCTTAAGTTCGATTGTTGATCCCTTAGGCAAATTATATAAAAATACATTCAGCGAAATATGATTATATATATTACGGCGGTTATTCCTTACACTTTCATCAGAATTACTATTGACTTTCGAAAATAGACTACTTCTAACCGTTTGAATTCTAGTGCATAACTCTAAGAATGATTCACCTGGTTTAATGACTAAAGACTCTAATTCCATCAATAAACAGTCTTCGGTTCGTTGATCTCCAAAATGTTGAATAAACGCGGCTTTAAGGTCAGGCCATGTATTAATATGGTCACTTTCACTAATCAGTGCGGCTGCCTTGCCGGTTAACCTTGACGTAATAACTTGTAACACATATTGACTTTGAACTAGGCTTTCGTTGTTTCCTCCAAAGTTATTAATTATGTATTCGCATTTTTTAATGAATAAATTTAATAGTCTTTGATCTCCGTCAAATAATGGAATTAATTTTAAAATTTCACCGGGAATAGTTGTAACTATGCTTGCTTCTTGTACGGGTATGACACTAGGTTCAGCTACATTACTAGGTTCAGCTACATTAGGGTTATTCTCGTTAGATCCCATCATTTTTTTTTTATTTAATGTTTTTAGGGTTATAAAAAGTTGACCAACGAAATACGTCCAAATTTGGTAAATATATTATTTTAAGAATAAAAATAATGCTGTCAGACCAATTAAAAGATTTATGATTACAGTTTTGACTATTACCAATTGAATCGTATCTTAAAATAAAATATATAATATTTCCTTTTCGTCTTGTATCGACTACCAACTTTCTTGGCATTAAAGTGACACTTCACTATATATGAGCATACGAACACAATATGAGAATAATTCAGAGATTTTCTCTATAATTTGATTAATTAATTCGATTATCGCTCTTAAAATTTGCCTAGTGCCTGTTGCATCTAAAGGCTGAATATTCGCTTGATTCGGATTATTGTTCGTATTTGCACTGAACAAATTATTATAATTATTCGAATTCATTAACACTTAAATCTATCTTTGTGCCTTACAACGGGTGATCAGCCTCGAGCTCGAACAACAAAGAGTTAATTGATATTTTGTTTCGTTAAAATACAGATCTATGAACGATCACTAAATATTTTAACTGCAAAATATAGATCTAGAAACGATCATTTTTTGTAAATACAGGTAGTTTGGGTGATCTATGAACGATCAAAACTTAATAACTAATAAATATTCTTTAAAGTTGTACAAATATAAATATAAAATGTCATCAAAAATTAATACACATATAAAATATAAGGGTTTGTTAAGGAAGGAAAGGTGAGGATAATCACCATATGGATCCTCCCGATTCTATTCTTGGATTCCCCGTTTTTCTTAGTCTTGTACTCTTTTATATATATTCCTTTCTTTTCACGTAAGTGGAGAAATTTATAATTTATTTGTTGTAGGATAGGCTCGTGGATTCCTTAATCTTTGAAAAGAACACGGCGCTTCAATCAGTTTCGCGTTGCAGCAGGAAGTTAGAAAATTTCTCACTTACTGGTACGGTGCTCAAACCATTCGATGTGATGCGTCGCGGAGTCCTGAAGTAATCCTACCGACTGCGCCAAAAATGTTCTTCCTCTTCCGTGATGAAAGGATGAGTGATATGTTTGCGGACCGACGTCAGGAGCGGTTTAAATGATCAAGACTGACTTGTACTAGCACTTGATTTTATTATAAATTCACGATACTAAACTTAGTTAGTTACAAGTTAAGACTACTTCGAACGGTGGAGGAGAATAGAATGACTCCTGAGACTACGGGGACCCTTATATACCATGTAGGCTTGCATCTTTATCATATTCGCATAATTAGTGTGACCATCGGATTAGAAACGGTCGTAAAATAGTTTGTTGCGTGAAATTGGAAAAGTCCTTTGGAATCACGTAAACTATAAAATTAGAAAACGATATATGAATATGATAATGCAACATTGTGTTACATTATAGGGTCACAAGGTCTCTTAGGTAGCATACTTAACTACCTTCTGTATTTTCAACCGACTTCATTTTTTTTGTATGTTTGTTACGCGATTATCTTTTTCCGTTCCATTCTCTCTGTGGTAATTCTTTGACATCAGATTTTATTTTGTTTACAGAAATAAGAAAATTAATTCTAAATCGAGAAAAATTCTAGCGATGACAAATAATTTACAAAATTCCGAAGAACAACCTACTGTTGTGAATTTTTAATAAGCATATTGACGAAAATTATGTACAGCTTAATTTTTTTTAATAGCGATGTTTGGTTTTTTACAAAATCTTGTAGAACTTTTTTGTACTTTACAGAATTATAGGTAAAAAACTTAAGTAAATAATTACTTTTAATTAATTGTTGTACCTTTTCGACATTCTGCATTTGATTTGCTGTACCTAAAATCCTTTTTTTTATTTATTACAACTACTTGCAAGTGGGACTTTACTTAAGTATACCTATACTTTTAAAAGAAACCATACCTATAATTTTTTTGTAACTTTGAAATGAATGTAAAATATATGTTGTTAATTTAGTTAAATTAAGTATTATTATGTACACATAATTATGAATCTGATCTCAGAACTAAATTCCTAGTTCTACATAATTTAGGTAACGTAAAGAATTTTTTATAGGTTTATAAGTAATAACTATTATTTTAAAACAAAGTACAAGTAAACTCAGTGGGACTGATTATTTTATTTTGTTACCATGTTAGTTTTAATTAAATAAAAAGTTATAAATACATTTAATTTTGTGTATTATTTTGACTTTGTTCTCAATTAAGACTGAACATAATTTAAAGTTTTTAATGGTTATCTTTCATTATTATCCAAAACTTAAATTGGTTTTATTTATACATAATGATGGTGACTAATGATACCGATAACAAAATATTGTAGAATGTGTATTTTACTCAGTCATTTTATACATTTTTACGTTCAATTTCCTTACAAAAAGCAGTAAAATAACTCGTAGCATTTCTAATGAATGCTACATTCTAACAAAAATGCAGTAAATATGATGACAATACTGTACTTTACTCTGCAAACACGATTAAATTTTTGCAGTATCAAGCTTTTTACTGCATATTATTCGGTATTCTGAATGATTTTTAGTAAAAATATAACAGCAGTAACGGCTCAGATTTTCTTAAAAACCTCCTCTCATGCTTAATATAAGTCTGAGGATGTTCTTTTTTTTGTAAATAATTCTTGTAACATTTACTCTATAGTTAAAGTGTAAATTTAGCTAAATTCTTCGAAATAACGAAAAAAACGAAGTTTGAAGTAGTTTTTTGCGTTTTTCTCGAAACCGCATTTTTGCACTTACTGCGTTTTAAAATCTGCACGGCAGTATGTTGGTATACTTACTAAAGTGGGCGTGCAATATCACATCAGCCAAAAGACGCCCACTGCTGGACTCCAAATGAAAAAAGACGAAAGACTGCTTTCCGAAAGAAAGACGATGACGAGAATGTTAATGTAGGCTGCAATAAGTACTTACATACTCTTATTTTCATCATCATCATCATGAAGAAAAATATGATGACACTGTCTATCGATAAACAATCACTTTTTATCTATTTATTTATTTATATCGGGCATCTCGAACTCACTCTAATGATTTCGATAAGCTATGTGGGGTTGTTGGAACTGAAAATTCCATAGGTAATTATCAAACCTGCTCATAAAATTGTACGAGAAATTGGTTGAGAAATGCCTTTAGAGGAGAACAACCGGACATCTGCCGGACAAATATACGGAAACATTTTTGCAAGCTGATTTGCGTTCGCTCGATCAAAAAACAGTTTTGTTTTCCTTTTGGATGGATGAAATCTTTCTAACTGTATACTAAACAGAATGTTCTATCAAGTTAAAGAAAGCTGCGAGTGAAGAAAATACATCCGAGGTTACATTTAAATGACCACAAGTTTAATGTTACGACTGCTCAGCTGATGTATCTCCCGATACGGCTCCAAAGTGCTACTTAAGACGTTTTATAGTACTGTAGTAAAATTGACAATCGCAACCACGCAATTTGCAAGCGGCCTCTTTTTGTAGATTATGGCGATGTAATTTAAAATTCAGAAAACGCCTTACCTTTAGGCCTATGATACGCTATGAGAGGTGACCGCTGCATTCCGGTCACGTTTGCCGTCCTGTGCTTTGTCAGATTTAGGTGGTGCAAGTATAAGAACCTTTTTTTTTATAATCTAGAGCTTTTGAAAAGGTCCCCTTCTCCCTTGTGTAATGTACAGTTTGCTGTGAGAGGGTTTTATAGCCGCTCCGTGTGAGTTTGAATTAGTTTTTTTCTATGTTGAGTTTACTACAAGTAATATGTTAATGGTTACTTACTGGAAAAGTTTTATCTTGATTTAGTTGTTAAACTTATTTTAAGCTTGACAGTTCCATATATTTTGAGACTACTAAACTGTGCCTAACACTAAATCGAGATTTTTATTTTCATCAAATGGCAATAAGACATTTAGAGTAGTCACATAAGTTTTCTAATCTTGCTTTAAGTTTACGTTTGAAAACTATGATGGTGGTGCATAAATATATTTTCTTTTTTGTTATTTATTTAATCATGTTGAATGAAAGGATAGGGATAAATTAAATAAATAAAATCTCAATATATGCAAAAATTATCACAATGGCTTTATTAAAGTATATAAATAGTATACTCGTGACTTAAAAATAATATGGACATTCATTATATTTACATTATTTACAAGTAACATATTCTACAGCAGTCTTATAGAATGTATTTACACCAACATTACGAAACATTATACGCCTTTTGGAACGGCGGGAAAATACAAAAATAGATTAAAATTTTAATTATTTGGTATAGCGCGTTGCAATTACAATGTTCACATGAAGCTGACTAAATGATTCAACACAACTGGGTTCATGAGAAGCATGGACTAGACAAGGTAGGCTTGACCTGATGGCTGGGTGTCAATTAAGGGAGGCGGCGGAGGCCAGTGGCGAAATTCCCGCCGTCGGTTCGGGTTGACCCCTCCAAGTTCTAACGAGGAGTAATCGGAGTCTATTGACGAGTAAATATGATCCGATGGTGGCCTGCCATCCGGCCCGTACGACGCTCCCTGACCCTGTTGTAATCCTACATCCATGAACTCTGGAGCACCACCCATACCCCCAGCTGGCCCTGTAATCTTTTCCGTGAAAGAAAAGGACCTCATCGTCCCATTTTGAACATTACTTCTCATCGTATATGAATTGATATTATTTCTGTAACTAGATGATTTCGATTTTTGTCTACGATCCGGCATCGCATACCACAATTTCTCCCAGAACTTACTTTGGCCCCACCTGACACGCGAACCAGTTTTTAAATACGGCTTTAAGTCAGGATCACACTCAGTTTCAGGTAAAACTGAGCTATCTTCAATTATAACTAAGCTATAAATTCGAGATTTCAGAATTTCGTGTAATATTTGACGAAACTCAAAACGCGACCATTCAGTTTCAATAAAATTCCTCGTCAGGATAATTATAATGCGCTTAGAGGCTTCTGCGGCCTCGGGCAGTGGCAATGTGCATTGCATGTAAGGCGAACTGTGCTGTGGGATATCTCTATAATGCAGACAAAGGTGATATGAAGGGCTTCCATTTTCCAACTCAGCGGCTAACGTTTGAATAACAAAGTCATCATCCTTGGGGCTGTAGCATACGTAGGCATCGTACAATTTATCAGTGTCATCGCACGCCCCGGTGAATGGGAACAATCTTATTCCGCAACTTGTATAAAGCCAGATGCGAATTGTGTCTCTAAATAAGAAAATCAAAAGGATGACTAGCATGATTAGCATAAAACCCGTGAGCGTAGTCACCATCATGGGCATGTAATTTGAGACCAGCATGTTATCTATAACAGAATCTCCGGCGTAATAGTCACTGCATATCGTGCCGTTCAGATTGAGTTCTTTCTTTTGTGGTAATTGCCCTTCGGCGTTCCAACAGAACAAGTCTGAGATATCGACTATTTTAGGAACGTTGTCAGCGACGAAGGCTGTAAATCTTTGTAAATATCTACATTTACATGACCACATGTTGTTTCCTAAAGACAGAGCATTTAAATTCAACTTACTATTTAAATTCCAAACAGCAAAATCTACTAGTCTGTTTCCATGTAACTTTAAAATTTTAAGTGAATACAAAGATGAAAATGTCGAGTTAGCAATGTAGCTGATAAAATTGTCATGCAAATATAGTTCATTAAGTTGCGTCAGATGCTCAAACTCGTAGCCTTTTAAATGTTTCAGTTTATTGCTCCCAAGATTTAATATTAATAGGGAGGATAACCCGGCGAAAGTCCTATTTTGTATGTTCTCGACTCCGCTCGAATTAACATACAGCGACCTCATATTTTTTCGCCCGATGAATGCATAATTTTGCAATTCTTTAAAGTCGTTACCATCTAAGTAGACCTCGGTTGCATCCATGGGTATTTTTTCTGGTATTTCAATTGCGCGCTTGCTGGAGCAATCGACTACATTTGTATGCCAAGTCGGATCATGATAACAAGAGCAATTATAGGGGCAGGTCATTTGGCAATCGCAGGCAACGTAATCGCAACAGTGGCACAAAGTAAAACAATGAGTCTCGTACGGACATAAAAAGTCAGTAGATTTGAGATTACTAAGGGGTAAATGCGTAACGCCTCTCGTGTGGGTCATATTACAGAGGACATTTTCGAGGTCCATTATCCGAGGGTGTTGCCTCATTGCTGTCATATTATTTATCATGGGCAACCACTCCATGGAGCAATCGCAATTAAACGGATTTCCTCCGATATAGAACTCGGGCAATGACTTGTTTAAGGGAATTGAAGACAGCCGGAGGCTGTTGATATCTAAATTAGATATCTCATTTGCGTAAATATCAACCCGAGTGAGATTACGTTTCTCCATAAACGTGTTTACTTGAATTTTGTTTATGTGGTTATTGTTTATGAACAACAACTCAACGCTATTCGGTATTGCTAATGGTGATATTTCGACAATACGATTGTGACTAACATCTAAAGTTTTAATATTTATTTCATCTTGAAGTTTATAATAGTTACCTAAATGTTCAATAAAATTTCCATGTACATCAAGCCATTTTAATTTACTGGGAACAAAAGCATAATCAAACCAAACTAGATGATTTTCTGATAGGTTAAGCCAAAGTAAGCTCAAAAGAGTAGAAAAAACACCATTTATATCAGATAGGAAGTTACCATCTAACCTAACAGCTTCTAATTGCGAATTCCTAGTGAAACTTCCTCTCTCGATAGATTGAATCTTATTTTTTGCTAAGTTTAATACTTGTAGGCTAGGTACGTCCCAAAACATTCCAACTGATAAGTTGCCAATAACATTGTCGATTAATCTCAATCCCGTCAGTTGATCCAAATTCTTAAAAGAGCCATTTTTTATGTCTGATATTTGATTTTCACCAAGGTCCAATGTTTTCAATAAAGACAATTCCCAAATAGCATTTGGAACTTCTGTTAATTGATTAGAACTTAAATCCAATTCTTTAAGATCGGAGCAATTCTTAAAAGCTTTTGGATCAATGTTGATTAAAAGGTTGTTGTTTAAATTTAATTTACTTAACACAAACAATCCGTTAAAAAGTAGCTCATCAATGGTATGTAAGCGATTTTCAGCTAAATTTAAAGTATGCAAGTTATATAAGGGAAGAAACGTATTATCCTCAATATATCCAATGGAGTTATTTCTTAAATCTAATATCTGAAGGAAGAATAAATCCTTGAACGTCTTACCATCTATCCTCGTCAAGGCGTTATTGGATAAATTCAGAATGACTAAGCGTATAAGGCCGATAAATGTTCTGCCGTCGATATGAGAGCTCGAGAGCTGATTATTAGATAAATCTAAGACAAGCAGCTGTTCTAATCGGTGGAACACGCCTGTGGCTAATTCAAATAGCTGGTTATTATTTACATACATTTCTCGTAACTCCTTCGTGTTCGAGAACGTGCCCTCCGGTACTATCTGGAGGTTATTGTAGGAAACGTTTAATATCCGCAGAGAAATGAGTCCATTGAATGTTTCACTTGAGATATCGGTGATATTATTATTCTGCAGCCGCAGCTCTTGAAGATTCTTCAACCCGGTGATTTGCGATTCATCGCTCAGAGATTTCAGATCATTACCACTTAAATCCAAGCTTCGAAGACCGGAACCGCAATTTTTTCCAAATCCAAGGCGATCCACGCTTTTGATCTTATTTTGAGTAAAGTTTAAAACTTGAAGATTGCCCAGTGGGCAAAATACTTCAGATGGTATTGCTTTCAAATTATTCTTTCCCAAGTCGAGTACTTGTAATTCTCTCAATCCATTGAAAGTTCCAAGCGATAGCTCCAAGTTTTTATTTGGACTCCAATCGTAGTTTTTGGATCGGATCGACAACTTTTTCAGCTCGCGTAATCCTTCGAACGCGTTGCCGGGTATTCTGAGGAGTTTACAGTTCTGGAGTGTTAGTTCAGTGAGCGTCGAAAATCTTTGAAAATAGTTCGCTTCGAGATAGCTTTCGAAAAGCAGCAATTGATTGCACTCTACATTCAGACGTTTTACAGCACCAGAAGGTCCATGTGCCAAACTGGATCCATCTGCCTCGAGAGTTCGCACACGGCATATCGTGCTTCCCTCGTCACCTTTGGATTGTCCGCAATTATCCACGCCTCTAGGAGCATACGCGGCATTAACACCCAAAGTCACTAACAAAAGAGTCAGGAGTTGGAACATTTTCTACACACATTGGTCTTAACAGATCTGAGCGAAACTGCAAGAAACGTCACTTTTTTCACTTGAACTTTGTTTTCTAATGTCAATTGATTCCGTTATCAGCGGTTGTATCACTTCACCGATGTTTATGTTGTGGCGCGCGTACGTTCGTTGTGGGAGGCGACGCGGTCGCGTGCCGCCCTCATCGTTGCTGGAGTACGACTGGCTAGCACGATTTAGGCCCGCTCAGCGAGAGTAGTGCTCGGTCGCCCCACTGCACCCCCCTGCGCCCTCACCCCACATAGTTCCACGTTCCCTGTATGGCGCCACTTGCGCGCCCAACCGCTCTCGCACAATTATGTAATGTTTTCTTAATCAAGCCACCGCATCGCGCAAAAACGGTTTCTTTACTGGAAAATCATGTTTTATTAAAACTATGAAGACGTTTAACTTATTTTGAATAGTTTGGCTCATTAATAACCGTGCGTTATGAAAAGTTTTAAACCGTAAGTAATATAATTTTAATTTTAATCTTTTTCTTAGAGCGTTCATCATAGCCAAAATTACCAGATCGCAAATTTTAATTTAATCAATACATAGTTTTTACGAGAATTATAAATTTTGCGTTAGTATAAAGTTATCCTTATTACTAATAATACCTATCTTGAGTTATTTTTGCGGCAACTCGATTAGCTTAAAATAGTGTTAACGGATCATTGAGAGCATTCTCATTCCTCTGATCTGAAACAAATTATATAAAAAGTAAACACTACGCTCCGTCTCAAGTATAGCCATAAAGTACAGCTGTGTAAAACAAGGACAAAACCGAACATCAAAGTGACAATCAAGAACAAAGTGCAGCTATGTTGCACGCGGGCATCCTTAATTCCTTTCACTGTTCACTTATTGGATTCCCAGCTCACATAGTTCGGAAGACACCCAATAAAGCTACTTTGGCGTAGTGTGTCCCTCACATATTTTTGTGTTGAGAAACGTACAGAATTTTCAAATAGAGAAGGGCAACCATTTTGGGGCAACAAATTCCGGTATCTCCGACGGGCTGGAAGAGGTGCGAAGTTGGTGCGAGTTGATAATTTGATTTCCCTGTTCGACACGTAAAGTCGTTTACGGCCTAACTGGAACTTAGTTGAGTTCAGAATACGAGACAGAAGTTTGGTAATAAATGCGAGACATAATACTTTACTAGAGTGGTAGTAAGATATTTCCGTCCTAACTATTTCGTTTAGGAAGGAAACAACATGTTAGCCTATCTGTTGCTTAGTTGTTGCGATTTTTGTGATCAATACTTTTCCCTTAATATTAGTAGAAAGTAGTATCTAGTGGTAGATTTACCCAAAAAATAATGTCTAGGTGATTTATCAACTTTAACTAAATAAGTCTGATAAAGATTATCACTACAAAATAAACAAAAGCTCAACTTGTCCTCGCGTGGTAACTATATAATTCTAAAAGGAATCATTTAAGAACTTTATACGAGAACAAACACGTCCGTTAGAGTAGACCACTAAGCTGTCCAATTTAGGTCGCGGTTAACACCGAAAGAGCACAAAAACAAGGCAACGTTAAGAGGAAAGTTTTCCTTGTTTGAGGACACCCCAAAAACACTTCGACCACTATGATATCCTTAATATTAATGTCTGGTGGCAGTATCCTGTATCAAAAGTTGTCGCTGTCGAGAGTTCTTAGCGCTAGCTTGATAAATGACTTCGCCCACTTTCGCAAAAGTTGTTCGTGTTTTTTTTTCTGTTACAGGAGGCTGGATGTCGCAGGCTGGATGGGACGTGCTGCGACTGCCGATGACGCTTTACTAACGCGACCTCGTATCATCCCGTCGGATTATTCGGATCGCTGTCGCTTTTGAACTCACTCTTTATTTCCATGGATTTTATTTTCTTTCTCAATTTTGTTGATATTTTATTTACTGTATCCATTTTGTACTTAGGATTTGACACTGTGATAATCAGTTGCAATTTATAGTAACTTCATCGCTTAGATTGTTTTACGTCTTATTAATATTATACATATTATATTATCAAGGTTTGTAAATTCGTTTCTTTGGCTGTAACTGAATCACTCTTAAAGTACTAGATAGGTTTGAATGAATTTGCATACAGACCAAAAGACGTTGATACAAGGTCTTTTAAAAATTCAAGGTTCAAAAGAATGGATGGAAACCAGAAACGGTAATTAAACTTTTTTTTGCGGAATAAAAGTATCATAATATGCCTCACATTATTCTGGATAGGAATGAGCGAAACTTATGCCGAAGAAGTTGCCAGCAGACACTAATACCTCTATACATCTCAATTTATAGGTGCGTTTTATATAATCTGGTCCATTAGAATCAGAGACACAGCAACATGCATTATTTAAAGCGAGGAAATATAATTATAACGCGGTTTATTTTGCACCTTAAGCCGGTTTATTCCATTGTTATCTTCATCTGGTTGCGTAGAGAATATGTGTTCAGATAAATCCTGTTATAGGTAGCTGTTATCTGGCGGGATATTAACGCATTGCCACCGTATATCAAGTACTTTCTAGTGCAGAATAGAAATTGGATGGAGACGTTCATTAAAAATAATAATAATTTAGAAATTGATCATATTCACGCTATGATAAATACTTAAAAAAAAAAACTGATTGAACATTGTTCTTTTGAATAGGTTCTAAAATTTTATGTTATTCTCGGTTTATCCTAGTAATGGTATCTCTTGTTTCTGACGACTTTTGGTACGTTTTGATGAAAAGTTTGTATTGGTTGGCAGTGGAGGTGGAGCTGATCAATCGTTATGAAACAAGTGCACCTCACCATCATCATTATATTTGAAAATTCTGTCAAGCTCATTTGTAATTACTTACGCACAAATTTCTAAAACATTCATCACATAACACATAACAAAACTCATTGTTGTGGGTATAAGGTTAAAATAAGTACCTATACTTATTATATTTTTAGTGACCTTGATTTCTGTGGGAAATATGGCTTTGTTTAAGGTTAGACTTATCAATGCCAAATCAAATACAAGGCGAGAGTATACTGTTCAAATTTAAGCGATTTTTAGTTACCGTCAATTGTAGTTTTAATTTAGTTTGAGTTATTTCTGTTATGTAGGTATTGATTTTGAATTAAACTTAATTGATACTAAAAGTCGTATTGTGGTGCTATTATCACTTAAATAAGTGACATGGATTTTTTCTTATTTTTCCAAAACTGGTATAACTTGACTTCAGGCTTCATTAAAAAATCAGAATTAGGCTGCTAACATAATTCATATAATTTCATTATAATTTAATTACAAACGCACCTGCACTCATCTCGGGCGTATCTCTAGATCTGTTCCAATCGGCACCGAGGTTTGATACCGCGACAACGGCCATGTTCTATTCAAATGGAGGAAGCTTTATACAAGACGATGTTCTTGGAAATATCAGTAGCGCCTTGATAAAAGGACCAGCACAGGTCGTCTACATATGCGCTAATATACGATCTTGACTATAGTTAATACAAATGATAGTTAAGATAAAAACGCCTCATCACAGAACTACTCTTAGTAAAACTTTAATAAAAACTAAATACCTACTTGAAACTAAATTAAATCTGAAAAAAGGCCCCCATGGCATGGTGCCCAATAATTGAGAAAGATAGCTGCCAGCCTTTTGATAAAGGCGTGTGGGACGCCTATATAGCCAACAATCGGCCCATTTAAATAAATCTCAAGTTTGCTGACTCGGAGTCGCTAATTTTATGTCCACAGGAGAGACAATTTTTGTTTCATACGCTGCGTATCACCCAGACCAGGCACTTTTGCACTTCTTTAAAAATAGTTCTTTGTTAGGTACAATCAAGTGTAAAAATATGGGTGCACCACGCAACTTGCTCATAAATATGTTCCATGAGCTCTTATGTCGTCGAATTAAGGTATAAGTATATAACGATGGGAGGATTAAATCGATACTTATTTTTGCGCTTGACCGTACCTGTTGGTGGAAAACTCTTACCTCCTGTTGACAAAATTGGGAAGCGGCATTGTACAAAAATACTGACTAGATTTTTTTTATTGAAAATGGTTTACTATTATAAAAACTTGCTATATACATAATTAGGAAGTAAACTTTGTTTAATTGTTTGTTGGGATACTCTTTAATACCTACTACCGAACTGATCTCAAAATTCTTTCACTAATAGAAAAAAACTGTTTCTGATTCACATAAGCTAATTTTTATCAACAAAATTCAGGCAAAGCTTCTGCCAAGCTTTAGAGAGCTACAAGCCTGAACGGTACTATTTCTCACATACAGATCGCAACGTGTAAAATTCACCAGTGAATCTGCCAGCGGCAACGCCATAACACATCGGTATCGACAATCGAGATTAAAACTAGACAAAGCGGCAAAATTTAGAACCTACACCTATTGGAACCGATCTGATAAAGTCTAGCGGTACCCAAGCTAATAGGTACGTAACTTCTAATAGATAGCGATTTAAGGGCATTTTAACAGAATCGATTTGACTCGTTTTTCGTGGGAGAAGGGACGATCACGGATAGCTTGAAAGGATTAAAAGAAAAGTTTTAATTATAAATAATGTGGTTTAAGGTTAAAACTAATCACGTCAAAGTTCCTGGTCTGGGGTCTTTCAAGGCAGTTCAGCTATTTGATATTAAGTAGACAGCGCACCTAGACATGAATCATTTGAATATCTGTCCTTATAAATTTTCCAGAGATAAGACATTGACAGATTTATTTGTAGACCCAAAACACGAACCCTAGATTTTCATCGAAATGGCTCTACCATTTGCGAGATCGTTCTGGTATGAACAGACACCGCGTTTTCTTTGATATCCGTAAACTTCAATAAATGGTTTAGTACATGGACAGAACAACTTGGTAATTAATTTTATAGCCAAATCGAAAAATGCTTATTTTTCAAACAATATAGGTTATGTGTTTTATTTCACTGTATTTTAATTTTTGAGAGTTGATTTTTTTAATTAAAAGTTTTTAAATTTTAATTGACATAATTGTTAATTGTTAATGTAATTTTATGTATTAATTTAATGAATTTTAATTGCAATTTGTCATAATGGGATAATTGCTTAAATGTTTACGCGAGCAAAGTCGCGGGTAAAGGGTAGTATGTTTATAATTTCAAACCAAAGCTTTCACTTTTAATTTTTTTAGCCTTTTTATTCGTACCATAATTTGTGAGAATTATTTATATTCAGAGTTTAGGAACAAAGGACTATTAAATCCACACAAAGAAAGTACATTTGCTTGAACCGAATGAAGACACTGCGCAGTAAAATCATAGCTACCCTCTCTACTTTTCTTAAGGAAAACTAGCTCTCGAGGGCAAGGACTGTTGCTGAGAGTCCTTGAGAAAGCTCTTCTTTTCAGCTGGTTGTCGTGTATGAAGGAAGCAATGAATCTCAGAAACAAGATGAGTAGGGTATGTACTAATGAGGGAACTTTTATTTACATAATGGTGGAACAGATGCCATTATATCCCTTGACTTTACCTTATTTAGGCGTAATTACCTCAAAATAAAAAAACGTAACCTATAATTTACAAGTTGTCTCCGTTTTACATCTGTTTACCTTTTTCAGTGACTGTACTCTTTGTTGAACTTATTTGTATTGTCACCCGAACTACATATCCGTGCTCCTTCAATATGATTAC
This sequence comes from Archips crataeganus, assembly GCA_947859365.1. NCBI lineage: Eukaryota > Metazoa > Arthropoda > Insecta > Lepidoptera > Tortricidae > Archips > Archips crataeganus. The sequence continues at coordinate 15,078,819 of OX402056.1, read as the reverse complement.
TAGAAATGGGTCAAATTAGACTTGCAGGATTTGAAGACAACTTACACGCATTGTAAGAACGATAATCTAACTCTTTGTCATCCCAGCCTAAATACGTCCCACTGAAGGGGAACAGGTCTCTTTGAGAGGAGGCCTTGAATAAAGAGGGCATGGGTTATAGTTCCCACGTGAGCCCGGTGCGGATTGGGACCTTGACACACACCATTGAATTTCTTCTCTGGTGTGTGCAGGTTCCCTCAAGATGTTCTCCTTCACCGTAAAGCACATGGTAAATTTAAAATGTAAATTCGCACATAAATTCCAAAACCCTCGATTCCACGACCCTCTGTTTGAGAGACCATAGGTCAAACCGCTAAGCCACCAACCACGGCTTTTTATTTCTAACTCTTAGCTGTACATAAAATCGCAAACAGTGTCACCCAATCTTGCCGCTGAAATTTTTCAAACGAATCTATCCTTCGTGAGAACTTTGTAAAACATTGCACTTTACAGGCTACTTATACGCTACTTGAGATGCTTAAGTCTCCCGTCTACATCTTAACAAAGTGATTCAGACAAGTTTGTCGTGCAGTACTGTAGTAAAGACATGCACTCACTCCCTGATCTTAATGCCTTAGACTTTCAACTTGAAAGTGTCGTTTTATGGATCGTGAGTACGTTTTAATTCAATATGACGGCGTGTGTTGGGTTTAAGTTAAAATAGTGCTCAGTGTGAATATCTAATAAGTATAAATTAATTTCATATGCGCTAAGTTTTCAGTTTGACGAAAGGTTAACATAATAAAAGGAGTTTTGCCAGTGCTCTTACAAAATCTTTAACACCTTGCCATTAACTTAAAAAGTGTAACACTACATGATTCTACTAATAACATGGTAGCCTAGTCGTTTCACCAATGGCTTCCAAAGCAGAGGGTCTTGGGTTCGAGCCCGGGCTCGCACTTCTGATTCAATATTTATATCGATATCGTTGATAGTATCGAAAGTGCTTTATAGGTAATAATATTGATAATGGCAATATAATCGATACTTTTGATAGTTTTATGGCCAATAAAATCGATAGTATTGCAAAATCAACAATAGTAACCAAATACAATCTATACTATCGATATCGATAGTACTGAAAATTCGAAACTATTGATGGTCGAAAACTATTGATACTATCTATAGAATCGATTTTTTTGGTCACATTTGGCTGATTTTGTAAATACTATCGATTCTATTGGACATAAAACTATCAATACTATCGACAAGTGGCAATGCTTTTTCGAGGTCAAAAATATCGATGGTCAAATTATCGATAGTTCTTCAACACTGGACGACATCGTACATTCAAAATCCCCCGTAACGCAGTTAACGTGTTACAAGTAACAAGTAAATAGACAACAAAGCATCAACTTAAACCGCGTAACAACGCTGGAGCAGAACAGGAACATAACAAGGAAATTAAAGTGGTACGTACCAATCGAGTTCGAAGGATATTAGTAGAAGATTGCTCGTCAACTCGAGTTCTCGCTCCAATCACTTCGGATAGCTCCAATGGTTCCAATAGTTCCAATCCAGGAAGCGTTGATTATGCAGAATCGGTTCAGTGGGACACTGTTGACATGACTGTCTGCCAATCGATACACGACTAGGTATGTGTGGTGCATTAGGATATTAGGTTAAAAGGCACTAGGGTATTCTAGGGTATTATTTAGGAGATTACAGGTGTACGATTACAACATTTTCTCTAATTTGCGTGATTTTACAGTTTCTAAATCTGAATAAAAAAAATGCAACTGCATGTTATTTATAAATAACTAAATGTTGCACGTGACTTCTTCTGTGAAGAGTTTGTTTATCGTTGTCTCACGGGAACTATGCGATATTCCGGGATCAATACTATCCTTCTACCAAGGATAAGGATAGGTAACTACCTGCATACCAAATTTTTGTTGAGCGGTTTGAGCGTGAAGAGGTAACAGACAGACAGACATACTCTCTCCTTTATAATATTAAATACTTTGGATTATCATAAACCTAATACTAAAAATTGATCTAAGTAAAAGAAAGTCGCCTTAGATCACAAACTATTAATAAAGTTTTTTATCTTACGAATGCGAGTTTCTCATGATAGTGTGCGTCGATGTATAATGGCGGAATGAAAAGGTTCGTCACTTTTCGATCTTAACTCGTTGACATAGAGTCGAAAACCTTTTCATTCCGCGACTGTACATACATATTGTCAGTATGTGCGTCAAATTTGCGAATACTTTGTGAATTCTTTGTAATAGGTTATGCCTTAAAATCTAAAGGAATGTAGTTATTTTACTGTAAAATCACATCTGTGAAAGTAGGCACTGGTTAAATTAGCGAAATCGACAGAATTCTGTATACGCCTCTTAAGGAAATCGTGGCATATTTATGCCTTTGCAGACTATAAATATATCTTTATTCTATAAATAAAAGTTTGTTCGTTAAATGTCCGCGTCCTATAAATGTCAATGAGTGAAATAACTATTTAAAAAATATTATCATCGTGATTTAACGTAAGTTATTATTGCCACAGATTATTACACTGATATTTATATTTATTTTTTATAATGGGCGAGTAATCGACCTTAAGAGAAACCTTTTTCTTAGTTAAGATTTTATTGATATTTTATTTACTTACATAAGTTAAGCTTGAAATCGTTTCGGAATACATTTAACGTTTTCAACCGTAAGTAAAATTCCGTAGCAAGCAAACGGAAACGCAACTTCAATATTTACACAAGAACAAGTTATTCAATTTATTTCGAAGTAAAAGTTCGTTATAACTTTTCTGAAACTTATGAATTTGTTAGCAATCACTTTGTTTATCATCGAAATTTATTTTCAGTTCTCTTATTGATTGAGCAACGTTAAAATGTTGCTAAAAACATACGTAAGGGTAGTTCTACGAGCGTTTCAGCTGCTATCTGTATCCTGACCGATATATTGAAGAAATACGACGACAGGAACTGTGACAAAAATTATGACCTCTATTAAAACAACTGCAAAGGGACATGATTCGATTGCTATTGACATGTTACTTATGACTCTTCCGGTGACTTCGAAGGTACTGACATTCATCATCAATAGGAGTATTGAGACTATGACTTTCCCGACTGATTGGAAAATTGCTCAAGTGACCCCGTTACCTAAAAAACCTAATCCTGTTAATCTGTCCGAACTCCGTCCTATTAGTATCCTTCCCTGTGCGTCGAAGATAGTGGAAAGGGTAGTTTGCGAACAGCTGTCGGAATACTTGGAGAAGTACAGCATCCTACCTGAACTGCAATCGGGTTTTCGCAAGGGTCGATCGACAGCTACTGCGTTACTCGATGTAGTCGATAATATTTTGCAGGCTAGGGATGCTGGAAAAAGTACTATTTTAGCACTTTTAGATTTCTCCAGGGCTTTTGATTGCATTAGCGTTCCCTTGCTATTATCCAAGATGTCGTATTACGGATTTGATGTCACGGCGATAAAATGGTTTAGCAGTTATTTGACTGACCGTGCGCAGACTATCGTATTGCGTGGGGTGGATGGTGGTACTCTGCGGTCTTCTCTTTGCCCTGTGACACGGGGAGTGCCGCAGGGCTCGATACTGGGTCCCCTGCTCTTTATATTGTACAGTTCTGATATTGTCAGCAGTATAAAGAGCAGTGGATACCATCTCTACGCGGACGATCTGCAGCTGTACGTCTCCTGCGCGCCGTCAGAAACTTCCATTGCTGTAGACGCCGTCAATGCAGATCTCGATCGTATTTCAGCTTGGTCGGAGAGGAACTGTTTAGTCCTCAACCCCGACAAGTCGAAGTATATAGTTTTTGGATCGAGGCATCAAATTCGGAATACTATTGATGCTCTGACTACCGGGGATGTTGCCGTTATGGGTAAACCAATAGAACGGGTGGTAGAAGCCAATAACCTTGGTCTACTTATGGACGGCAAGCTGAGCTTTGAGAACCACATCCTAAAAGTTGTGAGTAACTGCTTCTACCGCCTCAAGGTTCTGTACAGTATACGCGATTACCTTAGTGTTGATTTGCGTGTTAACCTTTGTGAATCGCTTATATTGTCCAGATTAAACTATTGTGATATTGTTTATGACGGCTGCATTGTTGGTCGTTCCAAGAGGCTTTTACAGCGAGTGCAAAACGCATGTGCTCGTTTTTGTTTCCGTGTCCCTCCCCGGTCCCACATCACTCCTTACCTGAACGCCGCTAACTTGCTGAACATGCCTGCACGCAGGCGCATGCACCTCGCCACTTTGCTGTTCGGTGTGAGACGCTACAGGACACCGTTGTACCTCTTCAATAAAATTGTTTGGTCGAAGAGTGAGCGCAGGAGTGCTATGGTTCTTGTGCCTAAACACCGGACCGCGGCATTTCGAGGAAGTTTTAAGTTTGCGGCGTCCAAGTGCTGGAATGATATTCCTCCCCCTATCCAAGGAGCGTCTAGTAGGTACACCTTCAAGCGCAAGCTGAAGGATCACTTATTAACGCTCCAAAAATCCTACCTATAAAACCAGCACTTGATATGCCAACCTGTTGTTTTACAGGGTTATGTTTTCGCAGTTTACTTTTTCTTTATTGTATTTATTTATTTACATATTATGCTACGCAATAATAAATCTAAATTGTTTGTTAATTCATTATCTTTTTATTAATTTATCTTTTTATTAAGTAGTTTATATAGTATATTTGTGTATCGTTCCGTGTGTCACAGACGGTTCTGGCAGAAAATCAGCGCTGCAGGCGTCTAACGCCTCAGCATAATGCTGAGTCAGCGACCGTTTCACTTTTGCATGGACACACATGCAGATCTGTGTATTTATTACTTCGTTGTTTTGTGAACCTTGTTTATTTGTATGAATTTGTGTGTACTTTCTTGTATTTGTGTGTCTTGTAAAAGTGAATAAATGTCTTCTTTCTTTCTTTCTTTCTTTCTAAATATGCTACAGTCGGCATGAAATTTAACCAAATTGTTTTTCCGCTTCTTGACAGTGACAAACAAGTTTTATAGGTGTCTTGGTCGAAATTAAAATGTAGTTACAATTAGAAACGAGTTGTGCTTTAAAATATTTTTATTTGTAACTATTCCAACTTGAAAAATATCTTTGGATTAATTTTATTGTAATATGGCCCACACTTCTTCTTTTCTTTCAGGAACCAATGCAACTGTGGGGCAACAACTGTCCTTAAATAACAGAAAATATTTGAAATACAGGTCGTTTGAATTTTCCCACCCTTTGTACCTTTTTAAATTACAAATTTAATATAGAGACACGTTCGCGTTTACACCTACAACATTAACAATTCTACGAATACCACTTTAATTTCGAACTGTCTTCCATTCCCAGCGTCATTTTAACCCGCCTGAAACCAAGTTCCCCCAGCAAATACGGCACAGATATTATTTGCACACAATTTTCACCGATACCAATGTTTGAGTTGTCACCGTACGGTTGCAAGGTAGTGTTTGTAGTTAATTATGCTAATGGACTGCAACGTAAACAGGTCTCGAAATACGGATTGCCTCGTCTGAGACTGTTTGCCTTTGGAGTTCGTGGTAGGATTGTAGAGATTGCCGCTTTATTGTGATGGTTTGTCAATCTGCATTAAATTATTTTGTAAGCAATGCGTCCATTTGTTGCCTACGATGAGAGCAATAATGATTTAAATGAAGGTGGTGATTAATTGACACTTGAACGATAGGATTAATGCCTAGTTAGTTGCGTTGCGAGGAGAAAAAAGTGTTATGCTCAAGAGTCAATAAAATCTATACAATATTATAACAATATTAACTAGAAATATTTCAACAACTGGATAGTTAGTTTCACTGGACAACCTAGTAAAAAGTTATTTTAGGACTTTGAAATTGTGAGCGCCAAAAAATTCCATAGGTAAATTGTTCGGTTGTTCGTAGTATACCATGACATACGACGACGTAGCGTTTTGTCAAATTAACCCAACTATTAGATAAAATATGCTGGATACATTTTAAAACATATTGTAGAATTTATAATACCAACGTTAAAAGTAAATGATTAAACTTTAGAGAAATAGATAATTATAGGTATTCACATTCTTCAATAAGTTAGTAATCTAAGCGTAGCCAAATAAAGTTTACCAAAGTGATTTATGACATGGTACCAAATCGTCCGCTTATAAAATATAAACCGAGACATATTTATACCGCACCATCTCATAATTGGCTTAATCTATTGCACTATTCCTAGAAACAAATCATCCAGCCAGCTTCAACTTTATTTATAGTTGCTTTATTTCATTAGTCATATTTCACACCCATTCGAGCCGTTCTCGATTCACTTTGATCACTTAAAGCAAAATATGGCATTGTTCAAACTTGGATACTGGCTCCAGAAACTGCTATTAGACGATGCTCATACCGCGAACTTTGTAGGGAGGTACTAGGTTATTATTTTAGTCTACATATCTGTACAATTTGGACGTGGAATTGTGGAAGGAACGCGAAATGAATTGTGATGAACGACCAGGAGCGCATGCCGAGGTGAAATACCCGCCTGCCTTTTGGCGATGAAGTATTGATGGAGGCCTGTTCTGACGTACATGTAAAATATGGCAGTGGAAATCGTTTTCTTTTTTTTTTATCAACTGTCAGAGCTGAACGTTTTTGGGTTTTTTTGGGAGTAAAATAATCGTCCGCTTTCGGAGTAGAAAATATCGAAGTATTTTAGGACAAACTCTAGAAAACAAAGCGAGTCCAAGTTAGTTTCTCACTGGCACAAATTTTCATTCTTGACGAAATTCTTTGGTAGCTTATTTTGTCTAATGTAAACGGTAATATTCTATACCTTTCTATAAAACAGTATCTACCATGACTGACTCAAGATGCACGGGCTATATTATTGAAGCAACTCGAAGACATCTAAAATTTAACAGATATAGGTCTTACATTGAATATCAATTGATTATTGATTTTTTTACTTTTCTACGGGGAAACTAGTTATTAATTTTTGTCTATACATCAAAAACCAGTCATATTCTATGGAGAGTATGGAATCCATTATCCAACATGTTTTTATAACTCTTGACTTCATTCGTACCTAATCGTAACATGCAAAGTTCACAGACATATCTGTAAATATTCGACAAACTTCTTCGAAACAAAAGCTTAACAAGTTCAAAATTGCAAACCTTAACATTTCATTGTTCTTGCTTCCCAACTTCCAATGAACTAACCACATTATACTCATGCACAGACAAAAGCAAACCCATCGATTCTACAACAAAGGTCTCGACCGATCTCAATGCTTTAATTAACAACTTCAGTCTAGTCCGCGCTATAACAGGATCAAAAACTCCAATTATGCCAGTATCTGCTCCGGGAGATAACAAGCAATTTAGCACAGATTATGTTGTACTTCACGAAACAACGTACGATACGAAACTAATGATATCGGACGGAGTTACAGTGGGTTGAAATTTGATTTTGAAAATTTTCACATATACTTAGTCTTAATGTAGACTGATGCTTGTCTTAGAACCATTTTTGTTAGTGATACCTTTTTTACCACCTTTTTTTTTAAAGGTAAATAACGGGCTCAGTACCGAATCGTCAATATAGCAAAACATCACCACAACCATTAGATACTCGTCATATAATATATCCATGTGCCTACAATGCTTACCTTTTTTCCATAGATGTTTCACTTTAATGACCATAATTTAGACGTTTTGATACATGGATGTTTACGCGCTAAAAAATATTTAAAAAATACATATTTTGTGTTCCGTACCATGTTAATAACGCTGTTTATTTTTGTAGGTAATGATGAAATATGTACCTAAAGCGAAAGAACTTTCAAACTATTCATACTTAAGCCAGAATTATTTTCTATTAGGTTCTGCGTATGAGACGTCAAACTTTTATGTACTACGTAGAAACGGTTGTTGTAAGTGGGAAAGAAGAAAAGTTTTTGTGTTTTATTTACTTTGATGGCTTAAAACGTAACACAATGACATGAAGTATAATATGAACATTTTTCTTTATGATCTTTCTTTTCCAAACATGGAAGGGTATGAAAAAATTCGCAATCTCTTCGGCCATCGTGCATCGGTGGTAAAAAATACGTACTGATAGGCAGCATATTGTCATCTCAGGTTTATGCCTCGCGATCGGGGATCCTTGGAGATTTTTTGCGCTCACAGGACTCGGCAAAAAAAACGAAAAAAACATTCGCATTGTTTCCATTCGTTTACAAACAAAGCTACGTAAAAACATGGCTCCCTAAAAACTGGCATCGACATAAAACCGCGTCATAATATATCTCGGTTATACAGGGCTCTCCCTTAAGTGTGAAATATACGGTTGTTCAATATTTATAGGATTTTTATTTGTGTTATTTATTCAAGAGGCACGTTTTGTCGTCGAGACAAAAGGAGAGATGCTAAGTTTGTACGTTCTTTTTCGTTAGTATCTCGCATTCAGTTTGGTCTTAGGGCATATAAATAATGCATTATCACGCGTTGGGTCGCCGCGATACGGGAACGGTCTGCGAGTATAAAATTATTTGCAACGATTTAGCACGTTTTAAACATCCATTGTCGCAGTGACTTTCAAATTTAAAAAAATGACACATGCCTTATGGATGAATACCTTAGTTATGCGTATTTTCATAGTAAATCGAAATCATTTTTAACATTTTGAATTTCGATAAAAATAATAAACCACCATCCGTTTTTGTAAAGGTGGCCTAGCTCCACCTCTATGCAATTATGTAGGTACCTACTTAGGTACTTATGTACTTGTAAAATTGTAGCTGTCATTTTCAACGACCATAATTTTAAGTTGGAACTAACACATAATTGGAAGTAAATATATCCCGAATTTAATATTTTTGAATTTGAATAAGAGACTACTTTGAGAATATTTTCTTTCTAACATACTAAATCGGATGTGAAATATTGAAGCTATCGGTGAACACCCAATAAAATACGTAAGTGCAGACGAAAATAATAATATCACCTCCTTTTTTCAACTCGAATAAAAATCAAAAGCAATGATAAGTTTATCCTAGAATAACAAATTTAATTTCAATACTAGATTAAAAACATCCGCCTGTATAATTCCCGTGCACATGGGAATTCTGGGAAAATATATAATCCTATGTCACTTGCGGAACTGAGACGAATCTAATGACACCTCACACTTCAAATCCATTAAGCCGTATAGGCTGCAGGGCGTGTCAAAGAATGATACGTGTATACATGGTTTGTTCGCATTTTATACACTTTCGCATTTTGTATACTAGGTAGATATAGGTTAGGTTAGTTAGGTACCCGAAGTGCAAATAGGCTAGAAATAGGAGCCCTGCCGCAGGCAGGGTTCCGTCGAATAGCAATGGTGTGTCAACCTGGTGTGATGACGAGACTGGCCCCATAATAAATTAAATTTTATAAGTATACAAAATGCGAAAGTGTATAAAATGCTAATAAATCACTTCCATACATAAATACATACGCTCGAAAAAACATAACCCGCCTTCGACAGTCGGGTGAAAAAGTCTCAAAGCAGAAAAACTACATCTGTTTAAATTACTGGCAACATTCCATCACTAGTAGAAACACACTATCATCGATTAACATAAGCTGCTTCATCCCTAAAAAGCGCACAATTCTTACAACATGCAGACGTAGTGAGCAAAGCTGGTTAACAAAATGACCCGCGACTTGGACAAATGTGGTTACATCAACTAACATTTCCAAAGAGTGTTTCACACTGACCTCATTTTCAGTTTTCAGCATAAAATCCGGCAAAGAATTTTCAGGTGTACGTCCCAGGGGATAGCCAATAGCGGTGTCTCGTTTTAATTAGAATGCAAATCTAATAGCCTTAAGGCATTTACATGTCAATGGCTCCCTAAATAACGCAATCTGAGGCACAAAGGATCCTACGGGCGCTAGTTGCTGCTTACTAGCTTTGCCATATTGGTCTCCTGGTTTACGGACATAAATACTAATTATGAATTATTAGTTAGTATTTATAAGAAAGCTCAAAGTCACTCAGAGGGCAATGAAGAGAGCTATGCTCGGAGTTTCTCTGCGGGATCGCATCTGAATAAAAACTTTTTAACAAAAAAATTAAACCGCCGAAAAAACTGAAAAGCAAAAAATAATACCTTTTTTGTTTGACCTTAATCTAGGTACCAGTTTGAAGTCGGTGCCTCAGCACGAGTCAGCAGGAGTGATAGAAGCCAATCAGGTAGAAGACTATAGGTCCACTCCTCCTGGCTAGTGCTGAGGCACCGACTTCAATCTGGTACCTAGATTAAGCTCAAACAAAAAAGGTATTATTTTTTGCTTTTCAGTTTTTTCGGCGGTTTAATTTTTTTGTTAAAAAGTTTTTATTTTATACTTTTTTCCCATCCTTGGGGTAATTTTTTTTCCAAATTTATATAATACCAACTTCAATGTATACCCTATCCAATAAAAAATAATTATGAAAATCAGACTACTCTGTAAAAAGTTAGTCAATCATCCCCTGTTTTCCTACCCGTAGGGTAGGGTTATTATTTCCAAATTTACATGGGACCACCCTTGGTTGCTTGCTTTCCAATATAAAAAGAATCATTAAAATCTGACTACTCTGTAATAAAATAAGTTATGCGTGGTCATATATAGTACAATCAGTAACTGAACAATCAATCATCCCCTGTTTTCCTACCCTTAGGGTAGGAATATTATTTCCAAATTTAAATGGGACCACCCTCGGGGTATACGCTTTCCAATAAAAAAAGAATCATCAAAATCGGACTACTTTGTAAAAAGTTATGCGTGATCATACATAAAAAAAAAAAAAAAAACAAAACAAATATACACGTCGACTTGAGAACCTCCTCCTTTTGTTTTCGTCGGTTGATGATTTTAATATAATGTACGAAAAATACACTTTTTTGAGTATTGGTAGTAAACGCGTTCGCTCAGTCAACGGTATCTATTGATAACAAACGAAGTTAACAAGTCATTTGGAAAGCTGAGGTGCTTCAACGTTCTGTAACAGCACCATCTACTCTTGGTAAAAGTTAAGATAATTATCCCACGGGAAAGTAATACCGGGATAAATTATCTTACGTCTCAATCTAGATCTTACAATACCCGACTCTGATTCAGATCGTGATTGAGTAACAAACCTCCGAACATCCAAACATCTTTACAAACTTTCTCATTTATAATATTAGTAGGATAGGACAGGATTATTAGCTGAATGTGTAATAACCACATAACCAACTATTTACTAAATTACAACTAATCAACATTTTCTCTCAACATTCTGTTAGAGCAACAATTTTCGTAATTTTTGAACGGAATTGTATTGCTTCTTACAACCCTCATTTGCCGCTTCCCGCAAACGGAATAATAGTAAAGATCCGCTACACTCGGGCTCGAGTTAATACAACTTAAGGCCTCTCACACCCATATATTCCGCTAATTCTCGGCTCTAGCGGAAATTCTCCGCAGCTTAGACCCACAATTATTATGAGACCTACGTGGTGCGCCGCAAAGCTACCGTTAACAGCGGAGGAGAGGAACAAAAAATATCCGCAGAGTTCAACATAATTGGCTGGTTGCGTCCATAATAAACATTTTCGCGCCCGGTTTATATTAAAAAGTAATAAAGATTTACTATGTTATTAGTCATGGAAAATGTATTTTTTTGTATTTTAATTACCTGTTCGTATAGCTTGGAAATAACTTGTAATCCCTAAGGAGGCTTATTGAAAATAATGTCCTGTTGCAAATATTTTAAAAAGCTAACCCCTCTTACTGGGGAGCAGTCTAAGTGGTGAAATATAGTTAAAAGGAACTTTAACTGCTACTTAAGTTATAAGCTAGGATTAAAACACAATTTTAGATTTTATAGAAATAACTACCTATTGCTTGCTTTTAAATTTGTTCAGAAAACTCGAGTTCGAGTCCAATCCGCACTTGGCTGTTTTTTAGGGTTCCGTACCCAAAGACTTACTAAGACTCCGATGCTGTCTGTATTGTCTGTCCGTCTGTCATCAGGTCTCATGACCGCGATAGTTAGAAATTTGAAATTTTCACAGATGAAGTAGGCATTTCTGTTGCCGCTATAACAACAAATACTAAAAAACAGGGAGCTCCCATACAATAGACATGATTTTTTTGCCATTTTTATAGATAATGGTACGATACCCTTCGTGCGCGAGTCCGATTCGCACTTGGCCGGATTTTTGACTTTGCAGATGATCGCTTTTTATCTAAGTGTTAATATATTTCGGCACATGTAATTGTACCTACTAATAATTAAAAAAGAAAAAGTTTGTGAAAATGTTCGGATATTTGGATGTTTGAAGGTTTTTTATTTAATAATACTATTTTTGATGTAATTTGGTGTGAGAAGGCGCTGTCCAGAACCGTTGAGTTGAAGTACAGTCAAGGCAAGTGAATCACGTACCAGGGTGAACCCTTTTCATTGAACATATCATGTTGAAATTCCATACATCTGACAAAGAAAATCATCGTGAAATTGGTTGTGAAAACGTTCCACCCTAAGGTACGCAATTCAGTTTCCTTGATTGTACGTTGGCTTTCAATATGATGTGTTAACTTTGTCCGCAATCCCATAGATGACATTGTCCAAGCGAACGGTGTATAGTCGGGGTAAGAAAAGGTTCGTCACTTTTCGACTAACACTATGTAAACGAGTTAAGGTCGAAAAGTGACGAACCGTTTCTTACCCCGACTATACCTTAAAATAAATAAAATAAATAAATAATAAATATCTCGGGACAATTCACACCAATTGACCTAGTCCTAAAGTAAGCTAGGCAAGCTTGTGTTATGGGTACTAGGCAACGGATAAACATACTTACATAGATAGATACATATTTAAATACATATTAAACACCCAAGACCCGAGAACAAACATTCGTATTTTTCATACAAATATCTGCCCCGGCACGGGGATCGAACCCGGGACCTCAAGCTTCATAGTCAGGTTCTCTAACCACTAGGCCCTCTGGTCGTCAAAAATAAAAAAAATATCGTAATCTTTTTCATTGATTTTTAAGACAAGTGAAGCTGCGGGGTACATCTAGTATTTCATATTTTATTTGACGACAAATTATTTTATACGTGCCTTCTGTTTTAGGCGGCACCTTAATTAAAATAGTAGCGCGCCCTCAGAAGTGACCGCGCATTTATAGCTCAATACAAAATAAAGACATGCAAATACCATTACCGGTATTAGTTTTATGACGATCATTGAGCCGTGACAAATTAAGGGATGACTGTTTATGGTCGAATCTCACTAGGATATTAATTGATGATTTAGTTGGGAAAGCTGCTATAGGTGAACAACTTAAGAAGATGACCAGGGGCTAAATTCGGGAACGGCCCAACACGGTTTAAATAAGGCTCATCGCAAACTCAGCCCAAAACTCTCGCAAACCAGTGATTTTTGGCGTTCCTGAATAGCGGTTCAAACCAAACCCAACCCAAACGATTGAATTACCGCTGCCAAACGCGTGAAGGCCCGTTCCTGAATTTAGCCCCTGTTGTATGTAGTAGTAACGTGTCCGTATAAACAAATTGACGTTCCAAATTAGAAAAATTACATCAATTTTGTGCACTACTACATAGAACAGGTCATCTTAAGGTTTTCACCTATACACGATATTACTTTACTACATAAATATTCTCTAAGTAGATAATTAATTGTGTATGTTTTTTTTTTGTCACATGATATGTTTATTGAAACTAAGAATACAAATATGAAGAAAAAATAACAATGAATAAAACTTATCTAACTTAGAACCTACCTAAGTAAAATTAACTAAATATGTACATGTCACTATAAAAATAAAAATTATAAAAAGAATACCCCGTCCAAAAGATCTGACTGTGGCAGGGTTCCCATGATGCTGGCCGAATTACCCCTTTGGACCGCAAGTGCGATCCGTTGGGATAAATATGCGCCAGCTCTTGGGTCCCCAGAGGTGTCGACCAACCGGGAAGAAAGGGCCTTCATAAATGACTTCATGTCGGCTGACCAAGGCCCTAAGGTCTCAACAGCAAGCGCTGCAAACTCGTAATCCTTTAATAAAGATGAGTACTTGCGGCGCTTGAGCAGTTGGGCCTGATCAGCCGCAGCGCCGGCTTGTGAGCTAGTTGCCTTGATGTGGGACAGAGCGAAAGTATCAACGCATGTAGCGTCCCACACCAGAGCCCTACCGAGCTTCCACGGCACCAGTGTGACCCCGTCTGGACGCTTGCCATCGTCCCTTGCCATGCCAGCCGGCTCTAAAGCTGAAGGCACTGACGCGGTGGCAAGCGACCGACGTACTAAGTCATTTATGGTACCATGACGGTACATACGGCCGGCGCTCCTAACACATGAAAGCCCATGTCGTCCCAGTTGATCCACGTTTTTGCCACAAGCGCAGATGTGAGGAATGCATATTCTGGCCCCAAGTCTTACGGAAATTGCTATCCGCAAAGTACTTGGGTCCAGAATAGTTCCAATATTCCTCGATGGCAAGGCGTTCAGCCAATGGCCTGCCTCGGGTGTGGAAACAGCTAACAGGCGGGCGCGTTCCGAATCGTCCGGACAGTTTTCGAGAAGGGAAGCGTGAGTCGCGTTAAGGCGAGGGGTGTCCCAGGCCCGCTGGATCTTTTTAACGGTGGGGGTGTCCACACCAGGGCACGAGTCACACCAAGCTCTCTCGGCCTCCGCCAGGCAGGCTAACTCATCGACAGGTATTTGTGGTTTATTTAAAATAATACCGACGAGAGACAGCGAGCTGTAGGCGGAAGACAGGAAAGCTGGTAATGCCACACTGGATGATGAGCGAACACCCAAACCACCAAATCGAATGGGGAGAACCGCTTGAGACCACGAAAAAGTATTGAATGTAATGTTAAGAATTTTGGATAGAGTTGTCTGGAGAGAATCGTCAATGGATGAGAGAATGGACGGAAATTTCCAAATCGGGCAACTGCGAAGTAGATACATGAATTTTGGTGTAAATAAGCAGAACCGAATAATAAAAAGGGCCATGTGGGGATTTATCTGAAAAAGGAGGTTTGAAGTACTATTTGTGTATGTTAAATAGTAATATCAATTAGTACATCATCATCATAATCATCTCAGCCTATATACGTCTCACTGCATACAGGCCTCCTTTCAGTATCCATACTACACAATATACAAAATTAGCATACCTTTTCAGTTTTGTTCAAACAAACTGAGCTAACATTGTTCAGTTCGTTTATAAATGAATTAATTTTAAACCGAGCGGAAACATCGCTTCCACATACCCCGTAGTACTACTGCCTATTCGTCATAGAGCTACGAAAGGTAATAATGTTAATGAAGTTATATGGCGAAAACGCGCTGAAAAAGAAGAAGAAGAAGAATAGAGTTATATTGATTTGCTTAAATATATTGTAAGATTTAAAGCTCCTTGCTTAAAAAATCCCATCAATATTCGACTGCCAAATTGTAATTTTTTATTCGATTCTAAAATATTTAAATGACTAGCTTTTGCCCGCGACTCCGTCCGCGTAGAATTAGTAATTTGGGCAGCTTATTTTTTTATCCAAGTTGCTTTTTCATCAATTACGGCTCTCCTTAGTTCCTCGATATAAAAAAATTACCTCCCCCCGCACCCCCCTCCCAACCCGAACCCCCACCAAACCCCCCCCCCCCCCCCCGCACACCCGCGTTCATATTCGCCACCGTACTCCCAAGTCAAGCGTGCCTATAGAAGTTTTACTTCAAAAACCCCCGATTTTGAAACATTCTTCCGCTCCGCTCCGCTGCTATTGGTGTTAGCGTGATGGTTATATAGCCTATAGCCTTTCTCGATAAATGTGCTATCTAACACTGAAAGAATTTTTCAGATCGGAGCAGTAGTTCCTGAGATTAGCGTGTTCAAACAAAAAAACCTGTTCGATAAATTCTTAAAATAGACGTATCATTCTTATTTGTTAACCGATTCAAATAAAACAAAGACTAAATGTTAACCCAAGAAAATACCAACATATCAGTGAAAACCGCATCCTTCTAGGTTAAGCCGTTTCTGAGATTAGCGCGCACAAACACACAGACAAACAGACAAACAGACAATAATTCTAAAAATCATTGTTTTGGGTTCTATTGCGCTAATAAATAGCCCTAGTGACAGTTTTTCTCAAATATCTTGAATGTATAGACACCGACTTGTTACAGATTTATTATATGTATAGATATTGTTTAATATGAGCAATATTCGCATGGCAGTACCTACACAACACCGGTTTTTTAAGTTGCATGTACCTATTTACGACCAAAAGTGTAATATTAGCTCTATAAACTGCCTGTATCATCTATCTGCACCATGTTTGAGTATATAAAAAAACTGATAAATGATTATTGAAGTGTTTAGACTGGGTAAAGTTTTTTTTTTAATTTTTCTTATTTTTTGTCCAACATTATTACTTTGTTATGATATTTTGAACTACTTAAAACAGTGCTACCCCAACGCAATTAAAGCTAAGATCCCTTCCGCAGCATACAAACCAGCTGATAAATTTAAAACGGCTGGACCAATTTTGATGAAACATATCTAAGAACCATCGCCAAGAAACTTGCTTTCAAATAAAAAAACCGCATCCAAGTCGGATCACCCATTTAAGAGTTATGATGCCAAAGACAGACACACACACACACACACACACACACATAGCGGTCAAATTTATAACACCCCTCTTTTTGTGTCGGCGGTTAAAAATAAAATGGTCTTTTTCACACACGACTAGGACTAAGAATTTGTCCTTTTCAGACTTAGAATTTGTTCCAATGTCTTCAAGTACCTACGAGTATAAAAAATAAAAATCCAATTTTATCGAAACCCTCGCTCGCCTCTTACGTTCAGGGTACAACTAGTCCGCACAGATTCGATTAAAGACAACGATCGCGTTTCCTATTAGGTTCTGTTGCAGATCGTGCCGTCACGCGCCACCCTCAACCCCAACTTTTATTTTTAGTGTTCCGCAGTAAAATGGGAAAGCCTTAGTCCATTCCGGCTGTAAATTGAATTGTTTAGCTTAAACACTGGCTGGAACGTTTTTATGGAGGAATCTGTACCTCTACCATGAGTTTACACTAGTTTACGTGACCGTACTCGCTAGCGACGGCGTAAATTATTTGTATGGAGAATTGTACAGCGCCTCTAGCGGTCACTTACGGAAGCACAATTATCCATACAAATCATTTACGCCGTCGCTAGCGAGTACGGTCACTGTGAACTAGTGTACACTCATGGTAGAGGTACTGTGCGGAGATTGTGTCGGTAATGCTTCAGGATGAGAGTAGTGAGCGGTGTACGTGTTCAGTACGTGATTCGTTGTGTCAAGTAAAATACATATTGGATTTTCAGCTCATCTGCCATAGTATTTTTTTTCTCGGTTAGTACCCAAAGGGAAATTCATATATGTATTGATCGCAAGTTTTTAAAAACCTGTTTCGTAAACATCCATGGAAGCTATTTTTAACAGCATATACCGCTGGCCTATAAGGGAAGCCTATGTTCAGCAGTGGAGCTCCAGTAGCTAAAATGATGATGATATTTTTCAGCTTAAGTTAAAAAAGACGTAAAATAAACAATTAAATTCGTTAATTCGAATGCTGTCAACTAAGAGCAAAGAATTCGTAATAAGGGTTATCGGTTACACTTTCAAACTAAAACGATTTGTTTTAAAATTTTGAATTTTATATACGGAACCACGCTCTTGTTGACAATTCGCACACTTCTATTTTTTTGCTTCTAGAAAATTCTTGCAGGCTAGTAGGGTTGCATTGCCTTCAGTAATTGGAGCCCCTGGATACTGTTATAAAAGAATTTTAACGTTTTTTCGAGCATCACGTACTAGTACAGCCAGCAATTAAAACAAAGTAGCAATTGCGACGTATATACCTGTGTATTGTTGCTATTTTATGGTACAGAAGCTACTAGGAATGGAAAAGTAATGCGCAGCAAAAAATTGTATTTATTAGATACTCGTATAATTATCGCAAACAAATTGGTTTTATATTGTGAGGGTTTTTGTTTCTTCTACTAATTGCCTTGACTAACTGTTTTGAAACATTTAATGATATTAGTAATAATAAACCTCCTTCGACAGTCGGGTGAAAATTAATACTTAATATAATTCATCATCATCATAATCATTTCAGTGGAAAGACGTCCACTGCTAATTATAGGCCTCCCCGAAGAAATATAATTAGAATTTTCCAATTAACTATAAATTAATTGTTAGGTGTTATCTTATTATAAGGATCTTAAGACCGGCAACGCACCAGAAGTCCCAATATTGTACTGTACTGAAGGTGTCTATAGGCGACGGTGATCACTTAAAATCAGGTGAACCGCATGTCCGTTTTTTGGCTTTCATATAAAAAGAACCTGGTTTCATTTTAGGAACATATAAAAAATTGCAGTTGTTATTGTGAAATGTTTGTTGTATTTAGGATTACATATTGATAGTTTATTGCTTATTAGCTGACCTGGAAACGTTCTATTATCAAAAAATAAGGAGTGAGTGTAGAAGGGTGAAAAATACTTTACGACGTATTCTCATACCTACCAATTCTGGTTCTGATTCTGATCAAACCAAAGCCGAATAAAACTTGAACGAAAGTTTTTAAATCCAGGCGATCTCAAACGGCTGTATTTTACCAATCAAATCGAACAGTAAAATAGCAACTGGCGTACCGTCTCTCTGTTTCACGAAGCGAAAAGCCAAATACGTGATGAAAATGTGCTCAAATACTATCCTTTAAAATAACTATCTGAAACGATTAAAGCATTAGATCTCCCACGAAGTCAAACGTGAAAAAATTAAAAATAATATCCTGCATCGTATAAGGTCTATTTCCTTTGTCACTTTTAACTATAAGTATGCTTTTAACCGTTAGTATGCTGTTCCCAAGAAAAACACTTTTATAGCAAAACTAGCGGTTGCCCTAACTCCGTCTGCGAAAAATAAGGGTATAAAAAATATTCACACGAAATTTCTTTATAACAAAAGCAAATCAACGCAGTAACAATAGTTATTTGTTATACAAGGGGGGAAAGTTATATTTTAACTGCGAGTGTTCATTTTGAAACACGAGCTATCGAAAGGATTCTATGATTGACCACGAGCGAAGCGAGTGGTTCAAAAATAGAATTCTTTCGATAGCGAGTGCTTCAACACACGAGACGTAAAATAACTTTTCACCCGTGTATAACACAAAACTTTTCACCTCACTACAGCGAGGAAAATAAGAAAAAGGGTTTGTACTATCAATTATTATTTATTTACCTCTTTGTCAATACAATAATTTTGAAGTACTTATAGAAATATTGGTAAAATCAAAAATAATGCAAAATAGCCTAAGCAAATCCAGTCTTTATGGAACTATTCCAATACCGACATATCGTCACTACTTTGAAAAAACTCGTATCTCCAATCAATGAATAAACCAAACTGAACTTTATTGCACATCGAGTAAAGTTCAATTAGCCAGATTATCGATTTTGAGATACGAGCAAACTGTATTACTGTTAAATTGTATACCGTTTTGACTTAAGTTTTTTTTTATTATTTCGGATGCGTTTTGATCGCACATCGACTTACTTGGACTGTCAGAACATTTTATCCGTTTTTACAACAAGAATGAAGGTTAATGTTGAATGCTGATATTTATGAATTAAAATAAAGTTGTAAGACTGTATTTAGTGTTTTTTACTCGATGCAATTCATTAATTGTGATGTTAAAAATTCAGCACTTTTAACGTTTTACGTTTTGTTAGCTGTCAAATACCACTTAAGCTGCCTTCAAATGTCAAAACTCTTTCTTCACTTGTGGATAAAAAGCGATTTTCTCAATAGATGTCAAACAAACAAAAAGGGCTTTCCGAGCTAGTGAGGTGAAAAATAATAAAACCAGTAGCAATCATATCTCGATTGTATTCCCATTCGTCAACATTTAGGCCAAAAAGTCAATCAAAACGTTCAAATATCAATCCAATAACCTCAAAAACGGCAGCCAAAGGATGAAGTGCAAATAATAAAAGGCCAGAGAGAGCAAACCCTGTTGAAATGACGCTCGCTGAGATAAGCCGAACAAAAAGAGATGGCAAATTACGCGTCCCCATATCATGTTATTACAACTCTGTTGGGTGCTCATCTTTGATGCATTTGCACATCGTCGGGTATCTGGCTTTTTTGATGTAAGTAAGTAAATATCTCTGGCTCTAGTGAAAAAGGGGTTAAGTCTGCAGAAATTAAGCAGCTATTTTGTATTTTATGTGTAAAGGGGGCTAAGTAAAATCAGCTGTTCAACTTCTGAAGACTTAACCCCTTTTTCACTAGAGCCACAGATATTTATTTTAAAAGCCGTGGTGGCCTAGTGGTTTGGCCTATGGCCTCTCAAGCAGAGGGTCGTGGGTTCAAATCCCGGCTCGCACCTCTGAGTTTATCGGAATTTATGTGCGAAATTAATTTGAAATTTACCACGAGCTTTACGGTGAAGGAAAACATCGTGAGGAAACCTGCATTCACCTGCGAAGAAATTCAATAGTGCGTGTGAAGTTCCCAATCCGCACTGGGCCCGCGTGAGAACTACGGCCCAACCCCTCTCATTCTGCGAGGAGGCCTGTGCCCTGCAGTGGGACGTATGTAGGCTGGGATGATGTATGATGGGATGAAGTAAGTATAGTAGACGTATCACAAATAAAGTCTTGAAAATGAAGTTCGATAGTTGATCGTTACACTGTCATCAGAGCTTTACTTTAGTATTATACCTTTTAACCAAACCCGTGTACTGGAAATGGGTCAGAGTTCACGTGGTTCTCATGCTTAACTTTTTTTTATAAATTAAGTTAAAGTAGTAACTGAACACATTGAAAAACCCCCAAAAGTAAATGCTGGAGTCGGATATCAAACCCGGGTCATGGCCGTTTATTCGTCGTTCCATTTTCTGAAAAAAAATTGGGGTGGTGGGGTTCGATCCCCGGCTCCGACATAAACTTTTACAATTTTTCGAATGTGTTTTAGCTACGTTATTATTAAAAAAAAATCACAGTTACATGAAATGAAATAAAAAAATGCTGAAGTTAGTCATGCTAAACTGTTTAGTCTAAATATTTAATTGAATCAGGCGTTACTTTGCGGAGGTCCATATTAATGAACTAAAACAATTACTTTGCTCACCCGCGACCTTACAATAGTTACGTTTATGCAAGAAATGTGCGTTCATGCAGTTCCTCCACCTCCACACTGTACGAACACACACAAATCACATAAACCCAACCATCACCACCACCAAGCTACACTGACGCGTTTCGAACTCAACCAGAGCTCATCTTCAGAGTTACCACAACCGTATGCTATGCTACCAAATGTTAAACATTTCTTGCATAAACGTAACTATTGTAAGGTCGCGGGTGAGCAAAGTAATTGTTTTAGTTCATTAGTCTAAATATCCTTAAAAATACTAAAAGATAATTTTGACGCTTTGAATAAAATTATGCCTTTTAAAAATTCCCGTTGACAAACAGGCTAAAACATGTTATAGCCTTGACCTTCCTTCTGCCTTTCTGTCCGTGGCTTAGCTTAGTAACTCTTAGCACTAGAATGCTGTAAGCATGAACACACATCACAATTACGACGTTATAGAGTAAAATAAAAAAAAAATGTAGGGACCCACCGTAAAGTGAAAATGTTTTTCTTTTCTCATATATTCAAATGAATGAACCACATACCACAATTCTATTTTAAACAGTGTTGATCCGTCTACTATTGAAGCTGTTAAAGCGTGTTTATATTTAGCGCAAATACCTTGGAAACTAAGGTATGTAAATATTTAATTATAACCAACAAACTTGTTGGCTACCCCATCCTCCGTCAAGTCAAACGCTAAGTCGCGATGCAATGTGCACAACTTATTTTACGGACCGGGAATATACTGGTTCATGCTACTGGATATGGATATGAATAGCAACTAAAATGTGTAACCGAAAGATTTGAATCATGTACCAGGGTGAACCCTTTTCATTGCAAATATCATGTTGACATTCCATTCGTCTGCTATAGTCGCTATAGTAATCATCGTCAAATTGTTTTGTGAAAAGGTTTCACCCTCAGTTTCCTTGACTGTACGCTTTTAAGGTTCCGCTTTTATTTGTCCGATTGTTAGAGGGTTGTATCTTTTGACCTGTCATCATCATCATCTTAGCCTATATACGCCCCACTGCAGGCCCAGTGCGGATTGGGAACTTCACACACACACTATTGAATTTTTACCGGTAATATTACGAAAACGATTTTCAGGGTTATTATTAGATTACCATTTCACCATGTTTTTTTTTAGTCGAAGCCATTAGTAACTAGCCTAGTGGTTTGACGTTTAAGAGCTCTCAAATAAACGGTAGTGAGTTCGAAATCGGGCTCGCACTTCTTGAGTTTTACGGAATTTATGTGCGAAATTACATTTGTAATTTACCATGAGCATTATACGGTGAAGGAAAATATCGCGAGGAAACCTACACACACCTGTGAGCTAACTTAGTTATGTGAGTGAAGGGCGTAGGTCTCTCTCAGCATGAAATGATTTGGGCCGCACTTCGCACGCAAGCTCAATGTGGATTATATAGGAAATTCACAAACACCATTTAATTTCATTGCAGCTGTGTTGACGATGTTTCCCTTTATCGTAAAAAACTCATGATCAAATGCAATTTCGCACATAAATTCTGAAAAACTCAGAGCTCCGTGGTCGAACCCGCTACCCTCTGCTTGAAAGGCCATAGGCTAAACCAATAGGCTACCACAACTTCCCACAACGGTCTCTTGTGCTAATCCGAATTGTGCTTGACCGTTTTTTAAGGTAAATTAAGCGCAAAAAACAAGAGCCAATCGTACACTATGTAATATTGGTAGCTTGATATTTCACTGTTACGCCAATCCTCCTCGGTTTATCCCCGACAGCGTAATGAATATTAATTGACCACCACGTGTAACCTTGTGTGTTAGTGAATTATCTATTGATACTCTAACACCAAGTTTCAGTAAGTTAGGACAACATCATTACATAATTATTGACTTGACTCTGCTTCGACCTAAAGTCGACCCAGATACTTTCTTTACCACCCTAAACTTTAATGTTAGTTTTTTGACGTGACAACGTCTAATAAATCGACGAACGCCGGCTGCACGCACGAAAAAGGATGACGCAGTGTACATGTACGTACATGTCCCGTACAGAGCAGTGAAGGCCAGGATTTACAAGAGAGCAGCGCGCGCCAGGATGTACAATCTTAGTATTAGCGCTCGGGTAATTTTTAATGGGGGGGGGGGTTGAGGGGAGGAGGGTGCGGCGGTTTTAAAGGGGGGGTGAAAATTTCATTGATTTTGCCGTAGGATGCACCGTTTTCAAGATATTTGACAAAACACCGGTTCTCGTCCGATCACCGAGGTTTAGCAACGTCGGGCGCGGTCAGTACTTGGATGGGTGACCGCCTGGTTTCATTTTTGTTTTTTGAATGTTTTGTTATGACGCTATCACGTTAAACTATCGTCCGTAAAGCGACTTTACAGACAACCGGTTTTTTTAATAGTCTTTTAGATATCTCATTGCTGGGCGAAGGCCTCCCCTTTTTCTTTCCACCCGTTTCAATCCTTCGCAATATCTTGCCAAAATAGGTCAAAACAGTCAAACATCATCCCGCCATATCTATTTTGGCGTGCCCCTGCTCCAGTGCCCGTCGCTTTGAACCCAATTGATGACGATTGTTGTCCACTGATCCGTATGTATTGGGAACGTATTAAAATATCGAACGTTAATATATCAAATGTATTCAAATATCAAATGGTTAAAAAATCGAAAATAAAATTTTCTTAAACCGTAAACTTTTAAAATTATGATTGTAAAACTAACACGACCTGCTGAGAAGTTTACGGTTTGAGTTAATAAACTTTTCGACATTTTAAGCATTCGATATTTTAATACATTCGATCATATATTAACGAGACGCATTAATTAAAATAGTTAAATTTTGCTTCAATATAGGCTTAATGAATAGGGCCAGAGGAGCCTATGCTCGGGGTTTTTTGTTACGGAATCGAATCAGGAATGAGGAGATCCGTAGGAGAACCAGGGTAACCGACATAGCCAAACGGATTAGATCGTTGAAATAGCAATGGACAAGCCATATAGGATGCAGAACAGATGGCCGTTGAGGCCAAAAAGTTCGCGAATGGAGACCACGGACTGGCAAGCGCAGCGTGGGACTTCCACCTACGATTTCGTAAAGGCCGCAAGTTCAAGGTGGATGCAAGCCGCTTTCAACCGTAATGACTGGGTATCAATGAGGGAGGCCTATGTCCAGCAGTGGACGTATGGTTGAAATGATGATGATATATTAACATACAATATCAGAACCGAGACTGATGTATTCAACAGATATGGCCTGCCATGTCCCAGCCAAGCGCAAGTTGGACTCGCGCACTGAGGGCTCTATATAAATTTGTAAGCTAGTCGAAATATACGCTACTAGCCTTCCGTCCGCAGCTTCGCCCGCGATAAATTAATTTTCCCGTAGGAAAAGGTATTTCCCCGCGGTAAAAAGTAGCCTATGTCACTCAGTGATAATGTAGCTGTCTAACGGCAAAAGAATTTTTTAAATCGGTCCTTTGGTTTCGGAGCGTATTCAATGCAAACAAACAAACAAACAAACAATCAAATCTTTCCTCTTTATAATATTAGTATAGATATAATATAATTAATTATTCAGTGTTAGCAGAGCCCTGCTACTGAGAAAAAGGGAAGCTACAGGGAATTAGCCTATTTTTATTAATCCATCCGAGCACAGACACGAACTTAAGCCAGTCTTTATATTTATTATAATATGTGATTATTTACCCACCTAGCTAGCGTGGGTTGTTCGAGTCTTCGTAGATCCACGTCGATTTGTCTAAGCCTCCCTTGAGGCATCCGTAATGAATATTAACATCCCGCCTAGAACGGTACGTTGACTGTTACAGTCTGTTATTTCAAGCTAATTTTGATGTATTTTCTATAGTCTAGCAAGTTAGTTGTGCTTCTCGAGAATTACCAGTAAAAACCTGGAACAGAACTTAGTAAATATAGTTTTGTGAAATGTCTACAAATAATTTTTGATCTTCTTAAAGCGCTAGGTCGCTCGGTCTTTAACCAGACACTTTGTTTGCTTCATGCAACATTAAGTTAAGGATATTGTTAGATCTGGGGGGCATAAATACGTTGTTAAACGGTCAAGCCACTTATTTTGACTAATTGTAAGGTGTTTGTGTTAAGAATTTTAGGGCTTGTATAGTTAGGGCGTGTAGAATTAGAAGTTTGGTCTTGTCTTGGCAATAATAATGTTTTTGGAGGGTTACATATATTGCGAAATTGCATTGTAAAGATATTTAATTTATGTCAAGAGTGGATAAGGTTATACAATCGCGCTTAACATGCTATTTTCGGTCATTAATCTGAATCAATGAAGTGTAATGCTTGATTGGTTAACGTACGGCCACATTAAATGACCAAAACGAGGTCGATTCTTGACATCAGATCTCCGAAAATCCGAGCAGTCACCTTCGGTTTACCATTAAAGCATGTTATTTTGGTATTATTAACTATATTATTCGAAAAAAACTTTACTAAAGTTGAAATATAATTGCATAAAATAAATGGAGATGTATGTCAACAGAGTATTTTCATGTATGTACACATTTCCGTCTGAGCGGCCGTACCAAGACTGTCGCCTGCACACCCGCTGTTTGCATTTCATTCAGCAAAGATTTATGACGAACCGGATCGCTAAGCCTTCGTAAAAGACGTGCTCAATAAATTGTCACGGTTAAAGAGTGCTTGCTTTTGAATTCATGGCCCGCCAGCATCGACTTGTGTGATCTATTAACGGTCAATTTACGAATTCGATATTCTCGATGTTTATCAAACTGCGAAGCACTAATATGTACTTTCCGTAAAAAAACTACGTTTTATTTTATTTTATTATAAACGTGAAAGTTGGTATGGATGGGTGGATGTGTGGATGTTTGCTACACTTTCACGCTAAAACGGTATTACAGATCACACCCTGATGGGATAGCTATATATAACCTAGATTAACATATACTTTTATCCCAAAAATGGCACAGTTTCCGCGAAATAGCGATAAAGGGGAACTCTTTGGAAATGGAGTCGCGGGCAACAGCTAGTATAGAATAAATCAGAAACCGTGTACACGTCTGTTATTGAAACCAATGATATTATTCCCGAAGAGAACTATAACGTGATTTGATATTCCGTCTTTCAGCTTATACCTAAGTGTATCCTGAATTCAAAATACGTATATTATTTAGTCTATTTTATTTTCAACGAGATCAAGAGTAGACCGAAATAGAGTACTTTTCGTTTTGACTTTGGACACACCTTGTCATAGTATGCAGAGATTGAAATGCGGCCTTTGGTTTATTCTATACGGCCAATCAATTACCTACACGCATAATGACATATCTACATAAATTTACACATACGCAAAATACCATATACGAAAATTGACACATAATGCAAAATGACGGCGGTGTAATATGTATATCATGATAAATGTACATTATATATACATTATATTCCCAATTCCAATCGACACAAAACGGTATCGACGGAGCTCCGCTCACGCGGAGCGCCTACTTTCCCTTCGGGCCAATGCAAACTAACATAACCTAACCCTACTAAGATTGCGTAATATGCGTATTAGATATTGGTCATTACGCGTTTTGGTCCTTCTGCGTCATTTTTTCCAATACATACATTGGCCATTGGTCATTTGGCGTCTATCCCGGAAAAACAGTATTGCAGAAAAGTTTCGACGGTTATTTCCAAAGTCTAGCGGTCCGCCTCCTTTGATCTCTACTCAGCAGCCACGGGCGTGCATTAAAAGAAAATTAACGGAATTTGATGCACAGATTATGCAAATCAACGCATATCCAGACAGGTTCTTTGTTATCACGTACACTAAATGAGTTTTAATAGCGACGCCTGACGAGGCATTTGCATGAAAGGAGTTTTTGCGCCGCGTTTTGCTTGTTTACTTGAGCGTAATTGTTTTCGACTTGGTTGCATCAGTTCAGTTAAGTAAATTTGAGAGAAGTTTGTGAGATTCACGGATATTGGTGTAAATTGAGACAGCAAAAGAAAATCTAAACTCAGGAATCTTGTTACAGATGTTTGTCTCGACTTAAGAACGTATTTTAATGATCTTTTAAGTGTGATCTTATGAGTGCACAGCTGCAATGTGTGCGAATGATCTAATTATCTACTAGGTATTAACGGTATTAACAGAAGAATATCATGTTTCAATTAGCAAATTTATGTACAGTTCCTAGCTCAAATGTTTTAATCTGTTTTGCTTAGTAGTTTTTTGTATTAACTCCAATTTATTTTTGTTCTTTTTTCTAGTACTACGTTATTTCTAAGATCTGTTATCCTTTCACTAGAGCTGTTCCTACTCTAGTTTAGCTGTTTTTGAGTAAAATAATAGGTATGTGTGAGATCTAGGTACAATGTTCGTGCTTCTCATTACCATTTCAATTTTTTCTACACAGGAAAGTGATTCTCAAAGTCGGGTTATTATTCACTTTTAAGAATTCTTTGATAAAATAAACTGAATCATAAACCAGGTAATGACAAATGTGAAACCGATTTCAGAAACATCACGCCCAAAATTTAAAAAACCATTCTGAGCCCCTCAAACAAAATTACTGTATCGTAAAACAATGATTTAGAATCTCGAAGTTTGCCTTATTATTTCCACTCGGGGGAGTGAATCGACATGCAACCGTTACGTAGATACCCAGGTATCTATAACTTGATTTGATAAT
Organism: Archips crataeganus; assembly: GCA_947859365.1. Lineage (NCBI taxonomy): Eukaryota > Metazoa > Arthropoda > Insecta > Lepidoptera > Tortricidae > Archips > Archips crataeganus. The sequence goes on along the minus strand of OX402056.1, from coordinate 15,050,866 downwards.
AATAAGTTACAAACGGAAATGTGGAAATCAGGGGGCGGCTGGCTTGGGGCGTGAAAATGTTTATACACTTTCATAATTTTGAGGGGATGATATCGGATACGGCAAGGGGCCGCGAAGGGCTTTCAACAAAATACTTAATACGGAAAATACGAGGTTGAAAACCTGGTTATTTCTAGCCCTATTATTGTGGCTGATGTTGTATTTGGGAGGCTTTACAGCGAGTAACGCATTACCATAAAGAATAGTGAATCGATTTACTTCGGGGTATTTGTTTATTTTCATACAATCTTCTTTGACGGGGAAAACGAAGTGGATATAAAACAAGTGAATATACGTAACGACGTGTGTATACGTCACGTTTATTTTCTTGATCAAGAAACTTCTTTGCCGAACGTATCTGGATTTTTATGACAGAATAAAATTTACTTAATTTTAATTGGCATTAGTAGTATCAGGGAACAATAAAAAACCCCGTAAAAACAATTCACTAGCAAATTTGTATATAGTTTACGCCTCTCCGAGGTAGGACATGAAGAACTATAATTAAATTTTAATAATATCTGTATAACTCATGACCAAGCAATTGAATTTGAATTTGAAGCTAGACTTAAAAAAGCAAGAATCTTGTGTTTTTTGTTTCAAAAACTTCTTACTAAGAAGACGTAACCATTCTCAACAGCACATAATTTATAGGTAGTTGCTTTAATAAATTCGTCTATAACTAAGCATGGCTAAACGGCGTTGAAATGAAACATGCCCTTTTAACAGCCATTTCAAATGCCACCGCTCGCTTAAGTATCGTTTATTGGTGATAATGCTCCTAGCTTGTGCAACGCCAGACCGATAGAGAGGTAAATTGCACGGCAAAATGCTTGCCGTAACACGTTAGCGCAAATATAAGAAAGGGCATGCATTGAACAATTTCAATTGCCACATTAAACCTTAAGAAGTGTTGAAGAATTCAAGCGTGGAATAACATTTTGTTCGTACTAGAAAGTAATCTCTATAAAGGCTGAAATTGAACATTGTAAAAAAAAATACACTGCTGGGATAGTAAATCTAATATATAAAAATCTCGTGTCACGGTATTTGTTATCGAACTCCTCCGAAACGGCTCGACCGATTTTTGTGAAACTTTTTTGTCTGTATTTATTGTCTGTATATGTCTTTTTTGTCTGTAAGGTCTGAGAATAGGTCGTAGGCTATTTATATACCCCTGTTCTCGCAGTCGGAGTCGCGGGCAACAGCTAGTAACGTACATGATTTACGAAACTTGATTCGTTTTATAGTTTTTTTTTTCTATTTTTTTTTTCGAGGCTTTAGTGCACCTGTGTGACTATGCCAGCCTATTCGTTTTATAGTGAAATAGATTATGTATATACCTGTTTATCGATTTAATTTTTTTACCCCAGATCGTGCAAGTGACCCTTAGTGTAATGTTTCGTCTGTAATAAATAACTAAAAAGTATTGTTATGTTAATAATAACATATTGTTGTTTTTTTTATTATTTTTAAAAATATAACAAATATAAGTCATTTTCATTTTCTTCAGTCTTCATATCGCGTAGCATCACAATTTTATTATTTTATGTATGTATTGTCGTTTCAGATTGTTTGAAATTCATTTAGTTCTTACTTTGATTACGCATTGGCAATTCAATTACATCAGCTATTAATAGACATCTGAACAAATATATGACCCATGAAATCAGAAAGAAATGAACCAAAAGATTAACAATAACATGCTCACTTACTTGTTTCAAGAACCGTGCAAATCCTAAAATGGTTAATTATCTTTAATCTGCACTAATCTTTGTGAAAACACATGTTGTAGTCGCAGTGCAAATTAAATATTTAAGTACAAATATACGTATTATCAAAAGCTTATCGCGTGGAATCTTAGAAAGCGTAAATCTTTAGATGAAACTAAAAAGTAAACAAACTATACCAAGAGATTTACGATTACCAAACTCCTTTTAATTAAAAAAAACCTTTAAGCGAGTTTGGGCGAGTCTTGTTCTTAATCATGAATTAATTTGGGTATTTTTTGCTGAAATTATTCAGGTTTATTGAATATCGGGGAGAGGGCAATCTATCACGGGGATACACGAGACCCAGGACCTTGTGTAAGCCCGACCCGGGATAAATGGGTCGCCAAAATCCTTTGAAAGTCGGACTTTTAAAAATTGGATTTACTCGTTCACATGTTTGCGGTTTGGGTTGATTGTTATCTACTTTTACGTATTTATGCTATGAAATATAGGAATAGTGACAGTATAACATCACAAACTTGATGTTATAGAAACCATTTTGGGCATGGTTTTAGCTGAAAACATACAGTTTTTGTCATTGCACTCTTGTGTTTCTTGTTGTTGTGTTAATCTAAAAATATGTTGCCGCTTAAACTAAAAATATGTGCGACAATTTTTGAAAATTTTAATTTAGGAAACTAAGCCAGCCCAAATGAACATACTTAATTGCTATTTATTTGTAGCTAGATGTAGTTGCTGTCAATATTTCGGGTTAAATTATGTCACATGCCTTTGACAAGGTCTCTTCTATATCTGTACTAATTTTTTGAAACTTAGTTCAGTGGATTCGGTTTGGAAACGTAAGTAACGTACAGGTACGTGTATAGCTCTACTTTCAGATTCATAATGATTATTATTTAGAAAACCAATAGTTCAACCAGTAGGTGTGACTGAAGAAGGAAGTAATGATAAGAATTATATAGAAATGTTTAGTATCACCCTCAAAATTACTAACACGAGAACTAGAAACGTCGCCACTTTGTCTCCTCTCCTTCAACTAATGTGCACACTTTTTAGGGTTCCGTAGTCAACTAGGAACCCTTATAGTTTCGCCATGTCTGTCCGTCCGCGGCTAAGCTCAGAGACTGTTAGTACGAGAAAGCTGTTATTTGGCATGAATATTATTTATAAGTAAAAACTAAAAAAAAATTTTTTGAGTACCTCCTATTTACGTAAAGTGGGGGTGATTTTTTTTTTCTCGACTAACCCTATAGTGTGGGGTATCATTGGATAGGTATTTGAAAATAAATACCTAGGGGTTTTCTATAATTATTTTTTGATAAAGTGAATATTTTTGGAGATATTCACTCCGAAAGTTCAAAATAATGTGTCCACCCCCTCTAAATTTTGAGCCGCTCGTCCAAAAAATATGAAAAAAATCACGTAAGTTAAACATAATAAAAACTTTCTAGGAAAATTATTTTCAACTTAATCAGTTGAGCAGTTTTTAATTTTTTGTGTAAAAATATTTCTAAACTAAGATTGTAATTTAACCGCCATTGCAAACATTTTTTTTCTTTAAGTATATGTATAAGATCTCGCTAACAGTATCTTCTTTCAAATAAAAAATATGTTAAATCTGAAAAACAATCAACATAACTATATACTAGTTCTAGTAGACTGCAGATTAGATTATAGTTACCCAATTCACCGATAGATGGCGCTGTACCGCCGACGTTGGGACCAAAACAACCACATTAATACAGTATGCAAAGATTTTTTCGTACCTGCTATTGAACCCTATATTGCGCGTGTCCGACACGCTCTTGGCCGGTTTTTTTGTGATCACATTACGATTTACTAAAATAGGTACCTACTGTATTAGCCAATCAAATTTTTGAAGTACAATATTTGCTATGACCCATTACTGAGCACAGAATCGTACGACGCTTCGTAACAGATTGCGCCGGAAAATAAATAATTATCTGGCTTTTTAGATAGGCGATTCACGGTTTTACTTCACATGACATTTCTATTCCTTTTATTGTTAGTTAGCTCTGTGGTTTCATCCCTACAACGTATCTAAGATCCGCTGGCTTTCCTGGACCCTCATTCGCGTTGGATATCCTCGAATCTTTTATTACTATTGTAAAACATAGTGGCAGCGGAGCAGGGATTCTCGAGATGGTTGTAAAGGTAAAAATGTTATTCGAACGACTGTTTGAGTATTCTCTTTGTTAGAAACTGATTTGAAAAGGAAAATGTTATGCCCAATTCGGTCTAATGTTATGGGTTAATTTAGTTAAAAAGTTTGAAAATGGTGAATGGTGGTTCATTGGTGAATGGTGACGATAGAACTTAGACTTTGGAATTTCGCAGCAGGCAACAAATTAAATAAGTAATAATAATGTTATGTAGGTAATGTTGTTCTCATTTCGTGATTTTTAGTTGACATGTAGCTGTTTTCACGTAGTTCAAAGATTTCGCATCGTATCCAGTAATTGGGATGTCCCAATTTTTGACAACGTATAATAAATCTAAAACCGTTTGGAGAAATAGGTTTTGTGAAGCGTTTTCAGAAATCAGATTCCAAAAATATGATAAACTGAAATAAATAAAGAAAATTTAAGTAATGACCTTCATTTGACCCCTGCAGTGAATCGTCACAAAGGCAGATAATAGAGCAGGTCTACACTCTAAAGCAAATTGACAGTTTGAAATGTTGCTGTCCTGCTTATAATAACAAAGAGTGACAAAGACAGAACTTTAATCACATGATGCGCACCTGGCTTTAAACAGTTGTCATTTATCGTAAAGTCGGAAATGTATACGAGTATTTAAAATGTAGTATTTTTACAAATTTAATTATTAAATTACTACGTTACAAGTAAATATAAAAGAATTAACATATTAGATTTAAAAAAAAAATATCTATTCACTATCATACCATTAAACAAACAGGAATAATCGAAGCTAAAAGAAGAGAAATAAATAAAACTATTTGTCATGGTTCATTTAGGACCCTAAGCCGTGCTTGTATTAATTACAGTGACAAGACAAATCAATAGTGCCACAGATTATGTTATGTACGACTTGAATTTTTCTAATGAACTAAAACAATTACTTTGCTCACCCGCGACCTTAAGGTCGCGGGTGAGCAAAGTAATTGTTTTAGTTCATTAATATGGACCTCCGCAAAGTAACGCCTGATTCAATAAATGAATTTTTCTAGGCAATGAAACGTGGCTCTCTCACTGTGACGTCATCCAACGTATTTCTTAAAAAAATTATAAAAAATTAAATACTCAACCAAATTCAAAATCGATGAAAATGGTATCTTAAAATATCCTATTCTTTCCAAAAAATATATAAAAACTATAGGTTATTTTTTTTGGTGCATCCCAATTATTGTGACGTAGTTCCTAATCCGTCCAACAGAAGCGCTGTAGAGTTTAAATATGCGCCTTACAACCCAAGTTGCTTATTTCAAATTAAAGTGTCTGTTACTAATGTATGAACTGCGATTTGTCACATTATAAAGGTCTCTAAGGGAGTAAACTAAAACAAAAAACTTTTTGTAATCAATTTAACTTTCATCAATCTAGATAACTTTGCTTTAACAAGGTCTAACAAGGTATTATTTATTTACTTTCTTCTGAGTTTAGAATCATGATTTTTCTTTCGCCTAATACAACTTTCCCACTTACTTTTAAGTACCTACGTCTCTAAAAATATATTTAAAAAACTGTTCAAGTTAGCCCCGTCTTGTGTAATTAGGTCCTTACCTAATGCACAAAATATAAAAATCCCGACCAACTTTTCATTGTTAGCTCAAAGGAAATTTTTCCAATACTTTATCAATTTCTCATCTTACATAGAATTTATCTGATTAAACAAATCTTATAACGATTCTTAAAACTCTTCGCAAACATTATTTTAATTTAAATTAAGTTTCCGAATCCCTGTTGAGTTTGAAAGAAAAATATTTTTTGAAACAACAGGAGTGAGTGAGAATTTCATTAACACGCCTCAGAGCGTCAAACAAAAAACGGTAAAATATTATCATTGGAGTGAAGAAAGTGCATTACCATTAGATCCCTAAGGGAGGAGGCAAATGCAGGGGGTCCGGAGAGAAGCAACTGGCAATCAAAAACAACAAACCTCACGAACAAAATTGAAACTTAAATTGGTCTCCTTGCTCCTAATAGATTTTAAGCTTATCTATTAAAAAAACCGGCCAAGTGTGAGTGAGGTTCGCGTGCTGAGGATTCCAACCAATTTAAAAGTCAGTTAAAATAAGTTTATACTTCACAGTATTTCTATAAAAAAATAAAGTGAGTTATGTGGTTTACTAATTTTCGGAGTTTTTTCTTTACTTGTGTTGTGAGGCTTTAGGCTTAAATATAAAAACACTAGCTGTTGCCCGCGACTCCGTCTGCAAATAATAAAAAATAGCCTACGACCTATTCTCTGACCCTACCAAATATAGAATAAAAATCATAAAAATCGGTCAAGCCGTTTCGGAGGAGTTCGATAGCAAACACTTTACGGCTTTAGGCTTTGTTGTGTTGTATACTCAATTTCATAATTCTACAGGTTATGCCTAAATAAAAAAAAGTAATAAATTCCGTATAACACAACTGAAATCCCTAGTGTGAGTGTACATTTAAAAATTTCATCATTATCATCATCGTTTCAGACAAAAGACGTAAACTGCTGAAGATAGACCTCACCCAAGGCTCGCCAAACAGATCGGTCCAGTGCCATCCGCATCCAACGCGTTCCCGCAACCTTGACCAGGTCGTCACTCAATCTTGTTAGAAGCCTACCTACACTGCGTCTTCCAGTCCGTGGACGCTACTCGAGAACCTGCCAATAGGGATGTTGACACCACCAATCAACTGACGTACTTTTTATGAGCTGTCAAAACACATTTCTCCCATAGAGTTTGAATAGCAATAGCAACATATGACGTCACTTGTTCGCATACTCAATTAACTAACTATTTATTTGTTTTAAAGCAGCAAAAAATCTAATTTTGCAGTTAATCGAAAATTAATCTGGGTTTTAGGGCTAAAATAAAGCGTTTTTTACTGGAGTCGTGTCTTCGAATTATTTTTTAATGGTGTCAACATCCCTATTCTACGAGCGATGTGCCCTATCCACCACCACTTGAGTGACTTAAAAAAAATCAGAGACATCAAAATTATGTCGAAACCTGACTGCATAGTGCCCACCTACCCCTTCCTCAAGTTTGTCGTCAAACTTACGGCCAATTCTGTATTATCAAATTGTACCCTATATGTTTAGATTCCCAAAGTACTTGTATGAAAAAATAATTTCAAAAAGTGTGTTTTGATCTCATGAACTGCAAATTTTTTTTCCAGTAGCAAGAATCCATAACCTTGGTGTTTCATATTAATTTTAACTTAATACACCGTGAAATTTTAGTGGTTGTTTTCCCGAAACGAGGTGATTTAGTATCGATTGTACAATTGATTTATAATTACTATTTTGACTAGAGTCAAAAATCCAACTGTGAAAAACGAAAGTCGAAAATGACCGCAAACCAATAGTAACGCTTCGTTGGTACCTAACCTATCGTACGATTGTACGCTACTTGTACCAACGAAGCGTTACTATTGGTTTGCGGTCATTTTCGATTTTCGTTTTTCACAGTTGGATTTTTGACTCTAGTCAAAATAGTAATTATAAATCAATTGTACAATCGATACTAGAACGAAGAACGATTTCTTGAAAGACAGGAAGACACCCAAGAAGAGAGAAGTGATCCTAGGGGTTCCCTTTTTCTTCCGTTTTAATGAAATAACCCCGAAATTATCAAGTAAAAATGTCCAAGAGTTTAGAACAACTTCGTCTACAAAGAACATTGGCTAAACCTAAGCATCCAAGACGCCAATGTAATGTTTTCTTGTTTACTTCAAATAAACCCAGAACACAACAAAGTAGAAATCACCGAGCGGAAAACTAGTTTCTTTCCTAGTAATGGCCGGCGCCCACTGACGGCATGGCACGGCGTGGCATTTTATTACTATCAAGTTATTTTGAATCTTATTTCAATGAGTTTAGAATTCATGTTACTTACTTTATTTCGATACCACAATGCCGCGACGTCCTGAGGGCCGATGCCACGCATAACCAATAAAGTAACATGAATTCTAAACTCATTGAAATAAGATTCAAAATAACTTGATAGTAATAAAATGCCACGCCGTGCCATGCCGTCAGTGGGCGCCGGCCCTTATCCAATATCACCATTGTAATACATACAGACTCCACGGAACATTTGTCCAGTATTTATAATCCAACGTGAACGCTTCTAATGCAAATTTTATTTACCCACTAGTTTTTATTCGCGACTTCATCATCATCATCATCCCAGCATATATGCATCCCTCTGCAGAGCACAGGCCTCCTCTCAGAATGAGACGGTTGGGCCGTAGTTTCCACTCGGGCCCAGTGCGGACTGGAAACTTCACACACACCATTGAATTTCTGCACAAGTGTATAAAGGTTTCCTTCACGTGGTAAATTTCAAATTAATTACGCACATAAATTCAGAAAAACTCGGAAGTGCGAGCCGGGTTTTGAACCCGCGACCCTCTGCTTGAGAGGCCATAGGTCACACCACTAGGCCACCACGGCTATCGGCCACTTCGTCTGCACAGAATTTGTACTAACAACAAAGAGTCAATGCGAGGTTAAAGAGTGGTTTCGCGCTACATCCTTTTCAAATCCATGAAAATACGGTTGTGGTTAGTCTAAGAACTATTTGTATGATAGTTAAACCTATATTGACCATTAGAGACTATACATCTCTAAGCCATTTTGGGTTAAATATTAAAAATTATTAATTCTGTGACCATATACATCCCTTTCAGATTTCACATTATATTTATTTGATCTGGAAATTAATGCTCAGGGAAACTGCAATGTTTCAGAATACATAGCCCTTTGCTGATCACCGGGTTAAGAGTCGTTTTTAAAAAAAGGTACAGGCAAAATAAAACAAAATCACGATCGCGTCCTTTGTGTAACGAAATTTAGTCATACAAACTTTACTACATGGCTAATTTTCGTTACACAAAGGAATAAATTAAGTTTTGTTTTAATTAAAGCCCTTAACTATGTACTTTTTTCTGAAAACGACTCTTATAATCTACTTAACTTTAACCGTCAGCTTCGCCCGTGTTAGAAATAAACCTAATAATAGTCAACCTTGAAAATTAGTCACAATATCGATAGGCCTATCGATAGTTTCGATACTATCGATAGTATTGCACTATCGATATTTTGTTAAAATCCAATAGTATTGTTAATGTAATAGTATCGATACTATCGATAGTATTGATACTAAAAGATCAATAGTATCGATAGTATCGATAGTATCGATAGTATTGATGTTTATCAATAGTATTGGTCTGAAATTACTATCGATACTATCGCTACTATCGACAGGCCATTGTTACTATTTTTCGAAGTCACGATAGTATTGCCGATACTATCGATAGTTCGATCTATTGTTGGCAACGCTATTAGAAATCCGGTAATAATTTTGAAGCACAATGTTTGGTTGGACAATGCCATCTATGAATTGCAGACGAAGTTAACACGTTATCTTAAAAGACGAAGTACTACGGTTGCGTGCTTTAATTTGGGACCCATTCCGAAAAAATATCCTTTGAATTTTCGTATAATATGACAAGCTTGTCAACCTTAAGTGGGTCCGAAATTAAAGCTCCTGACTGTACTTCAACGTTCTTGGACAGCGCCCTCTATTCCAGTTTAAAGTAAAAAATAAATATCCTATGTTTCATCTAAATCTTACTTATTATGTTATTGACTAACAAACATCCAAACATCTTCACAAACTTTCTCATTTATAATATAAGTAGGATGTATTTGAATCTGCTTGCTCGTTTGCCTCCCTCTCATAATAAAAATAAAAATTATAAAAAATATTCAAATTCGCTGTGATGGTATCACAAGGAAATAAACAAAGTTTCACATTTGAAATATTTATAGGATGTAAATTAATATCTACTCTGAGGCACTCAGTGAAGCGACAAATTGAGTACGTGGAAAAATAAAGCCCGTCTGCCTCAATCTTATGCAAAGGCCGTAGCGCTTGGTAATTGTCAATTACGCCAGTTGCGCCGTAATCTATAACAATAGCGATGCTACGTTGATTCATGGAAGTACAGGTTGTAATAGTATGCGTTACACTAATACAATTATACATAGGCTTATGAATTGAATTATGTTCTTCGTTGAATGATGTTGTTCTATCGAATCAACTCAATCGTGCACACTGTGGAAACTTTTCACACATTACCAATATCCGGTATCCTATTATCTCGCCTTATTCGTTTTTCGTTTAATTCTTATTACGTCCCATTCTGTATTCGTCACTCATTCTTCTTCTTCTTTCGCCATTATCTTATTTGGTCAAATTCTGTAACTTGTATCTCTCTTAATAAGTCTTATTCGTTTTTCGTCACGGTCTTCCTTAGACTCATTCGTCGTTCTTCCCTTTCGTTTTTGTCTCATTTACTTACGAACATTTATTTACCAGCACTGAACGTATCGAAATAATTTTGACGAATAAGTAAATGAGACAAATACTAAAGGGAAGAACGACGATTGAATCCAAGGAAGACCGTGACGAAAAACGAATAAGACGTATTATTAAGAAATAGACAAGTTGCAGAATTTGGTCAAAAAAGATAGTGACGGATAGCGAACAGGACAAAGACAAATACAGAATGAGACGAAATAAGAATTGAACGAAAAACGATTGAGACCAAATAATAGGATATCTCATATCCGAGTGACGTCACATTGCCTAACAACGAAAAATCATTGTGACGCTTGCTATGAGAACATTCTAAGATTGGTCACGAAACAGACATCGGGATCAAGTTGCGGAATAATTTATAACTAGTTTACTTTACAAAGCGAGATGATCACGAAAGTATCTACTTATTTACTACGCTATATAAACAAATTGAAAATCACACCATTATATCTCAAAATTCGTTGTGATAGAACTTACGCTAATTCTGTAAAAATACATAGTAAATGAAAACAGAAACGAAAGATGTAAAAAGATAAGGTGCTATTTAATCATATTTTAGTTTTTTTTTAATATTTCAAATCCTTAAAATTTACTGTTTTCTGATTTTTTCCTTTGTTGTATACACGTTATTACCCAACTGGATGCCAGATTTGAACTTCCTAGGACATCTGGAAGTGGATTAGATTTTTAATCTATTATGTCAGTCAGTGTGTCAGTGGAAAAATGGCGAAATTTAGACGTTTGTATCTCAAGAAGCTTTTAAGCTATATTTATGAAATTTGGGATTTTTTAAAATTAAGCGATTAAGTTTGTTGGTTATTAATAGTTATAGCCAGAAAAATATCATTGCACATGCCTGCAAAAAATTGAATGGTGTGTGTGAAGTTCCCAATCCGCACTGGGTTGGGGTGAACAAGCCCAAGCTCTCTATTTCTGCGAGGAGAGCTGTACCTACTCTGCAGTTGGACGTAAGTAGGCCGAGATAATGATAATAACTATTGCATTTTGAAGCTACATTGTAAAGAAAAATTGAAGCTACAGACTGACCCTTACTACCTTATTCATCCAGCAATACAGCCTGTAAACCCTCCTATGATAACTTGAAAGAACTTTTTCTTTAACGCACCATTTGCCTTGAAAGAAAATATGAAAAGGGTTTGCACGAATTGCGATGTCACTTGTCAACTGGCTCGGCGAATTCAGTGTAAATGGTTTTTTTTTAAGTCGTCACAATACTTTTCCGCCCCTTTGTGTCGGCTGTCAGGCTATTTCTTGTTATTATATTAGTATGGTGCTCAAACAACTAAAAGTTTGATGGAACTCGTGTCCTGCAATAGTTCAAAAGTATTTCTTTAAAGTATCCCGGAATTAAGAGAGATTGAAATACTGAAAAGTATACCTAGTTTGAGGAACTGTATTTGATTTCCAGCATTAGATATCTTTTCCTGGATTTTAAATTTGTTCTACTTTCGGTACCTATAATTGAGAACAAATAACTTCTAACGGGAAAACCATAAAAATAGAAACAAAAGTTGGATAGCAAAATCTCAATCCGATTTATTGAATCAGGCTTCGATCAACAATACAACTAGATTTCGGGACAGGTACAAAATCCAAGCCAAAATGTGTCAGTTTGAATGTGTAGCTATAGAGCGATTTATGTTTTCTGCTAAAAAGAGACAACAAATTCAAAACAGTTTTATGATCAACCCATTTACGACCATAGCACCATACATTAAAGTCGCAATTCTACCTTCCACTTACGATTATTCGCCAGAAACAGCTAGCAAAGCAATAAATAACACCTGCCACTTAGAAATGAAAAATCATAGGTTAAATAACAGTTACTATGAAGTCAACCTTATCGCACTACAGATAAAGTGTTTTTCAGCTTGACTAAATTGCGAGTTACATTCTTTCGTTTCCTGTCTACTTTTTCCAGTCTGATTTTAACTTCGGGAGCTATGGAGTCGCTCACGACAGTAATAAAATTATTTTAAAATAGGTACCTGTGTAGAAATTCACTTGCTTGGTAAGATTAGTGTTTTTGGGTAGCTATGTTTTTTATTAGTACTTTCTTTTATAATGCGGATAGTCAATGATAGTAGTACTTTGTAGGTATATAGTTTATTAAAGGACTAAACATATGATGCATTATCATAAAGAACAATACGAAAACATAGATAAACAAACACGCGAGAGTGCGCAGGGTGCGGCGCGAACAGCGCGCGCGGTTAAGTTGATCTTGACGGCCGAATCGGCAGATCGATCCCGAATTGAATGAATGCGCGGCCGGCGCGGCGGTCCTTGCGCGGCGTCGCGCGCATGCGCCGTGAGTGGCGCAGGCGATGAAAACTATAATGGCGGCATGGTTGCTAGGCGACCGAGCGTTGCCAGGTGACCGTGCAGTATGGCGGCGAACATTGCGAGCAACAGGGTACCGTTAACACGGCGATCGATGGGTTTCGCGCGTTACACTTGTTATTTTACTGGCGCGATGTTTTTTGTGTGATATATTTATTTAATTAAATAATGTTGTAAGAGTCGTACAGTAAATTAAAATCCGTAAAAAAATGTATATGCTAGTTTCTTTTCACGTGTGTAAGTAATGACGGTGCCGGCCAGAAGGTTTTGCATCTTATTGAAACAAATACAAATATGACTCGGTATCACTTTTTATGTTCTTTACCTATATAATAATTACATATAAAAGGTTTGTTATGTACAAATAGCGGCAATTTTTAACCCCCAACGCAAAAAGAGGGGTGAGTGGGTCGATTCGAACCGACTTGAACCGATTCAAACCGACTCGAACCGACTTTAATCGACTCGAATCGATTCGAACCGACTCGAACCGACTCGAATCAACTCGATCCGACTTTAATCGACTCGAATCTACTCGAACCGACTCGAATCGATTCGAACCGACTCGAACCGACTCGGACCGATTCGAATCGACTTTAATCGACTCGAATCGACTCGAACCGATTCGAACCGACTCGAACCGACTTTAATCGACTCGAATCGATTCGAACCGACTCTATCCGACTTGAACCGACTCGAACCGATTCGAACCGACTTGAATCGACTCGAACCAACTTTAATCGACTCAAACCGATTCGAACCGACTCGTACCGAATCGAACCGACTCGAATCGACTTGACTCAACTCAGCAGGTCTAAGCTGGGCTTTAATGTTGAGTGTACCCTACACTTAATAATCTGTGGCAGCTAGTTGTGTCGTAATAACGGCATTACGACACAAGTGCTGTTATGGGGAATAGAGAAAGTATAGACTTTCTGAAGTCTATTATCTATGTTCTTATTTGTTCGCGACCATGTAAAAAAACAGATAATATTACAGGAGTAGGAAAAGTTTCAAATCTACTCCATGCATCTACTGTTCTGTTTTACGATGTTTTAGCGCGAATTGGCCAGGTTGGCCAAACATTTAAGAATGTTTGGCCAACCTGGCCAATACGCGCGCACAAGTCGTGGTTAAAATCGGTAATTTGCTTATTATTTGCTAGTTTAAAGCTTGAAATAAACTTATTTTACATTTACTTACAAAACTAAGACACTCCGGCGGATAAATGACTTTTTCGGGCATTGTTTTTACAAGTTTTAAACGCACACTGCGGCATCGCGAGACGTGTTAATGTTGGCTGTGCTTGGACCGAACTAAAACCAAATAAGAGCTCACTTTGGAAGTGAGCTCTTATTTTCCGGGCCGTATTTTGTGCGCTGACCCGATAGCTAGTTGTATTGTTGATCGAAGGAATTAGGCGTTACTTTGCGGAGGTCCATATTAATATTAATGAACTGAAACAATTACTTTGCTCACCCGCGACCTTACGATAGTTACGTTTATGTAAACAATTCGTGTTCATGCAGTTCCTCCACCTCCTCAATCCGATGTTATCGAATTTTTTACTTAGGTTTATGATATAAGTAATTAATAGCATGATTGCGATTCTTCCTATTTCTAATGACATTAGTTAATATTAAAATACGAAAAATCTTGACTCACTGATAGACACATCAATGTAGGTCAAACCCTTATAAAAAGCTGCAAGTTTGCTATAATTATGCACATTTATGATTCCTTTATTATTTGTAAAACAGAGAATTAAGGATGAGTTGTGCAAAATTCCCTTAGAATAGTGAATAGGAAATTCTACAATGGGGATGAAGCTAGAGATACAAGCTAGTGTGAACTAATTATAGACTATTAAGCGACTAAGAAGACTATTAATTGTTATGTATTAAATTTGACACGAGTTATCTATTAAATTGAGAACACGAGTAATAAACATTATTACAATAATTTTGACATGAATAACAGCGTGTTTATTTTCATACGAAACTTAGACTGTTAACAAATGGCGATACAGACTGAACCCTACCACGACAGAATAAGGGTCTATTTGGATATATCATCAAGACGAGGTTACTAATGGAAAAGTGATATTTGATAGCCACGGACGCATTACAATATTCAAATTTTGCAACGAACCTTCGTATGTTTTGACATTACATTTGACATTTAGAAGAAGAGTCGGTATCAAATTTCAGACAGGTAAATTTAATATAAGAAATATCTTTGCTGTTGTAGAAAAAATTAGGTATATACACGAAAGAAATATGTATCAGTGGCCTTACATTTATTTACCGAAAAGTTGGTTTACTTTGGTCCTGAAGCGTGACTTTGGCCGTTGGAATTAACTGAGTCCAGATTTTATTATTACATTGAAATTATGGCACATTACCATTATGGTTGGTTTTAGCTGAAAGCTCACATTTTTGTTTTTTTTTTAGGCTCCATTATGTGGTTTTTATACGGGCTAAAGTTATCCTCCGCTAAATCAAGTATTTCGACTTTACGGTATTTCTTTCTTTTAATCTTTGTTGTCTCGAAGGGTCAATTATAATTACTTAGAGATGAATAGTCTCGAAGGGGCTTCTTATTATTTACTTCCTACATTTTCCTGTGGCACATTTTTTCGAATCAAATCATTCAACACACGAATCGTGTCCGCCGCACTTTCTCACGTCACGTCAAGAATCGCCATCGTTTGTTTGAGGCAAACAGCGTTTGATATCTCACTGTTTGACAACAAACACGCTTCCCGCGTTTATTCTCGGGTACACAACGTACGTCAATTCCTTTCCGGACCCTTAATTGTTTTTAAGGTGAAACACAAGGTGGAATGTACGGTCGCTTTATCGCTTTAATTTAGGGCATTCAAACGGCCAAGATTGTTTAAGTTTAAAAGGGACACACGTTAAGAAAATAGATATACTGTACTTACATACACAAATTGTTGAAATGAAATATTAAAAGAAGTTACAGACAGAAGGGACAGGCTAAAATGGAGATGGCGGGATGACTTGGACTGTTTTGACCCATATTATAACGGGATTTTGCGAAAGATAGAGATGGGTGGAAAAAAGGGAAGGGCTTTGTTTGGCATTGGTATGACCAATAAATTATTTAAAAAAATCACCAACGCTCAACTAGGTACCTTTCAAAATAATAATAATAATAATCCGCCATGACGAGAACCTCGTGAAAGCTGAGAAGGACAAAGCCAGCAAGTACCTTGACCTAGCTCACGAGGTAACAGCCATGTGGGATGTTGATTCGACGATCATTGTCCCGATAGTCGTTTCTGCGAACGGGCTGCTAGCGAAGAGTCTCGACCTGTTGGTCTAGGAGTACCGCCTTCTGTATCTGACCCTTGATCCAGCCATCTAGCGAGTCTCTTGAGGAACACCTCAAGAGACTCGCTAGATGGCTGGGTCAGATACAGAAGGCGGTACTCCTAGACACTGCGCGGATAGTCAGGAGGTTCCTCTCTCTGTCGCCCTAACCACCGATAGCTTAGGCCCCCCCTCGCTGCCGGTGGCACCCTAGGTTAGGTTTTTATAATGATTTTATGATTTGTATGTATAGTTTTATATTTTACTTTTTGTATAATTATTGTAAAAATCTAACCTAAGAAAAAAATATCAATAAAGAGAATAATAATAATAATAAATAATAAATATTAGGGGACAATCTTACACAAATCGACCTAGTCCCAAACTAAGCAAAGCTTGTACTATGGGTACTAGACGACGATAAACATACTAATATAGATAAATAAATACTTAAATACATAGAAAACATCCATAACTCAGGAACAAATATTTGTGCTCATCACACAAATAAATGCCCTTACCGGGATCACTATTTTCTTTTATTTTTTATATCTATGAAGACGTATGCTTTACATTAACACATTTATGTACATTACCGCTCTGTCGTCATTTCACTAAACAGGTTCAGGGATTTGATCAAATGACTATTTTTTTCTAGGCAAATGATAAAATTGACTCCCCATTTTAACTTATCCCATAGAAATTTGTTTTAATCTCAGTTTTGAACATTTCTGCGACATATAAGCACAAAAAATGTCTCTACTTAAGTATGTTATAGTCTTAGAACAACAATGCATTAGGCATATTTATTCAGTCCATCATGAGTCGATTTGGGAGACGAAGATGCAAAAGCTAGTACAGCATCTGGACCCCCTTCGGTCGACAGTAAGTGTTAATGACACGTCATTACAAGTATGTATTTGTTTGGGTGCTTATTGTCCGCGCACCGTTCCAATTTAGTTTTGTTTCGGATAACTATTTGATTTGGTAATTGAAATGTTCTGTGTATCGGACTATGTGGACTCAGCTTGGGTCCGGCCTCCCTAATCTACATATGTTAATATCACATACTCTATTTGCTTTGATTTTGTAACTCACCGGAGATGAAGCTAGACGCATATAGTGTAAGATCCCGCCTAAAAATTCGTACAGTCTGGTACTTAAAAAAATATGAGTGCATACAACGTGCTCATACTCTCGTACACAATGACGAGAGGGTTAATTAGATACAGTCGAGTTCTCCAATATCTGTACAGCCAACCGTTCATAAATATCTGTACATAGACCTTATTACCGTAACATAAGGTTCATGTTTATATATTTATGAACGGTTGGCTGTACAGATATTGGAGAACTCGACTGTATATATTTTTGCACTCGACTGTACCTAACGTTACTTGATCTTAATTTAATTTAAACTAGCGATTATATGAGCTGTAATCCTATGATATCATCATCATCATCATCCAGTCTTTATACTTCCCACTCCAGGGTACAGTCCTCCTCTCAGAAAGAGAGTGCTTTGACCGTCGTAGTTCCCATGCGGTATTTGAAATTTATCATGAGCGGTGAAGGTAAACATCGTGAAGAAACCTGTACACACCTGCGAATATATGTAATTCCCGTGGAATGGCGATAAACGTATTCTTCGCACTCGGAGTCGTGGCCAACATCTATTTTTATTTTTTTTTATTCATTAGGAAAAAAACAGATACACACACAATTATTATGTAACAAGGCATATAAATAAATATTTGAAGTATGCACCCTAAATCAATTCCCAATTAGGGTTATTGAAAGATGTAGCAATTGATTAGCAATGGGTTCACTAAACTAACAAATTTAAGGGCTACCGCACATAGAGCCATTGCTGTCTCAATGTGAACCCGCCCAAGAATACTACACACAAACAACCAAACAAAAAAAACCTGCAAAATATAAATTAGAAACAAAAAAACATGCTGATTTTTTAAAAAACCGGCCAAGATTGTGTCAGACACGCCCAAGGTAGGGTTCCGTAGCCATTACGAAAAAATCAAGTAATATTTTTCTAAGGATTTCGTATGTGTACGGAATCATCCAAGTTTAGGTATGTTTTATACCTTAGGCTACTATTTACTCTTAAACTACAAATAATTTCCAAGCAATCTTAGCCGCTATAATTTTCCTAGTAAATTTGATATATTTACTACCCTTCTGAATTTTTTCAAATTTTTCCACCCAACAGTTTAGATTTTAAAGGGGGGGGGACGGCCGATTTTAATGAAAATTTTCACTTTAAAGTTGAATATTTCGCAAACAGATCACTGAATAGAAAAATCATGTTAGCAACTCTACAATGATTTTAAAAGACCTATCCAACGATACCCCACACTATAGGGTTAGCCGAGAAAAAAAAAATCACCCCCACTTTACGTCTATGGGAGGTACCCTAAAAATTTTTTTTTTACTTTTTTTTATTCAATCACTTTGTCGGCGTGACTGATATATATATTGATGCCAAATTACAGCTTTCTAGTACTAACAGTCTCTGAGCTTAGCCGCGGACAGACAGACAGACAGACAGACGGACAGACATGGCGAAACTATAAGGGTTCCTAGTTGACTACGGAACCCTAAAAAGAGAGAAACATAAAAATGCTTAAGATCAGGGCTCACCAGTTCATACATTATCTAGATAATATTAGAATGATATTATCCACTCTAGGGTAAAATAGGGTCGTTATTCGAGCGTTTGTTCCAGTTCACTTTCGTGGACACTTTGTAGTAGAAATGGCAAAAGATTCTGATACAGTTTTTAAATATGTGGTAGAAGTACAGGGCCTCTAATAAATAACCGAAAACGCCATCAAAATCTACAACCGATTCGTAGAAAACGTGACCACGAAAGTGAGGCGGTTGAAACGCTGGAATAATGAGCCAATAGTACCCAGTAGTCAGCCAGGCACCGGTAGTCAGCCTCTGCCAATATTTTGCACGAGTGGGAAGAGCACGAGAGATATCTTTCGTACTCCTCGCACTCATATACGGCCGACTACCCGTGCCTGCCTGACTACTGGGTACTTTACCCTATGTTATCTACACGAACTAAGTCCACAATGGATCGAATTCACTTGACCGTATATAGCATTTTCCCATCGCAATCGTTAAATCTGAACACCAACACAATAGCACCTTTAACAAAATTATATCTTATTCCAAAGGCATCGTGTGCAATATCTACGCAGCGAGGCGGGATAAGATCGGACGCAATCGTCGTGTGCCGAAACTCAAAGGATACCGAGTTTCAATGCTACTACTTAATATTATAAACTAGCTTTTACTCACGGCTTCACGCGTAAACCATTATTATCAAACCGTGATTGTGAGGCAGACTATAAATATTATAGGGCACTGATTCTAATTATGATGGAAAGGCAGTAAGATGGTAAAAATAAATTTAATTGCGGAACGACATGTTACAGAGATTGATGGAGCCGAGCAAGAGAAGAGACATTTAGTGTTGCCAGTCTTAAGGATAATATTATTTCCATATTAATTTGTTGGTATTGCCAACATGCTGGGGGGCAGGGGCATGTAGCCACATTATTATTAATAGTTGAAATTTGATTAGAACAATGGGATTTCAATCACCACCCAGTATGTTTGTTTTACCATTATTTAAACTATATAATAATAAAACTTAAAATTCTTAATTTTGTTTACACAATAAAAACAATCTAAGAACAATATTTTTAAAGAATATTGAAAGGTAACAGAGATGTATACCTTTTTTAAATACACATACCTAGATGCATTTTTAGTTATTCAAACAAATTAAACAAGAAATCTTTCAATTAACTCAAATAAATAAATTGGTATGCTTCAAACCCAATAGTTAATAACAACAATAACATCTGCTTATTGTAAATAATACAACTATTTATATTTATCGTAGCAGAGAAGTTACTTTACATTTTATATAAAATTATTACTTAGGACTATTAGAAGAACTTATTCTTATAGACCTATATAAAGGGAACATAATAGTATAATTTTAAACAAAAATCTTATTCTAATGGCAGCACAGCAAAGCCACTCAAAGAACGCTTATATATTTTTTTACAGGGTGTAATGAGATCAACTACTCTAACTAAGCCATCTGGGCCTGGGTAGGTCTTTACAATTCTGGCCATGGGCCATGTTAGGGGCGGGGCATTAGGCTCCTTCATTATGACCAAAGCACCAACTTTAACATTAGGCATGGTATCGCGCCATTTAGGACGGCATTGTAACACATTTAAATAGTACTTATGCCATATGTTCCAGAAGTGACCTTTTACTTTGTTACAAATTTCCCAGAATTTAAGTCTATTTATAGGTATGTCTACAGTATTTTTTTCAGGAAATGAAGTCATCGCAGTTCCTATCAAAAAATGTCCTGGAGTAAGGTAAGTAAAACTATTGACATCATCAGCTGTTACAGGTAATAAAGGTCTAGAATTTAAGATGGCTTCGATTTGACACAGTATGGTATGCAATTGTTCATAGGTTAAAAGATAATTCTGTACAATTCTCTTTAAGTGAAACTTCATACTTTTTACAGATGATTCGGCAAGGCCCGCAAAGACAGGGGAATAGCTAGGTACAAAGTGGAAGGATATTCCTTGTTGCGCTGAATAATTTAGCACCTGTCTTTGGTGGTCCTGCGAATTTTGCATATGGTACAACTCAACTAATGTGTTCTTTGCCCCTTTGAAGCAGCCGCCATTATCGCAGAACACGTCTGTAGGCAAACCTCGTCGCGCTATAAAGCGTTTAAAACAGGCCATGAAAGCATCAGTACTCAAATCCGAGGAGAGCTCTAAGTGGATGGCCTTGGTTACAAAACAGACAAACACACATATATAGCCTTTTGTTTGTAGAGCTCTCCTTACACGCGAATTTTTTACTTGAATCGGACCCGCGAAATCTATGCCTATTTTTTGGAAAGGTCGGCAGGCTGTAACTCGTTCAGGTGGCAAAGAACCCATAAGCTGTTTCGCACCCTGCGCCTTCATCCTGTAACAAAGTAAGCATTTGTTTACAAAACCTTTTACATGGTTATAACCGTTTGTTATCCAATACTTTTGGTTCAAGCTAGATAATAATAGTTTTGCACCTGCATGTAACAATCTTATGTGCTCATGGTAAATAATGAGATTAGTTATTCGAGATTGCTTGGGCAAAATTATTTGATGTCTTTGCGAGTAAGAAACCTTGGATTTGTCTATTCGACCGCCTACTCGAAGCATGTTGTCTTTATCAAGAAAAGGATGAAGTGGTTTTAACGCACCTTTGACATTTTCGCTTCCTAATCTTAAACAATTAATTTCCTCCTTGAAATGAATGCTTTGTTCATGTTGTATAATTTTATTTAAGGCCCCTTGCAGTTCCATGGGAGCTAGCGCGGTACCTGACTTGCGCGCGTTTTTATTTTTAATATTGTAACAAAACCTTATTACATAGGCCATTATACGGGTCATTTTATTAAGGTCTGAGAATTTATCTAAGAAACTAAAAAAATTACTTTCCTTCTGCGTGACCAGAGAGACCTTGGCATTAGAAAATGCTTTCTTCATTTCAGGTAAGTCATCTGTGGGCGGCTGGGTAAAATTGTCATTTAAATCGTATTTACCGTTTTGCAGGAAACCTGGGCCACTCCACCATGAAGTTAATTGAAGCAGCTCGTCTGGATCTGCACCTCTGCTTACATAGTCAGCTGGGTTGTCGTCAGTGGCTACGTGTAGCCAGCGCCATCTAGTGGTTAGTTCGCGAATCAACCGCACGCGATTAGCGACATAAGCTTGAAGTCTTATTGGTTCTGTATTGACCCAAGCGAGTGCAATTTGTGAGTCAGTAAATAAATAAACTCCTTGTATGTTAATTTTAAGATTTAGCGTGTCATAGACTCTGTTAGTTAGTTTTGCGAGTAAAAGCATTGCATTTAATTCCAAACGCGGTATAGTGATAGTATCTTGATTGCGAGGGTTGATTCGTGACTTAGAGCATAGTAAGGAAAGTGAAGCGTTACCAGAGTCGTCAACCACTCGAAGATATATAGCACAGCCATAACCAATCGTGCTTGAAGCGTCAGCAAAACCTATCAGTTGTACCACACTAGCATTGTTGGGAACATTTATGTTTCTCTTTATAGTTATAGGTTTCATATCTGTTAATTTTTGTACAAATGAAAGCCATTTGAGTCGTAATGGGTCTGACGGAACTTCGTTCCAGTCAATTTTTTCTGACCACAATCTTTGCATAAAGGATTTTGCTTTGACTAAAACAGGCGACATAAAGCCAAGGGGATCGTAAAATTTAGATATGTAACTTAATATTTGCCGTTTAGTGGGATAATCGTGGTTAAAAGGTTCTGGGCAAGAGAACACAAAACAATCTTTGCTGACATTAAGTGTCAGTCCTAATGTTTTCATAAATAAATGATTTTTTTGAAAGTCTAAATCGTCAAATTGTTGCTTGTCTGGGGAAATTCCCTCTAATACTTGAGAATTATTTGAAGCCCATTTATGAGTATAAAAGTTTCCCTTGCTTAGTAGTTCGCACAACTGTCGTTTGGCTTCTGCAACTGTATTTAAATCGGAGTGCGAAAAACAGGCATCGTCGACATAGGTGCAATTTTTTAAAATGTATGAAGCCAAAGGAAACTCATTTTCATAGTTAACAGCTAGTTCATGCAGACAACGCGTTGCTAGAAAACTCGAGCTTTTCTGTCCGTAAGTAACAGTATCTAGCTGTATACATTGTATAGGTTCATTTACATTGCCTCTCCATAGAATGTTTTGTAGGCAAGCATGCTGAGGATTGATATTTATGCATCTGAACATTCGGCGTATATCAGTCGAGAATGTAAATTCACCTAAGCGAAACAGGAGCATTATATCGAACAATTCCTTTTGGACAAGAGGGCCATTCAGCAAAAGATCGTTTAATGATATTTTCTTATCAGTCTGCATAGAAGCATCGAAAACCACACGAGTCTTCGTGCTCTTGCTGTTTACATTTATTACGGCATGATGCGGCATGAAATATAGAGGATCGTTTTTCAAGTCTAAGGAACTGAAGTCAATATAATGTCCATGTCCTAATTCAATGTATTCATTTATGAACTTTTCATATTCGGAAAGCAAATATAGACTTTTGTGCAATTTTCTTTCGAGGCTAAGAAACCTATAGTATGCATAGTCAAAGGAGTTGCCAAGAGCATTATTAATTTCGTCTAAAGGTAATTTTAAGGGTAAATCGACCTGAAATTGATTTTCCTTTAGTGAAGTAGTTTTCTGAAAAATGTTTTCACATAATTCATGCTCCGGAATGCTTTCATTAAAAACTTCAGGAACGCTTTCAGCTTTCCAAAATTTTTTCAGGTTTTCATTTAAATCAGAATTGCAGTCAAGACATAAAAGCGAGACCTTACTTGATTGTGAGTTAGATTGCCTTGGTAAAGCTCCTGCGATGATGTGGCCGAATTTAGTATTAACGAAGCGTGGTTGAGCATGCTGGTGCAGGTGCTGCTGCCCTGGCGGCTCGCGGCGCTCAGCAGCCGGCCGCGGGGATCGCTGCGGCGTCGGCTGATCTGGTAACAGCGTCTGAAAAAATATGTCGGCACCTATGAGCATGTTTATCTCTGATGGAATGTGAAATTCTGCATCAGCCAGCTTCAAATCTGAGGGAATATTTATAGCCTCCAGGTCGACCTTAAATTGTGGGAGTTTACAGGTGATTTTTTCAAGCACATGGCAATTAATCGTCACCTTGTATGGTGAAGCCAGTGAAAATATTTCGAGGGGGATTGAATATCTCGCAGCATTATTTGTATTGCTGACCCCTATAATTGTTGTCTTTTCTGTCTTGGGGCTGAGCCCTAGGACATCAATTAATTTATTCGTTACCAGAGACACTTGCGATGCAGAGTCCAGTATAGCTTTTACATGGACTTCCTTACCGGTCTTGGTAAAAAGCTTGACTTTGACCGTCGGTATTAAAATTTTGTCACAACCTGTATTAGAGATTAATGAAACAGGCTGTGATTCTTCTGGGTGAAGCAAAGTATTGTGAGCTTGTTTACAAATATTGCACCGGAAGTGAAATCTACATTTACCTAGGTGATTGTTCAGACAGATATCGCACAAGTTATTTTCTTTACAGATCTTAATTCTTTTATCACAAGGAAGAAGTTTAAATTTAGGGCATTCAAATAATCTGTGATTGGACTTACAATGTTTGCAGGACTTGGACTCCGATGCTGCAGCTACATTTACCACTGCTGCCCGGTGGTGAGTTTTGCCCGACATGGCCGGCTCGACATTCTCTAATGCCAAGGCTCTCCGTTCCAGGTGCAGCAGGAAATCTTCAATTGTAGGATCGGCAGCGTCGCTTCGCTCGAGCTGGTATGCCCGTGATGTGTAGGAGTCTATTAGCCGATATAACCGAATAATAACCGAATAAATAACCGAAAACGCCATCAAAATCTACAACCGATTCGTAGAAAACGTGACCACGAAAGTGAGGCGGTTGAAACGCTGGAATAATGAGCCAATAGTACCCAGTAGTCAGCCAGGCACCGGTAGTCAGCCTCTGCCAATATTTTGCACGAGTGGGAAGAGCACGAGAGATATCTTTCGTACTCCTCGCACTCATATACGGCCGACTACCCGTGCCTGCCTGACTACTGGGTACTTTACCCTATGTTATCTACACGAACTAAGTCCACAATGGATCGAATTCACTTGACCGTATATAGCATTTTCCCATCGCAATCGTTAAATCTGAACACCAACACAATAGCACCTTTAACAAAATTGTATCTTATTCCAAAGGCATCGTGTGCAATATCTACGCAGCGAGGCGGGATAAGATCGGACGCAATCGTCGTGTGCCGAAACTCAAAGGATACCGAGTTTCAATGCTACTACTTAATATTATAAACTAGCTTTTACTCACGGCTTCACGCGTAAACCATTATTATCAAACCGTGATTACTTTACTATTGAGCAACTATGCTGTTTTTGAATTAATATATAAAATGACATTGTGAATGGTAGAGTTTGCAGATCAATGCAGCGACTTATTTCAGTACGAAGAAGTTCTTAAGCTTGAAAAAGTTAAGCTTACTTAAATAAATAGGTAAATTGATCTAGACCCAAAGTAAGCAATGCTTATGTGTTTGGTACTAGGCATTGGTATACTAAACACCAAAGACTCGAAAGCAAACTTTCGTATTTTCATGCAAATATCTGCAAATAAAATGCAAAGAATGTAGAAATAATATAAATTTTCGTTATTACAATAATATGTTAGAGCATTAAAGATAAATTCTCGGCACCGACCGTTTAATACTTTACCACAATTCATATTTTTTAAAACAAAAATGTATTTGTGATGGGTGCGCCTCGATAGATATAGCAACATTTGATATAACTGTAACATTTGGTATAATGCTACATTTGATATAATGCGATTTACTCAAAAAGTAAACTTCGGAGGATTGATATTAATTCTATTTGATATGCATTAGGTTAGGTTAGGTTAGTTTATTTTATAAAAGAATCGTAGAATGTTTACTTCTCGAGTAAATCGAATTATGTCAAATGTAGCATTATACCAAATGTTACAGTTATATCAAATGTTGTTATATCCCACACACACCCATTTGTGATACTTACAGAGATTCGACAACACGAAAATTGAAGAAAATATTTTTTTTACATGCTTTTTAACATTAAACATTATGTACCTACATACTATTGCTTCTTCTGTGGTATAAGATATTCTTAATAGATTTACGAAGCACACGTTTTATTCGTAAACCATGAAGATATCATAGATTGATTAACAAATATTAAGGGGCTGTTTCACCACCCATTGATTAATTTTAACTGACGGATAAATGTGATGCCGTCTCCGTCTATTCGAACAAAACATTACGGCATTACATTTATCCGTCAAATAAATTTGATCAATGGATGGTAAAACAGGGGGTAAGTATTGTAAATAAATGAACTGCGAACTATGGACCTTTGTTTAATTTTACCTACCATACGGATATTAACTTCGCACAACTTGTGTTAGTTAATGTTGTGTTGTTCTCTCTTACTGTGCAGTTTCACGTTTACAAGGTAAACTTAGTGCATACATTGAATTGTTTCCTGGGAAACCTAAATTAACATTTGAAATCATTGCGCAGTTTGGGTACACACGGTTTGTTGCAAAATCACACGCTACAATAATTGAAGATTACTGAAACTCCGGTGATCTACAACAACTATAACATCTTCATCTCAGCCTTCATAGGTCGCACTGCAGGACACAGGCCTCCTCTCAGAACGAGAAGGCTTGGGCCATATTTCCCAAACACCACACACACCATTGAATTTCTTCAAAGGTGTGTGCAGGTTTCCTCAAAATGTTAAATTTAAAATGTAAATTCGCATTATTCCGAAATTTCCAAAATTCTTTAAAAGTATAATTGTTTTTGCGAATGCAAAATGTTTAATTGTTTGTATTGAGTTTCTAACTTCTCAACTTTAGTTTCCAAAAATATCTGCAATCGAATTTGTCATCGTTAAACAATTTAATTCTGAAGCAGTTTTTCGTAACTTCTGACAGTTAGATAGAAAATGAAGTCAATAGCAAAGTGGGACCTTAATTTCTCTCTCTTGAGATCTTCAAACAAATAAAATATTGAAACTTTTATTTGTGACTGTATTTTAGAAATTTAATAACGCAATATTGCACGAGTAGTACCTAGAAACATATTGATACTTAGATCAATCTACGTGGTTTTATTATGGTTACAGTGGATCAAAAAGATCTGGAAACTCGTTTGCCATTATATTTCATAAAAAATAAGCGGCCAAGTGCGAGTTAGACTCCGTCCACCGATGGTTCAATACACATTAACGGTTCATTATAAACAACAATAGGTACTAGTATGTATAGATCTTGTGTTAGCGGACCGCTCCTACTTAGTATAATGTACGCTGTGTGCGATCATTTTACATTACCTATGTAAAATAAATATTTCAAAGAACTCGTAAAAAGGTACACAACGATGCAATTAATAAATAAACTCAACCACGCTACTGAAATTTTATGTTAATTCAGTTCCGACACTCATTTGTAGCCTGTAATGACCTGACGAAATATTTACGAAAATGTTTCAACGGTTGATTTGGTGACGTGATTTTTCTAAATCGCGCTAATTGTCTGTACTGTAACGCGTCCCGCGATGAAAAATCACGTTTTATAGTTAGCCTTAAGAATGAAAAGTTATACTAAGTCATACTATTCATCATCATCATCAGATCATCCTATTGCAGAGCAAGCCTCCTCACAGGATGATAGAACTTGGGCCGTAGTTCCCACGCGGGTCCAGTGCGGATTGGAAACTTCACAAACACCGTTGAATTTCGTCGCAGGTGGGTTTCCTCCCATTGTTTTCCTTAATCGTAAAGCTCATGGTAACCCACGGGCTCGAATCCACGACCCTCTGCTTGAGAGGCCAATAGGCTACACGACTTCAATCACAAGTCAAACTATTGCTTAATTCTTTATAGGTGTTATAATTATGAATTACAATAAATAGTTTACGAGCCACTTTCCTAAGTTGATTTCAATGATACTAGTTGGACAAAAGTAGTCAAAAATATATGTTTCGTCAGCCATTCAATGCCAATGGAAAGCTATAAAATGTTAAGTCTCCTTAAGATTACATCTAATTCCCTAATAAAATAACAAACGTCCAAATTCACTTTGTCGTTCCAAGTCATTAGAAAGTTACATACGGATTGACTTCTTAGAGCTCCGCTTGATATACCACGCCACATGGGACGTTTTACGACTCAGCTGTAAAAGTATACGTCGTCTTAAATGAGACATAAACACAGGGACGTGTAAACGAATGTCGCACATTTATTTTATTAGCATCATTAATTCCTACGCTTTCATCGCCGTCCGAAACAGCTTAAGCACGAATGGACAGATGAAAATTATATAATGCTAACGAATCTTGGGTAAAAACTTGTGTGGTCTTTATTACATCGTTACCGTCATTGTTATACTCGCTGGCGCTTAACAGACTTTGTCTTAAATGGGTTTCGACTGCGCTCTAGTGCCATATAGTGTTAAATTATTTGCAGAAATGTACCTAGCGTAATCATTAAAAATAACTCTGTACTTTGTAAAATGATGTCTGTTTTCAATAGCTTCAAATGCTACACTTGAAATTTGGGTTACTTATTTACTGCTTTTGTTATTTATGATGGAGTTAATTATAAGAAGACACCCCGAGTATAGATGAGCTTTATGGTGAAGAAAACGTGCACACACCTGCGAAAAAATTTAAATGTGTGCGTGATATTTCTAATCTGCCCGAGCTCTCTCTTTCTCAGAGAAGGCCTGCAACGTATGTCCCTGGTAAAAATAATAAAATTAATTCCCCATTATAACATCCTGCGCGATTTCATCATAACCCTTTGAGAATTCTTCAAATTCCTGTTTTGGCCATTTCACTGCGATATATATATACATTGGTTGGGTTGATGACGATGACACCACGACTACCTTTCATTTAATAAATTAGATATAGGTACATTTTTTGTGTAGTTTCATTTTTATTCTCAGCGGTAAAATAACTCTTAGCATCCTTTTAGATAAAAATGGAAGTGCCGAAAACTGAAAAGAAGTGCTGACAATGCATCAGTTGTAAAGTGCACTCGTTGCTTTGTGCCCATAGTTTTGTTGCTCGAAACGTTGTTTAGACTTGTTACGCTGACGGAGATAAAAGTCCGGTAAAATCCGAACGATTTAAGATCTTGTAAAAAAGATTCTGCACTTGGGTGAACTGTCTACAGTTGAAAGTTGGCTTGGGCAGCCACCGGAATGAGTTCCATAAACGTTCCTAATCGTTTTTTTTCAATTGTGTTCTGTTAAAGTGTTAATTAAATAAAATAAAATAAATCGAGATGCTGAAAATATTTATTGATTCCTCAGTAATACCTATAATAAAATTGATCTTGTCTTTAATGATTATTACCAAAACGTACCGTTATAACCCTTAAGCGAAAATGGGTCAGTTTGCATAAAAAAAGTGTGTGCATTTAAATACAATTCGCGTAAAGAAATACCTCGTCAGAAATTAAGTCAACCTACTTGCACCCATTTTCATGCCCGTTATTTACGCATATCACTTTATTGTACGTACAAAGAATGCATTATCCTTTCACGTTTTGATATAACTAATGACGTTGAAAAATAAGGTAAGCTTAGCCCGTGCAGGCCTCGATTTAATAAAAGGGTGTGAGACTGATGTATGGCGCGTCATATTTTCCGCGTCATTACTGCGGAGGTGACTTTTTGTTTTGAAAGAGTGACAGGTTAACGTCATATTGGGAGCTTGTAATGTTTTTGTTGGAGCAGTTGTTGTTGTCATGCAGTGGATTATGATTGAACTAGTGAGCGTAAGAGTGTTAGAATATAGTAAGTAATATGTAAAATATAGCACGTTTTTGAATATCGAAAATTATTATATCGAATGGGTTGGTTAAGTATAACATCAAATCAAAAAATTGTCCAGTATCTAAGCATGTTCTACTACAACACTACTCTACTACTATATGTAATCTTCTGCTTTTTTGCTTTACTGTAACTATTTTTATTTTTTTTATTTATTAACTACACTACTACATCCCTGTATCAATAACTGCACCAAGCAATTAGCGATACAGATTATGCTTGCACAGGAAATACACTGAATATTGTATTTAGTAAGAAATTGTGAAATTTTAAGACGGCAAATTGTGAGGTTACAAACCATTATCGTCAGGCGTAAGAAATGCCTGCATGCCAGTGTATTCCAATAATTTTGGCACCGTTCACATTCACATGTTTAAAGAGTATTAAAACATTAAAAACATTACATAAACCATAGTCATTAACGAGTTTTCA
Source organism: Archips crataeganus (assembly GCA_947859365.1). NCBI lineage: Eukaryota > Metazoa > Arthropoda > Insecta > Lepidoptera > Tortricidae > Archips > Archips crataeganus. Next base: position 15,020,828 of record OX402056.1, on the reverse strand, counting down.
AAGGCGAGATTTTCCTATTGCACGATCCGCAACATTAAATATTCCTTTAATAAAAAGTAAATTATTATCCATTCAAGTTATTCACTGACTAAAAATGACCTGGAATTTTACATAGCACGCTAATGGGTGTTATTTATTTGTTTGCTTGTAGAATCGAGCATACAACCATCAGAGAAGAAATGTGATTAAGTGTATTATTTCAAGAAAAAAAAATCGCCTTGTGGCGATCACTGTATTCTGACCAAAAAGACAAGGATGATATAAGAGTTCGGCAAGCAGATATTGATATTATAGTTAGTGAATAACATTCAGTTTATTTAACAAAAAAAGTAAATGTACAACTATATAATACGTTTTTATATATATATAGAAAAAGTTCACAGCAGCAAAAGCCTCCCCTTTTGACTTTTTATCCCGGTCTTCCATAATATTAGGTCAGGTCTTTTCATAATATACCTACACATTAATATTTTAATTACACATAATTATTGAATACCATATTATTATTTATTACTTACTCTACTAGTTAAAATTTTGTTCTATGTAGGTAGAGGATAATATAGGAAAAAGTATTCCAAAATAACTTTACATATTTTTATTTCACTAGTGACAAAACAATGATGAGTTTCGAAATTGGATGCCCAGTGTGCAAGATTGCACACCTTTTTAAAAGTTTTTTACAGATTTTAGTGTCTATGGTTTTTTGTCATGATTTTATTAATACTTTTGTTTCTAGACCAAAAACCAGTGCCTTTTTGATTTTAATTTACCAATTTATCACCAAGAGCAGGAGGCGGCCCTACACCGATTGTTGCGGAAGGCGACGTGGCTATTATCTACCCCGAGGTTCGTGGCCCAAAGGTCGCATCACCCGGATGTACCCTGGACGAGATATTGTAGTTCGGGTGGCAGACGTCACTACTGTTGCCGGCACCTTTCGCAGACCCCTGAAGAAGCTAGCCAAAATCTTCGTCTCTTAAAAAAGGGGAGAATGTGCAAGATTATACACCTTTTTAGAAGTTTTTTACAGATTTTTTATTATCTATGGTTTTGTTTCTAGACCAAAAACCAGTGCCTTTTTGATTTTAATTTTAAAAAGCCAGTATTATAATATATAGCTAGACCGTTTAAATCAGTCCTCGCCTGCGCGATACGGGGTCTGGGGGGATATGACGATAAAGGGGCTGTGAGAGGTGCGGGCGGCGAGAGGGCCTAGTGTGCCTGCCGCCCGCACCTCTCCCGGCCGCCTTTGTCGTCATACCCCCAGCCCCTGTACCGCGCAGGCGAGGACTTATTTCAACGGTTTATCTACAACAGTCTATCTGTTACGTACTCGACGGCTTGTGGCCACAGTTTACCGTGACCTAAAATGTTAAGAAAATGTAATACGGGATTCCGTGTGCTTTATTGCGGGCAGACAGACGAGCGTTAGAAACGCCAGAAACCCTGATGTAAGTATTGTGTCGCAACAAATAACTACATAGGACAATGTTTTGAAAACGGTAAAGTAAAGAATCGCCGAAATGGAGACAATAATATCACATAATAATATCACGCCGGAGCAACTTTTTACTTTATACAAAGCACAGGTTATATCATGTATGGAATACTGCTGCCACCTTTGGGATGGTTCCGCCAAGTATGAACTGGCGGCGTTGGATTTGGTGGAGCATCGAGCGAGCCCGAAGACTCATTGGTGACAGTCAGTCGATCGGTGGCAGGCTACAGAGCCTCGAACACCGTCGTAGAGTTGCTTGTTTGTCTGTTTGTTATCGGATACATTTTGGTGAATGTGCGCAAGAATTACATAATTTAATTCCTCCATCTCCATTTTACCAACAGACATCCAGGCGGGAGGAGCGTCTTCATCCTTATGTGGTTAGTATTCCTGTGGCCCGTACGAAGCGCGTCGCGTCATCTTTCCTAATGCGAACTGCTGAAGATTGGAATTGGCTCCCGTCGTCTGTATTTTCATATAAATACAACCTAGGGCTCTTCAAGGCTAGAGTGAATAGGCTGTTACTGAACCAGTGAGACATCTTTGGCCTCATCTGCACTTTTCATCAGGTGAGATAGTGGTCAATCAATCATGGGTCAGTTTTATGTAAAAAAATGGTATTTGAAAAACATCCAAACAGCATAGGGTTGCTGGCACGTATGTGCGCGGCCATGGCTACAATAACCAGCGCCGCAGTTAAAAAAGCTGAAAAAGACAGGTTTCTTGTTTGAGGACCCCTATAATTTTTAACTTTATTTTATTTTTAGTATTTGTTGCTATAGCGTCCACAGTAATACATAATCGGTGAATATTTCAAGTGTCTTGCTGTTACGGCTCCAGAGATCCCTGTGACAGACGGGCATACAGACGGTCAAACACCCTTTGGGTACGGAACCTTAAAAACGTTCTTTTTTAAACGCCGGCTTTATCCTTTCCGTAAGCGTCAAGACATGTTTTTTGTAATCCAGATTAGGTTGAAGAAGAATAACGGTCGTGTCCGTCCGCATGAAAACGCGAACGGGACTTAGTTTCAGCTTTTACTGCATAAACAGTCGAGTATTTAAAATTTTAACAACTATTATAAAAGGAACATAAATGTTATCGCCTTTATTTCTTTACAAAATTGGTCGCTATTTTGTCGCTCCTCCTGCTCTTAAAGCGCACACGATTTTAGGGTTCTGTACCCAAAGAATGCCAAAGAGACCCATTACTGAAACTCCACTGCCTGACATCTGTCCGTCTGTCTGTCGCAGGGTCCTACCTCTTGAACCGTGGCCGCTATAACAACAAATACTAAAAATAAAATAAAGATATGTTTTTAAGGGGATTGTCACACAAGAAACGTGTTTTTTTTTAAAGTTTTTAACTTGATCTTTATAATGGCGTTAACGTCTTGTTTTTCGCCTTAACTTTTTTATAGATTTGTAACATGGGTGAAGCTGCTGGTTAACCCCATTTTGAATTACGATTATCTGGTTACAGATTTAATTCGGAAAATAAACATTTATAAAGCTTTACAGATCGACACAGACCAACGAAGTCATACTACAAGGGCTCCTTTTGAGATGTGTAAGAGGGGTTCTAAAGAATCATGAGAATATTAATAGTCTTAGACCGCTATTAACAACTGATCACACCGATCAGCCAACTAAATTAGCCAAGTATAATATAACAGTGAGCAAACAAAATGTTCGTTTCCCCGGCGACAGTCAGAAAGGCTCTATAATGGTATTGCAGGGGAGCGTCAACTGACAGTCTCACTGCCATCCATTATACGTTGGGAGATATTCTGGGAGCCAAAGGCAGAGTAAGATCGTGTTTTCTACGCGCCTTAGCATTAACGGAAATAATGTTCAAGATTTCATAATAAAAAGGATTGTGGGGATCCCTTTGCTTAGCCAAAATTATTTTGCCAAAATTGTATCACTCAAACAAATTTTTGCAACTACTTATTTGTTTTCCAATGCAATCTTTGTGATAAATTAAGTACCTACGCTCATTTTCATTCAGGCAAACTTTAACTACCAAGCTTAATAGATAGAAAGTTAAAATTTATGCATAACTAGCTAATTAGATTGGATTAGATTATTTATTCCTTCAATATAAGATTACATAATAAATTGTACAAAGTCAAGTCATGCGAATTTATATTGAAGTCGCCAAAAGTACACAAATTAAATTAAATTAAAGAATTAAACGGATGTCACAAAATGTTAAAATTGAATTAAATATTAAATAACAATAAAACAATTACATTTAAATTGATTCTCCTCTCAGGATCGTCATAGTTAAATGGATATCAAAGTAACAAATAAAATAAAACATTAATAAGAATAATAACGTCACCAACAGGGATCAACTTATTAAAATACATGTCAAATAAAATATTAAAAATAAAATTCAAAGTCAAACCATAATATAAAATAAGTACACATGTCAAAAACTATAATTCAATGTCTGCAAACTCACTAACAGAGTATAATGGTTAGTAATAAGTAGTAATAGTAAGTAATAGGACTTCCATTATTTGCAATTAAATTGATGGCCATTAATACTACTCAAGCACATTGCAAAATCCGATACGAACCCATTAAACCATAATAAGATACAAAAGAATTTAAGCTGTTTAAAACATTTTAAAATGCACACTCACGGGAATTCATATGAAAACATGTACGTAATCCATCAAAAAGCTTGCTAAAACTCCGGAAAAATAGACAAAAACCTTATAAAGTTTTCCTCCATAGGGGAAGTCTGAATAGGGGCGCTAAGACGTTGCGTACAGCGCTGCATTCATTAACTAATGTAATACACTTTCAAAATATTTGCACATAAATTTCGCTTAAGCGAAAAAGTAGGGAAAATGTCAAGAGGGAAATGAATGGTCTTGGGGAATCATTATTTTTACGTCAATTATATCGGTTGGTGTGTTGCGTACTAAGATTTAACGAAGCGCTGACGATGTGAAATCATTTTGAATGTTGACGGGCGAGCGCTTATGATTTATTATTTTTGAGCTTCGATCGTTTTTAGTTATGTTGATCCTTTTAGTGTAATGATATTCATTCATAATAGTTTGGTTGCTATCATCCCAGTTACCTAAAGATGCATCCGCCTGTATTATAGGCCCTTTACAGGCAATTATATTTTTGGGAAGGGCTGTGCTCAGAGTTTCTCTAAAAGATCGAATTCGTAACGAAGTGATCCGACAGAGAACCAAAGTTGTCGACATAGCCCACCGCATCAGCACGCTGAAGTGGCAATGGGCAGGCCATATGGTTGGTTTTGACGACCAGATGGCCTAGTGGTTAGAGAACCTGACTACGAAGCTTGAGGTCCCGGGTTCGATTCCCGTGTCGGGGCAGATATTTGTATGAAAAATTCGAATGTTTGTTCTCGGGTCTTGGGTGTTTAATATGTATTTAAGTATGTATCTATCTATATAAGTATGTTTATCCGTTGCCTAGTACCCATAACACAAGCTTTACTTAGCTTACTTTGGGACTAGGTCAATTGGTGTGAATTGTCCCGTGATATTTATTTATTTATTTTTATTTTTTATTTTATATAACCCGAAGAACCGATAACCGTTGGGGTAGACGAGTTCTTGAGTGGAGACCACGGATTGGCAAACGTAGCGTGGGACGTCCTCAGACTCGGTGGAGCGATGATCTTCGCAAGGCGGCTGGCAACAGCTGGATGAGAGTGGCCAAGGATCGTGCTCAGTGGCGTGCCATGGGAGAGGCCTATGTCCAGCAGTGGACGAACATAGGCTGATGATGATGATGATGATATTTTTGAACTGTTTTAAATCAGGTAAGTAATGTGACAAAGATATACCTACTTGCCAACATTTAAATAATGAGTTTAAGATGTTTATGTTGCCGTCCCTTCAGTAAACGGTAGTAGCTAGAGAAACAATTTCAGACTGAAAAGTTTTCCCACGGAAATAAATTTATTTATACTGGAAGTAAATCATTCGATTTAACTTATCAAATTTAATGATAATCATAGGTGAGACAGCAAGTTCAAAGTGCAAAGTGTTAGATTGTTTTTTTGTTACTAATTAGCTTGGCCTTTTCCTTTACAATATCACCAGAGGCTCTAGGCGTTAATCGCCGTCTTAATCTTCCATCTCTATCGTACAGTCGCTATCATAAACATCAAAGCTCTCTAGGCGTCAAACAGTATTGAAACACAACCATATTGCCAATTTTGTACGTGCGCGCTCGCGTAATTTTGAGCACTTAGACAACTTCAATGTTTTTAGCGAATGAAAACACATCGTTAGTTCATATCCATCGTTACTAATATTATAAATACGAAAGTAACTCGGTCTGTGTCTTTTCCCATCATGATTACATCGCTAAACCGATTTAGACGAAATTTGGTATGAAGATAGTTTGAGATCCTGGAAAAGACATTACCCGGAAAATTGTATAGTTTCAGCAGGATAGTGATGATTTAATTCTTCACAGAAGGAGTCGCGGGAAACAGCTAGCTTAAAATAAGTCAGAAAAGAAGAAAATGTCTTTGTTTGATGTTTAGAGATAATCTACGATAACATGGCCCGCCCCCCTTCACAATTCAAGAAGTCTTCAATGTATTGTGAAAGTATTTATCTATATCTTTATTGTTTTAGTACACAAAATGACTTGGCAATCGCACACAACACTTTACTCGTACTCGTACAGTTAAGGACTTTAATTCATGAGCCACCATGGAACCATTTCAAAAGAAAAGTCATTACGATTTTTCTTGTTAATTAATGCGATGTCACTATGACGTTTACTGTGAAATGGTTCCATGGTGGCTCATGAATTAAAGTCCTTGACCGTACCTATGGTGTATTGCTCAAACTGCATAGCATTAGAGCTAGCGTTAAGTATGTTCAATTAGGATTGAATAAATAGTTGACGTTGACTATTATTCTTACGTCATTAGGTAACCGTGCGATTGCCATGTCATTTTGTGTGTGACTAAGATAACCGACTTGGTTTAATGTTGCATCTCAAAATTTATTTGCAGTATATGCACTGCCAAGCGAGACTTCCATCTTTTTAGGGTTCCGTAGTCAACTAGGAACCCTTATAGTTTCGCCATGTCTGTCCGTCTGTCTGTCTGTCCGCTGCTAAGCTCAGAGATCGTTAGTACTAGAAAGCTGTAATTTGGCATGAATATACATATCAGTCACGCCAACAAAGTGGTAAAATAAAAAACAAAAAAATATTTTTTTTTAGGGTACCTCCCATAGACGTAAAGGGGGGGTGATTTTTTTTTTCTCAACTAAACCTATGGTGTGGGGTATCGTTGGATAGGTCTTTTAAAACCATTGCGGGGTTGCTAACATGATTTTTCTATTCAGTGATCTGTTTGCGAAATATTCAACTTTAAAGTGAAAATTTTCATTAAAATCGAGCGTCCCCCCCCTCTAACATCTAAACTGTTAGGTGGAAAAATTTGAAAAAATTCAGAATGGTAGTAAATATATCAAATTTACTAGGAAAATTATAGCGGCTAAGATTGCTTGGAAATTATTTGTAGATTAAGAGTAAATAGTAGCCTAAGGTATAAAACATGCCTAAACTTGGATGATTCCGTACACAAACGAAATACTTAGAAAAATATTAATTGGTTTTTTTGTAATGGCTACGGAACCCTACCTTGTGCGTGTCCGATACGCTCTTGGCCGGTTTTTACATGTAATGTTTTTGATGGGATCGTAGTTTATCTCTACAAAGAGTAAGATTCAAAGAACAAATAAAAAGGGTTTCCCCAATGAGGTACACTGGTTGTGCTTTAGCAATTTTCATAAATATCTTATTCTATAGTAATATAACGTTTCCAGCTCAAACTAGCTCAATTCTTTATTTCACTGGTTGCTGCGCCCAGACTGAGTTTAATATCTCAGAGTGTCAAGACAGTGCAATCACGGCGTGTGTCCCCGACGCTTGACGTTTCTTGTTAAGCTCGCCTACTGCGCTTTCTAGTTTGGAACTATTTCCATTACCCTTTGCATTATACTCTGAAAATTTAGCCCAAATAAGCCAAAACACCCAACGAGTAAACATCTTTTCACCAGAAAGGAACTTATTGTACCGTAGACAAAATTGCTATACATTGTTGTCGATCCTTGTCATTCAGTTTGGCGGAAAGTTAGCAAGCGAATATCTCTAATATATAAAAATCTCGTGTCACGGTGTTTGTTATCGAACTCCTCCGAAACGGCTTGACTGATTTTTATGAAACTTTTTTCTCTACATTCGGTAGGTCTGAGAATAGGTCGTAGGCTATTTGTATACCCCAATTATTCTTTACGGACGGAATCGCGGGCAACAGCTAGTATTATTAGAATGTTGTGATCGAAATTTTAACGTCACGGCTCACAGACTTACTTTTCCTTCCGTTAATTTGTTAACATGTCATTTCCACGTTTACCCTCCGACATGTTTTGATAATACATCGCGGTGTTTTCCTTGTCAAAAATATCAATTTAATTTGACGCAAACTCGTAAGTTACCAAGTATAAAAGAGGTAGAATATTTAATGGAAGTAAGTATTCAATATTTTCTACTGAGCTCAGCCAAATAATTGACCTATGTTTTTGTAAAACTAAAAAAGCACCCAAGTTTGCATACCAACGCGGTTAATGAGGCAATCAAATTGATTATAATGCATCATGTGTACAAAACCTTCTATTTTTCATTATTCATGATTGTTTTTTGTATGGATAGTGAATAAAACAAATTGCCAACGGTTATATTTCTCATCAACAGTCTACGTATTAACTCTACATCTCGCTTCTAAGTTTAGTTAAATTTAGTACACTGCTCGTTTGCCACCTCTTATATAAAAAAAAAATACATATATAAAAAGGTATTTGAGTTCATACCTATGCATCATAGATTCTGCTTGCTTGATTTTCTTCTGCATTATAATATAAAACATTACTGATAACTTGATTGATGAACCAGGTAGCTCCGATAAGCACCTAAGTCGCAGTTATGCAAAAAAACTTATATACTAAACTATGACGACCAGATGGCCTAGTGGTTAGAGAACCTGACTACGAAGCTTGAGGTCCCGGGTTCGATTCCCGTGTCGGGGCAGATATTTGTATGAAAAATACGAATGTTTGTTCTCGGGTCTTGGGTGTTTAATATGTATTTAAGTATGTATCTATCTATATAAGTATGTTTATCCGTTGCTTAGTACCCATAACACAAGCTTTGCTAAGCTTACTTTGGGACTAGGTCAATTGGTGTGAATTGTCCCATGATATTTATTTATTTATTTATTTAAACTACTATACTCAATTCAGATTACCTAAACGGCAAAGTTGTGAAACAGACTAACGACAGCCAGAATTTATATCCCACCTACTAAAGCGAACGTTTCAATTGAGCCAGCATGCAAAATATAAAGCTAACACATGCGGATGCGGCCTCGGCTACTTCAGACCGGCTTGAATGAGCGTCTTAGCTGACCAGTCAGATACCCGGTATTGTGCGTCAGTCTCATAGCGCTGCGCAGACGTCCACTAAGGCGCCGCACTGACGTCTCCAGTTATTTAAAGCTTCATTGTGCCACTGACCATCCAAACCCAAGATTCTGTGATAAGCATGAATTGTTTCGACTGATGATGTGTCACATTAGGTTTAAAAGTTGCAGTGAGATTTATATGGGGTAGTTAGTTGGTTGCATACTGAATGATGCCCGGGGAGAGTCTATATCCCAATTAAAAATAAACAGGTATTACGATTGTTGCGTGTGCTTTGATGTGGCCTTCTGCTTCCAGGTTTTGCAGTCATGGAAAAAACTAAATTTTAATACTACTATAGGGTGATTTCGAAGACGTGATCAGGGCAATATTAACCAACTGAGTTAATTATACGCTACAGTTTCGTAGCAATAGGTAATTAGTGAGACCAGATGACCTAGCTAGTGGTTAGAGAACCTGACTACGAAGCTTGAGGTGCCGGGTTCGATTCCCGTGTCGGGGCAGATATTTGTATGAAAAATACGAATCTTTGTTCTCGGGTCTTGGGTGCTTAATATGTATTTAAGTATGTATCTATCTGTATTAAGTATGTTTATCCGTTGCTTAGTACCCATAATACAAAGCTTTGCTTAGCTTACCTTGGGACTAGGTAAATTGGTGTGAATTGTCCCATGATATTTATATATTTATTTATTCATTTTAGTGTTCTTTTGTTTTTGCGGTTCTCGTCATACAAGATGTACGTTAGTACCAGTAATGTTAAAAAACTAAAATGTGAATATTTAATTAACTTACCTAAAAATACGGTTTGCAGGTATACATTTACTAAGTTCTATAAGGTTTATCCCGATTAACTGTCCAGAATCATTCTGTGTAGTCAAAGAGTTCGAAAAAAAGAGCACCAGGAAAGTAAGAAGGTAAAAAACTTATTAAAGAAATGAAATGTATCACTCAAAATAAAAACAAACTGAACCGATACATCTCATTAAGAATACTTATTACCCTCGTCCTCAATGAGCATACTTAATGTCAAATTAAGAAACAAAATAAACGAATATTTTATCTTGTTTGGCAACATCTCATCACTGAATTGATTTTACTGGCTCATTCATCAATCTCCTTGACTTATTGATTGATGATTGCGTACCTCATTGACGGAAAGTAATTAAAAAAATATATCTGGGCACGTCGTGTTTCACACGTCACAATCGATAGTTATGAAATGACCATTATTCGAAGACCTTTGATATAACTAGGCGCTTTAGTTGCTTTGGCAGATTATATTCTTGCTGGTTAAGAGGTCTAGTTCTCCTGGTTAGATGGGAGTCGGAGTTATTATATTACTATCAAGACAATCGCGCAGCTTGGGCTGGTAAACTTTGTTGTGTGACAGGTTATTTATTTTATTCGGGTCACAACGTGATTTTTTCTAAGGTCGTGCGAGATTGGTCGTTGCTAATAGGATATTGAGCAAGTTCTGAAGTGTTGAGTCATTTTGTGGGACCTTAAATTATGTCATATTATGACTAAGAGTGCGCTTTCACAGCAGCTGATTCGAGCAGAGATCGGCAGATTCAACCAATCGCATTAATTAAAATCCATGTTAGATTGTCGTATTAGTAAGGGAGCAGTGCAAGAACGCTAGGGTAGGAATAGCGTCATGTAGAGTGGATTTGATTCGTTAGTAGGTAGGTAAGTAGAAATCAAAAAGTTCATTTTCTTCGAGAATGATGGTTATTTTAATATATTTAAAATATCGAGTGGTTGCTAATTGAGTATTTAGTTTAATAAATTTTTGTAAAATACATTTGCCCAATAACCATGTTTGCTGATTAATCACTAAGCATCATTTGCTAGTATTTTTTTTGGTTAGGCATGAGTGAACCGCACGAAACACAATGCAACTTATCAAGACTGATTCCATGATACCCTACTTAAGTCTACCCATAATCGTAACTGTCGCAATACACTTAAAAACTTCGAGGTAGTTTTAAACAATACTATTTTGCGTGATAAATCCCCACGAGACGTAGTAATATACCCAGCCTTTGATTACAGTCGTTAGCATGTCAGTCCAAACGCATGAACTAAAGCCGACTGCTTACTTTAATTACTACGAGATAACCGCTGTCACGTCCAGCCCTATTGCCTTGCTAATTCAAAATGACGTATGTCTCTACAAACTTACATTGACTTACACCGTTTTGGAATCACTTAGCTTTGGTATCTTGTCACATCTGTATGGAAACCGCACAGAGCTAAATGCTTTTAATTAGTTCGGTTTCTAGTACAGTTGCCAACACACCATTCGTACATCTTATGTTACGTTGTAATAAGGTTCGTGAATGATCAGTTAAGAATGTTGGCAAGTGTACTGTAATTACAATAGTAATTGCGGCTTGTTATTTTTCAGATTATCTGAGCCATAGAAATTTTTTCTATGAATGAAAATGAAAAATGTTTGTGTCCTTTGGTAAAATTTAGCTTGTGATGGTATGATAGATTCCCATGATTAAAGATTGTATTCCTTTTTCGTCATTGAATTTCACATGTTTTACTATGTAGAGTATAATGGGATGGGTAACCATGGTATGGGTAGGGTAGGGTATGGGTATAACCTGCGAACTGTATGTCTGAAGTTCCCAATTCTCACCAGACCCGCGTGAGATGGTTCTGAGAGAAGGCCTGTTGTGAGGCGTGCGTTTTGGGATGACGATGAAAGAAAAGTCATGAGAGGCTGTCAATGCCAATGTTGTTACCATTTCCTCAACTTTCTTTTGACCTACAAACTATTGAACTAAAAACAAATTGTTTCACATGTTTCACATTAATAGTATTTTAACAACAAATAATTACCTATATATATATATAACTAACTACGTAAGATTAATAACTAATTTATTATGCGTTTAGAGATCAATGTATTTATTGACGTTTTCGATTGTTGTTAATTCTAATATTTTACTTGGTAAAATACCTACGGAACCCTTCGTGAACGAAGCCGACTCACAATAATAACGGTGTTGTTATTGTCAAGCTATTATAGGCTCATATTCAACTAACTAGTAAGTATCTCTTTAACTTTATGCAATCGAGAACTTTTGCAGAAATCTTTAACAATTAACGTCAATCATTTACTTGTTTGACAATCATTGACGTGCTGGTATTTTTCATTGCTTAATGTTTCTTCAGCCAATCACAATCCAAATGATTGTCAGTAAGAATAATCCACCACCATATAAAAAAAAAACAATCAATTACACTAATAAAGCATAACATATACCTGACCACGCTTTCGATCGTCAGTGGACACAGGCAGATAACCATCAGTTCTGTTCCTAATTAGGAACAACTCGTGCAATTTATACGTTTGATAAAGTCCCAGTTCCAATTGCTCGTGCCTTTGAAGCAGATAAGGAATAATATAATCAGTAAGGCTGGCGCTAAATTGACCAATAAAATTATTATTTGAAGAGACTTTTTACTATACCATTATTTAATGATCAATTACAAAACGTCTTTATTTTTTTTGTTTTTTTTTTAGACGACGAAAGCGATTTCAAACGAAATTTTTGTTTTCTGAATTTCATAACAACACCCTGTAACTAGTTACAGAAAAACTGGATAAAGATTGAGTTTGATGGTCAATAGATATCCTTGTGAACTTGATGACCGTCGAGGTATATCATAATATAAGTATAATATTAATAGTGCCCTTCACATATTTTTAAAATATTAAACCATATTATGTATGTATGGTTATCATTAAAGTTTTCGGAACAAAATTTTATTATTATTATTGTTGGTACGGAATTTAGATACCGGGTCTATAGGGACGGGTTATTTGAAAGGCATTTATGGGGCCGAAGCCAGCATGAAGAGGACTTTGTTACTACGTAATATAAATGAGATGGGCGCAACTAGCTGTGGAGGTCTATCACCTAAAACACCATCAGGGGTTTGTTGCATAACAAAGTACAACTTATATTACAAGCGGAACTCCCTTTCTAGTTAATATACCTGAAGCGAGAGTTCCGCTTGTAATGTTAGTTGTACTTTGTTATGCAACAGGCCCCAGGATGTGTTAGCGGACAGTCTTCCACAGTTGCCAAACTATTGTCAGGCAAGAAGCGACATGGAATGGGCTATGGGGTTTGGATGTTTTGGACAGGACTACCGGGCTATGTGTGATGACAGACACCCACCATTTATTATTATTTAGGCAGGAGATGAGTTGTGACCACGGCCACTGCAATTTGGCCGTAACGTCGAGGTAAATATTAAATGATATTTGCGTGATACGTTTCATGAGTGGTAATAGTTATGAGTTATGAGATGAGTCCTCTTCCCATATGTTCAAAATCAAAGTAGTACGATTTTTTTTAAATGGAAATTGTAAACTTTTAACTAAGTTGAAGTTCTAATTTTGTAGTCATCTCACACTTAGAAATATACTGATTTGGTCTGAATAAGATAATAGATACGAGTTTAAAGATTATTAGTTACTAAACTTATAAATGACAATGTATTTTTGTAAATGTTAAAAAAATTTCGCCGCCTTTCCGCCTTTCAAAACGATTATTTGGCTTAAATAGCCACAGCCTTACCTACCACTAAACTGAGAATTAATTATGAAGGGAATCAGCGGCGATTGGTTCTGCCATTGACCCGTGCAAGGAAATTGCTAAATTAATTTTAAATTAGCAACCGTTCCGCTTGTGATTTTAAGCAAAACTGTTAAATTAAATTTTACTATTGTTTCTATTTTGACCTAGTATAAATGAAATGGGACCAATTTTGGGAATAATTCAAATGAACTTCAAACTAGTTTGAATGTTTTCGATCTCTTCACCGACCCTTGCAGCGATAGACGGTCAACGCAATATTGCGCATTTTTATCTCACTTCACTTAAGTAATGTCAGTTTCACTGCTACTATGTTTATACTGTATTACATAGTCCCGAAGGAACCCAACGCCGGCTGCAAGGCTGGCATTATGCTCAGTTGTTGGTACTATTTCATGACAATTTGTACTTGCGTTTCTTATATTTTGGTAGTGAATTTTGTTCTTTTTTTATTTGTTCATAAACATTACTCATCATCATCATCATTATGTTAGTCTATATACGTCTCAATACAGGGCACGGGGAGGGGCTTCTCTCAGAATGAGAGTGCTTTGGCTGTAGTTCCCATTCCGTAGTTCATATACATTTGAATTTCTTCGCAAGCGAGTGCAGATTTCCTGTTTTTCCTTCACAGTAAAGCATTGTAAATTTCAATTGCAATTTTGCAAATAGATTCCAAAATAGCCAAACCCTCAACATTATTAGTGGTACAAAAAATCAAAAGGAACAAAAGTCATACTCGGTTTATCTGACGCTGCGTCGGCTAATGATATTTCATAATTATGTATGAGTAGCCCTCTCGTTCTAAGAGGAGGCCTGTGCCCTGCAGTGGGAAGTATATAGGCTGCGATGATGATGATGATTCTCAGATAGGTATGATAAGTCGCGAAAGTAAGCGTGTCGACTTCACTTTTTTCACCATATCTGCCAAAAGCGTCCACTGCTTTACAAAGCCCTCCCCCAAAGAGTTCCACAACGATTGGTCCTGCGTTACCCTCATCCATGTGGTTGGTCACTGCGAGCTTTACCACATCGTCGGTCCTTTTTGGTGGTGACCTTCCCACGCCACGCCTTCCGGTTCGCGGTTGCCACTCTATAACTTTACTGCCCCATCGGCCGCCAGTTCCATGAGAAATGTGGCCTACCCACAACTATTTAAAAGTCTGACAACTCTTCGAGCTATGTCAGTAACTTCCCACGCCACGTCTTCCGATTCGCGGCTGCCACTCTATAACTTTACTGCCCCATCGGCCGCCAGATCCATGAGAAATGTGGCCTACCCACTACTATTTAAAAGTCTGGCAACTCTTCGAGCTATGTCAGTAACTTTGATTCTTCTGCAGATATTCCCATTTCTGATTCGATCTCCCAAAAACCCTGAGTGTAGAAATTTTCCTTGTTACATTCAGTTCAAATATTATGATCACAAAAGACTAATTTCTTTCACCAATAATGAGTCCAATTTTAGTATCATAATGTGCAACTATATATGGCATAAAGCTCAACATTGTTACTACTCATAATAGACAAAATTTTACTACGCTTTTATTAGAAATATGTCATAAAACTGATCCCCCATACATTATTATCGAGCCGCAATAAAATAGTTATTTGCCAAACAAAACGTAACGTCCTGGCTTTAAAGCTAAATCTATTCGGAACTGAAATATGACCGCATGAAACCGATACGAAAAAGATAAATAAAACATTGTATATGCCGTTAAACGGGATCGTAAACCTTCGGACCGGTGAAATACTGGATTTTGCTCACGTTTCACAATCTCTTCTAGAGGAAACGTCACATTTATTTACCAATACACGTAATAAAATGGTTACGTTTGTTCGTAAATGTAAATTTTCGGGGAAAGCTGAAAGTTTTGAAAACAACTCGTGGATCGACTGAGGTTTCTTGAAACAGAAGGTTTATTTTTTAATTTGTCATGGCAAAGTTCAGAAATTTAAAATAATACTGGTTTATTTAAAGGATTAAAACAGACAAACATTAACCGGTTTTGGTTTTCATTGTAACTTTTGTATTTCTAATTTTACCGCTATTTTTAATTAGAGTAAAAAAAAGGAAGAACTATATTTTTTTTATAATATTTTTTTATTTTATAATCGAATATTATAAGAAAGCTCAAAGTCACTCAGAGGGCGATGGAGAGGGCTATCCTGAGTTTCTCTGTGGGATCGCATTAGAAATAATGAAATCCGCGCACGAACTAAAGTCACCGACATAGCTCGAAGAATCGCCAGACTCGACTCAAGTGACAGTGCGCAGGGCACATCGCTCGTCGAACTGATGGCCAATGAGGCAAAAAGATTCTCGAGTGGCATCCACGGACCGGAAGACGCAGTGTAGGTAGGCCTCCAACAAGATGGAGCGACGACCTGGTGAAGGTTGCGGGATCGCGTTGGATACGGATGGCACGGGACCGATCTGCTTGGCGAGCCTTGGGGGAGGCCTATGTTCAGCAGTGGACGTCTTTCAGCTGAAATGATGATGATGATGATAAGAAATAGTGTAACCATACACATCAAAAGTAAGTAATAAGTTATTGTAGTGTAAGCATGCACATAAAAAGTAAGTAATAAGTTATTGCACATCGATAATTTGCTGTTAACAAATCTACGCTTGGGTATTTTTTACCTGTAAACAGAAGGAGCTACATGCTAAGCCTAGTGGAGCGTTTTATTCCTGGAAAAAGGATAAAACAGACCGATAACATTTCGTCAAGAGCCTTGAACTAGTTCATGTAAATCTACTTTCAGTTTATTGTTTTTGTGGCAGTAGAGCTGAAATTAAATTCAAAGTGGATTTGGTCCGAAGTTTGTCTAAGATGAGTTAAATTAGGAACTCGACTTTTATTTACTAAGTAACACAAATAATAAACAAAATATGTGAGTGTTATTTTTAGAAACTGATTAGTATATACAAAGAAATAAAACAAGAAAAGCTGTCTAATGGTAAAAGACAAAGGCGTCAGGAGTTTCAGGAGCATTTTTACGTAAATGACCTAATAATGGTAATATTGAAATATTCTTAATGAACACTGCGAAAAATAAATAAAAATATTATAAGTTAAAATAAATTCACATCTCAATAAATCCATTATCCAGATCCATCATGAATCCGAATATAGAAAGCTGGAACCACAACTTCAATATAAATATTAACATAATGCAGTTTTTACAGATACTGCAATTTTCGCATCAAGAATCGTCACTGGCTTTACTCAATTGTAAACGTTGGGGAAAACTGAAGGCAAGGTTATCACCTAATAAGTGTTTAAAATGACAGTTGCATTTTATTCGCAGAAATGCAGCTCGTAAATGGCGCCATACACTTGCCGAATTTAGCGTCAAATGGAGAACTATCCGATTACGATATAAGGAGGAAGAGGAGGGAAATGGTAAAATTGGCATGGGGCATTTTTTATACGGATTTAAATGCCGTATTCTTCTTTAGGTAAACCTATCTCCTCTTTCTTCTTCTTCTTAAAAATCCATTGCAGACACCCCCTCCCCTATTCCCTCTCCTTTTCCCAGGGCCGACAACGCACTGGCATCGTGTAAAGCGCTGCGGGTGTCTATTGGACAGTGGTGATCATTTAACATCAGGTGACCCACTAGTTCGTTTGTCTAGCCTCTTTAACATAAAAAAAGACAGTCCTAAAAATTTTACTGAAACAAATGAAAATTGTTTCGACCGCTCTCAACAATTTGCTGCTCCTCTATTAAATTAGCATAATATTTACAAATATGCAGCCAGCTTTTAGGGCCCTATACAAACTTCATAGATATACAAAGTGTATTTACTCGTATGAGTCCCGTACATTAGGGGTGGCGCGAATATGGCGGGTCAACGACCTGAGATACGATGCAAAGTATCTTCCGGGTGATTTATATTCTTACAGCTTTTTTTAATATATATTACGAATGTAAGAAGAAACTTCACAGAAATTATACAATACAATACAATACAATACAATACAATACAATA
This sequence comes from Archips crataeganus, assembly GCA_947859365.1. Lineage (NCBI taxonomy): Eukaryota > Metazoa > Arthropoda > Insecta > Lepidoptera > Tortricidae > Archips > Archips crataeganus. Next base: position 15,003,201 of record OX402056.1, on the reverse strand, counting down.
CAATGACTCTTTATTGTACACCAGGAATAGTAAGCAATACAGAAAACAGGTACACAGAGAGTAAGTTACAAGGTAAGCAATAGGCGGCCTTATCGCTTAAGAGCGATCTCTTCCAGGCAACCCTTATTAATTATTCTTATAATTTATTTTTATCTTTAAAGAGAGATCCATTTAGGTTAATATTTTTAGTACTTAAGTTACACTATAACCGTAGGTAACTTGTCAAAAGTCAAAGAGGCCATCGTTCGCCAGTAAAGTTAATCGTGGTAGTTTTCTTTAACCCAACATTTTTTGTGCCTTTTTAATTTCTTTCAACAGTTATAAGGTACTTATATTTCATACTAAATACGAACTGAAACATGGATACACAGAAAAAACACAGAAAAAGACCAGCTCCAGGAATCGAACCCGGGTCCTCAGCATACCGTGCTGCGTGCTTTTACCCCTACACCACAAAATTGGTCGGGATATAGACACGAATTTTTTCTATGCATAGTTATAATATACAATGCGAACGTCTCGTAAACGTCAACTTGCGTTGCGTTGCGTTGCGTTGCGTATTTAACGCAACGCTTGTTGGAAGTCGCATTAGAAGTTTCACTTCAAAAATACAAAATACAAAAAGGCTCCAAAAACCAAACTCCATTAGGCTATTTTGATGTGTTTTGAAATATTCTTATTCTACGAATATTTGCCTCGTTTGTTCTTTGACCCAAAAATGGATGTGAACGACCTCATATAATGCCAGACAACGTTTTAGCATTTGAAAAAGTAATCTTTGCCGTTTAAACTATTTCAGCTAACGTAAATATTTAGCCCCAGGATGACAGGCTCGAAAAGATTAAATACTTGTCAAAAATAATAATGGTCTTAATTATTCAGTGTCGTTGAACCCGAAATACTTTAGTTGGAAATAGACGAACTTTTTCGTAGAATTATGCTTAAAACAAAAACAGATTTTAAGGAAAAATAACTTAGAAACTTTTAGTGAAATTCTTTAGTGGTTTCACCGGACTCTTAAAATATATAACAAAAAGCGTTTGCGATAAATACAACAAAGAACGCCAGGCACGTTACATTTTTAAATTATTAATCTTAAAGGGATTCTAAGCGCTATTTTTTTTAAATCTACAAAAGTAGATTGCAGAAATCTAGATTTTTATGTCTTCTTTGCGTGTCTGGTGGCAGTATTTTCATTCCTCAAACAAATCGCGGCTTGTTGACCGTTAATATTCTTTTGCACTTTGCACGCTTTTCCAAAGCCAGACGCTATTCATCTTTGCACGTACATCGCACTCCAAACTCAAAATTACAATTCCAATATTATTTCAACGAAAACCAGCGCCACAGCGCAAATAGAGTGGCAACAGGCAACATTTGCGCGCGAATTTTTATTTGTACTTTATGTAGTTGGAGATGCTTTTATTAAACTTAGCAGTTTTTCTTTAATTTAATTACCTAGAGTAACTAATTATGTTTAAGAAACTAGAAGTTAAACGGAAGCTAGAAGAAACTTGAAGTTACTAAATAATAAAAAACATCCTTTTTTGCACCAAGCTGCAAGATGTAATTTTGTTGGTCAAAAGGAAAATGGGATTTGGTATTTTCAAACTTTCATTCATCGAGTCCATCCTATAGTTATGTCCCATTGCTGGGCATAGGGTTTCCTTGAGAATGAGAGGGCTTATTCCCACACAGGCCTGCTTCGTACGTGCACGCAAGCTTCCCCACGATCTATAAATATTGTGATGATTTAATTATATTTAGAGAGAACTAAAACAATTACTTTGCTCACCCGCGACCTTACAATAGTTACGTTTATGCAAGAAATGTGCGTTCATGCAGTTCCTCCACCTCCACACTGTACGAACACACACAAATCACATAAACCCAACCATCACCACCACCAAGCTACACTGACGCGTTTCGAACTCAACCAGAGCTCATCTTCAGAGTTACCACAACCGTATGCTATGCTACCAAATGTTAAACTAACAAACCAAAACAAATGTTTTAACTTGTCACTGTAACTTCTCAAGTACCCACTTTATTTTTCTTATTCTCAAACTACCCCACAAAAATTAACTTTTATTGACATATTATAAAACTACCTTGAATTTTTTGTTTATTTATTTATAAGGCATATTTAATTAATACTAACTGTTCAAATTCGACCCAAGCCGCAGTAAAGGAGAAGATACTAAATTTACCTGTTCATTAATAATAGACCCCATAGTGTTGTACCTAATTATTTCCATGCATTCCAGAGCATCCAGACGCAACCCCTTGCCGCAATAATGTAACACTTCATAAGAATCTGAATCTAACAATGAATGATTTGATTCCAACAAATGTTTTGCAAAATTCGATCTATCTGGATGCTCATTCCTATATGCCGAAACATGCTCTTTAAATCTAGTATTAAAACTTCGGCCTGTCTGTCCTACGTATATCCCATTGCAGTCATTACAAGTAAGCTTGTATACCCCCGATCTAGTTCCCTTATCTACCTGTTCTTTGTGGTTACATAGCCTAGAGTACAAAGAGTTGTTAGTCTTAAAGGCAACATTAATATTGTTTGATTTTAAAATGCCATAAATCTTATCAGACAACCCCCCAACGTAAGAGATGCTAGATCTATATTTGTTAGTAGACTGAGAAGGTAACGCAGCGTAAATATATTTAGAGAGCAGCGATATTTAGAGAGGTCAGATCTGTTGAACGGTTGCGTTATGTCTGCATGGTTTGGATGAAATGTATGGGTCATGACATGACGTGGCAAATTTTATTGAGACCATTCGTCAATAAATTCAATACTCATTTGTCGTATTTGATCTCTAAATTTCAATGAAAAGTGCCGTATCAAGATGTAAACAGACTCTTAGTGATCAACACCACTTGTCGGACAACGTAAAATGCTCAACCTTTTTGGACTTATTCTCTCATTGCTGAGGATTGTGCTAGCTGCTTGGTTACGATTAACTGCCGAGTGGAGTGCGGCTACGTTTGCTTGGTAGATCTTATAGAATTCAGTTTTCAATATTCATTTTTTTTCAATTTTTCTTAGAATAATTCTATTCAAAAGTAATGCTATGTTGGAGCACATCAATTTAAAAATAATAACAACTAATATAAATGTGAAATTAGTAGATTGACCCCCTGTTTCACCACCCATTTATTAATTTTAACTGACGGATAAATGTGATGCCGTCTTTGTTTGTTTTGTTCGAATAGACGGAGACGGCATCACATTTATTTTATCCGTTGGTTAAAATTAATCAATGGGTGGTGAAACAGCCCTTTAATGTAAGTAAAATGCTCAGAAAAAATATCACAACAGCAAACAGAAGTAACACATAAATAGGTAAGTAAGTGCCAAAGCTGTGTGTTACTTTTTTCAATGATCACGAAAGTGCATAGAAATATAGCATGCATTTCTACTATAAAAATGCATGCAATAACGCCCGACGCTCTCGCTTTACGCTTCAAATTCAATGCTGTGCAATCTTTTTCAACTTGAAAAATAAATATAAAAATGTATTCGCATCCTGAAAGTTCAAGAAAATCTAGCGCACTGTGATATGAGCAGTTTCTAATTTGAAGTCACTCTGAGTTCCGAGATAAAATATTTTCACAGTTCATTTAGATATTACAAATCGAATTTGCTACATCGTGTTAAAAAAAATATTAATAAAGTTAGGTTGTATTTAATAATGGATATAATTATTTAGTCGATCACCAACTCGCTGGACCGACGACGTATAAAAACTACGGAGTCCACCTTATTCCAGTGTAGGTAATCGCAACTCTTCCTGAACAGTAGAAAGAAAATTTTAAAAAAATATCACGACCAACGTCGGCGTCGATGCACCAAACTCCGTATAATGCCTAAGCAGGCCTCATGCATGCCATGTACTTACGCGCGATATTTACCTACCGCGGGGACCATCTGCTACGATCGAAATTTCAGTAGGTTGTCACAAGCGCGCGCCGACGCACGTTCATTCGTGTTCCACGGAAAAAATATGCCACCTGGACTTTTATAAGTGAAAATGGTGAAACAGGGGCAAACTTTAATATGACTATGCTAGAATTAATAGCTAATATAACAATTTGGAATTTCATATCGTGCTGTCCCTCTTACTCTTCTATAAAAAGCTATAAGCGTGAGCGGGATGGCACGATGCGAAGTTCAAAAGTTGACCGTCGTATCTAGTATAACGTTAGGGTACTGTGAGCATGGCAATGTGTTCTGCGCATTACAATAAATATCCTTTTTTGTTAGGATTCCAGAGCTAAAATGGCAAAAACGGAACCTTTATAGTTTCGCCATGACCGTCTGTCCCTTTGTCCGTCCGTGGCTTAGCTTAGGGAATATTAGTGCTAGAAAGTTTGCATGGATATAATATATAGCAATTATCCCGACAAAATGGCAAAACAACATGTAGAGAAAAAAAATTTAATCCAAACTGCCAGCCCTTGTCACTGTCGGCACGCACACATTCTTAAGGAGACGGAGTAGTATAATCTGTGGCTACAATCGCGGTAAGTACCAAGATTTTGTACGGGATGCAGTATCTGTTACGAAGTAACTATTAAGTAATCTGTGGCCTAAGTAAATAGATACGTAAATCGTAATGAATGCAACAGACTACAGGATATTTGTACTACATCCTCTTTCCGGTGACTAGTACCTACTAATTGCTAGTATTACTGTTCCGGAGATCGCAACGTCTCAAATTGGCAGATATGGAAGCAGATCGCTACTACTACTACGCAGGCCCAGTTTGGATTGGAAACTTCACATACACCACTGAATTTTCTTCCTTCACCGTAAAGTTCATTATAAATTAAAAATGTAATTTGGCAGTTAAATTCCGGAAAACTCAGAGGTGCGAGCCCGGACTCGAACCCATGACCTCTGCTTGAGAGACCATAGGTCAAACCACTAGGCCACAACGGGTTTGAGCACACGCCCCCTCTCAAAATTATAAAGCTCGGGCTGTAGTTCCAATGTTAAAAAGAAAAGCTTTAAAATATTACCGTGTGCATCGACATAGGTTTCGACGGCTGAAAAGTGCTCGATATTGTGTAATAAAAGTTGAATGCAGCCCCTTTGACTAGATTGGTTTTCCTCGTGGCAGGCTGTACTGGCTTCCACTTGGATGTAAATGGCTTCACAGAGTCGATTGTTTCGCTAACTGTCAATAGTCCCGCGATGTTTTAATAAAACCTTTATTATTTTAGCTCGACGATATTGTTACTCTAGGTCTAAGTCACAAAAGGTTTTATTCGCGTGGTTTATGAATACCTAAACACGTCCTGTCTTCGAATGCCAACCTTGAAACCTTAGCTCGCGTTTTGGTTTGACACGAAATTTAACAATTACTATCGGACAAAACTTGACAAAGGACCGCAGTGTTGCCTGAAACATGCCGCCGGACATACATCGAATACAAATACGTAAGTCCGTGTATTCAAAGCCTATTACAAATTATTACTATATTAGATTACAGAGCAAGAGCATAAAGCGCGCTATTTTTTTACCAAGCGAGACAAGCGAGACTGGATATGTAAGTCGAGGGTAAAATAGATTTTTTAATGTTCATTCTTTTACTTTTCATACATTTAATTTCATGTAATAACTTGTTAGTAACATGTATTACCGATATAGCTAAACGGATAAGCTCGTTGAAATGGCAATGGGCAGGCCATATAGCACGCAGAACAGATGGCCTTGGGGCCCAATAGTTCTGGAATGGAGACCACCACCAGACCGGCAAGCGCAGCGTTGGGAGGTCCACCAACGAGATGGACGGACGATTTGGTGAAGGCCGCAGGTTCAGGGTGGATGCAAATCGCTTCCAATTGTAATGATTGGGCATCAATGAGGGAGGCCTATGTCCAGCAGTGGACGTCCTACGGCTGAAATGATGATGATGAACATGTATTAAAAAAAGTCTAGCGTTCATCTATTCTCTGACCTATTGGTAGGCATTTGATTGCCTTGGTCGTAGACAAAGATTTTACTTTATGCACTAGAGCATAGAAAGTCATTTTTTGCAACCTTCATCCAGCATAAATACGAAATTTATAAGCATGAGAAGTAAAAACCTTTCTAGTTTACGTACCGACGCCAAAAAATAAGTCTATCTCTAATAGCAACATAGTAATTGGCAAGAAAACCTAGGTCGTGCAGCTCGTTTTTAACAAACTATGAAAAAATACGTGAACACCACCGTTCCGCTAACGTGCGAGGTGCGAAAAGCAGCGAAGCGGTAGTGTCAACTTTAATTGGTGCTGCTTGTCAGGCTGGATTCGTGCTCGTGCACAGCAGGCTTTATAATGCGTGCCGACTGACAGCGGAAAGGGAGATTAAAATCTATCTATGAAGAAGTAATGGGATGAAAGTTATATTTTAAATGTTGATAAGAAGGAAAATCTGTAATAAATATACAACATAATGTATTTTGCTTAAAAGGAAACTTTCTAAAATCTATACTAATATTATAAAGCTGAAGAGTTTGTTTGTTTGTTTGTTTGTTTCAACGCTCTAATCTCAGGAACTACTGCTCCTATTTGAAAAATTCTTTCAGTGTTAGATAGACTATTTATCGAGGAAGGCTATAGGCTATATATCATCACGCTAACACCAATAGGAGCGGAGCGGAGCGGAAGAATGTTTCAAAATCGGGGGATTTTGAAGTAAAACTTCTATAGGCGCTAATCTCAGGAACTACTACTACGATTTGAAAAATTGTTTCAGTGTTAACACCGGGCGGGGGGGAGGGTTGAGGGAGGTGAGGGTGCGGGGGTGGGGTGCGGGAGTTTTAAGGGGGGGGGGGGGTGAACAAATCATTGATTTTGCCGTAGAATGCAACGTTTTCAAGATATTTGACAAAAAAAAAACTTGAAGTAAAACTTGGAGTAAAACTCCTTTAGGCACGCTTGACTTGGGACAAACGCGGGAGTGCGGGGGGTGCTGTGTGGGATGGCGTGCGGGAGGTGCGGAGGGGTGCGGGGGGGTGCGGGGTTGCTGTGCGGGTGGTGGTGCGGGGGGGAGCCGGTTGGAGGGTGCGGAGGGTTGCGGGGGAGGTAATTTTTTTTAATATCGAGGAACTAAGGAGAGCCATAAATTGATGAAAAAGCAAATTGGAGAAAAAAATAAGCTGCCCAAATTACTAATTCCACGCGGACGGAGTCGCGGGCAAAAGCTAGTGAAATAATATACGAACGTTGTTATTTAAAATTAACTCGAACTCGTCTGCCTCTAGTGAGAACTGAAACAATTACTTTGCTCACCCGCGACCTTACGATAGTTACGTTTATGCAAGAAACGTGTGTTCATGCAGTTCTTCCGCCTCCACACTAGTGCGAACTTTCGGTTTTCCCGGAATAAAAAGTGGTATATTAATCTGGAATTAAGTAGCTTTTCATTAATGAAAGAGTTTTTGCTATCAGTTTTGTAGGTAAGAGATTACGTCCCTTAATACAAACAAACCAACACAAAAAATACTTAGACAATATTTTGTGTAGTATTCGATTGATATTTTAAGGTTCCTGTGTGGGTACTACATTCATTAATTTCCCTTCTATTAAGGCCACTGCGAGATGTATGTACAATCGGCGTATGTAGTCACGGCAAAGTTTGTTCGTTTCAAGCTGGGAATACATAGAGTCTGTAACTTCTAAACTTACACTCTCTACTCATTCCCGTGGCCTGCTCTTCATAGCATGATTCTATATTCTTTGATATGAAAGTTGCCATCAGTTACAAATGTATATCCTTGTCCTTTGCTACCCACTCATTACCAACCAATGACCAAGCTCACTCTTAGGGTCGAGCGGTTGGAGTCCCGCCATGACGTGAATTTTAATTAATTTGTGGTGAGGGTTCCGACTGATCAACTGTCGACCTTCACAAAAGAAGAGTTTTGGCCGAAAGGTATCGCTTACCGGCGGTTTCGTGGCCGGTTAACTGACACCGCGGAAGTGCCCACGTCACAGACTTCTCGTGTTAGTAATTAAGTTATAATATAAATATGTATGTTAGTCTTTAAGGTATTTTTTATATGGGCCTATGCAGCCCGAAATAAAAATTAAATAATAATAATAATAATTACCCCAGTCCACTCACGAATATACCTAAACCACAACCTCTTTCTTCGGTCAACACCACGCTTTCAAGCTATTTTATTCATAATGATGACCTCTTAGGTCTAACCTCTTATCTCGAAAACATACCAACATGGAGAACCTTCTTTTTCATGACGATCAGCTCTGGCCGCTGGTATTTAAAACTTCGATATTAGTAACCTTTTGAGAGTCAGCTAATGAATAGCATGCGCTGGTAGATCCACTATGTTTTGAGTCCAAGGGTTTATGTTGGATAGATAATGAGTATTTTTTTTGGCTGCACATCCCTGGTGCGCAGGGTACGGGCCAGCTCCAACGCAGAGGTTCGAATGTCAGTATATTAATTATTGCGGTATGGTTCATGTGCTGACTTAGGAGTAGCGTCACTAACTCTTGAATTTAGTTTTATGTATTATCTACTAACATTATGATCCTATGCTGGTCGAAATAAAGATTTTTTTAATTTGAAAAAAAACTAGCTGAAGCTACAAGTTACCTACACGGGCTTATAAACTCGCATCATAAAAGCGATTATTATCGCTGTAACACAGACCACACATTATTGCCATTTTTGCTCAATATTGTGAGACTTGTTGTTTGTTTTTCAATTGCACTTTGAACTAAAGTCTAATTGGTTTGAGCGCCGAGCTAACGTTATTTGGTCGAAATTGGTTGACCTTTTCGTATTATAAATTTTGTACAACTGGGAACATTCTAAACGTTTCAAAATGTATTGTTTGGTTTTACAATTTTAAAACCTAAAACAGAGTAAGTCAATTATGATGAAACATACGATTTATAGTAGTGATTTTAAAGATGATTATAGTATGTGATAATGTCCGACCAAATCATACTAAGTTACTGCAACAGCTTTAAGTGATTCACGGTTAGTTACAGAAGACTCTTTTTGTTTTTAATTGCGGTCAATATTCCATAAAAAAAATCTATAAACTTTAAATCTGCAAGCGCAACAAAATCTGTTTAATCAAACAGCTCGCAAAGTAAAACTAACGTACGTACGTAACAGTTTGAAATTCAACACACGTATTTCTTGATGAGGACTAAAAAGGGTTTTTCTAAATTCGCACGTAATACAGAGCTAGCCAGTTTTTATTTCTCCATAGTGTAAATAAACATCTCTCTCTCTCTCTCTCCATAGCAGCAAACCCGCGATATAAAGCTAGTAAATAAATGAAATGCCTTTTTGAATATTCGCTGCCAATACTTGGCTTAAATCTGTTTTCCGATTATAATGGGCCACTAAAAATATTGAGTGTTGGCAGGTCACTCGGTTCCCGTAACTTTTTATTGAGAACTCGTTTAAAAAGTCGTGGATCCGATAGCTCTTTGTTTGCCATATGAACCTCTCTATATTAGCTTAACAACATTGAACTTAATGTTTCCAAAATGGAAGTAATTACGTAGCTTGTTGTCAAGGGTTTAAGGTTTATAAAACTTTGCGGTAAAACGAAGTAAAAATATAAAGAGATCAGTTGTTTGGTTTGAAGCTGAGAGTCTGTGTGATGGTGGGAACACTGAATCTGTTCACAAAAATATTAAAAGTGTTGGTTGTATTGAAATTTATGCGCGCGAAATAATGGAGGAGCCATAAATTATTTATTTTCGATAAATGAAAAATAGCAACAATGGAACCATTAACCCATTTATGTGGTTGGAATGGAGATGCCATTAATTGATTTATTCTTTTAAATTAGTACAACGTTAAACAAAATTCTTATATTGGCATACCTTTAAAAGTAGGTATAAAGTTTTTTTTTATTAAAGTTTGATCTAATTTTTTGAGTAAGTACCTGGAATTTGAGTCTACTCGGAACCATGATGAAACATGATGTTCCGTGTACTATAAGTATAGTGAAAATAAACGGATCACTCACGTCTTAAAACGAGTTTAACTCGACATGTTTCGGGCTAATCCGTAGCCCTTCCTCTCGGAGTCGCACGTCACGGCGGCTGCCAAACGTGCACTGCGTGCTAACGCCCTGGTCGCGCGGCTACTCGACGCAACTGACAGCGACACACAACTACCCCCGTTTTCATCATCACTTTTATTGTCATTGTCAAATGTAGGGTAGCACATAACACTAACCACATCACTTTGTAAAGGATCGCTCACACTCACCGTTGACGCAGTACGAACATTCAACACTGTTTTCCAACTCGGGGGTACTGACCAACCACTATCCCGGTTAAAATTTGGATGACGACCAATCTCGATGATACTATAAGTATTATGAAACCTTAACCACCTCAGTAAATAAAATAAAATTGTCTCTATTTGCTGCATTTTGTAATATTAATTACATTGATACTAAAATTAGGTTACAGATCCATAAATATAAATGTACTAGCTGTTGCCCGCGACTCCGTCTGCAAAGAATAGGGGTATAAAAAATAGCCTACGACCTATTCTCAGACCTACCGAATATAGAGAAAAAAGTTTCATAAAAATCGGCCAAGCCGTTTCGGAGGAGTTCGGTAACAAACACCGTGACACGAGATTTTTATATATTAGATAATGTTAATTAAGTGCCCTAGAAAACATTAGGAGACAGCTTTTTTACAGATACTTTTTTGAATTTGTCGATAAAATACTTTAGTACGTTTTAATTGACAAAACAGAACAACAGCTTTTTTACTGTCAGCCAGGTTTGAATTGGAGGTATGTGTAAGTGTATTAAGCGGGCTTCCACGGACCGTTAAATTCTAACCCGGGGTTAAGTACTGCCAAGAAGTATGGAACTGTCACCCATAACCCAAGGTTATCGATTTAATTTTTACCCTAGTCCATGCAAGCTGCCCTTACAAAATATTTGTATCAAATATCACCTCATATAATACATTAAATGATACAGTTTTTTATGAATATGTTTTGCTTTCAACACTACTTTAATTTTTATTATTTTCTAACAATTTCGATTTTATGAATTCTATTGTAGAATACAATACAACACAATGACTAAAACATAAAATAGATACATGGAGAAACTCATGAGGTAAACAATAGGTGGCTCTATCGATTAGGGGAACCCTAACAAAAAAAAAACTGAAACTATTATGTAAACAAGTTAGCTAGGAAGTATCTTTTTGTATTTATTTTTTCAACTTCATTTTTTTTAACAACACATAACACACATAGATGTGTGTAACATAGTTGTGCGCTTGTCACTGCATAAGGTGATGATTTAGCAGACTGAAATGTATGATGTATAGGAAAGATTCGTGTCTAATCTCTAGACCAGTGGTGGTGTAGGGGTATGGCACACGGCACGGAATGCTGAGGACCTGGGTTCGATTCCCAGCATTGGTTTTTTTTCTGGGGTTTTTTCTGTGCATCTATATTTCAGTTTGTATTTAGTACGAAATATACTATTACGTAACTTTAATAGATACAACAAGTTACCAGCAGTTTGAAATCCCGGCGTGAGCTGATAACGTGCGGTCGTGCACAAGTCTGACATGTTCCACAATTCTTTCGATAATATTGAATAAGTATTAATCTTTCGTGCACGCCTAGCCCACGGTTGAACTGCGGCCGTGAGATACAATGAAAACTCAAAATTTACGGGTGGTTTTTGAATTATGCGCAACGTTCGCTAGTGCACAATTTATTGTCGCTATCAAGCAAGCTTTAAGCTATAAACTATTTTTAAACTGGTTACAAATTGCCACTCTCATTCGAATAGGTACGTTCTTCTCGCTGTTTTCTATTGCGTAATAATTGCTCAAAAATTCCAATACTCGAAAAATAATCGAGTAGGTGTCGATACAATAGGAAAGCCTTAAATTAGAAATTCATTTCACTTAACCAGTGTCTTTCATTCTATTGTTAACCGACAATTTGAAGTACGCCTGATAACCATAATTGAAGGCTGCCTCCCGAAGTATCGATTATTCGGAAATATTTGACAAAAAAACAGTAATTCGAGTTAAGTTTATGGTGCTGTAATCACAGCGGGCAAGTTCCGAACGCTCGCAACTTTCCTCGTAGTAGGAGATACCGCAGTAGAAATATGTATCATCATCTGTTATTTTGTTGATGACAAAGTTTAGATGTTAGATAATTATGTATAACTAATTCGAAAATTCACGTTTTCCCAGAAATAAGATCAAGCTATATCAATACAATAAAGAGTCATTGTATTGTATTGATCGGCCCGAAAACCTCCACATAGGCAATTTTGTTGAAATTGTTAAACTCGATTCCAAAATAAATATATAAATGTACAAGATTTGTTCGTTAAAATTGTCCCGATTAGTTCAACTTTCTTTCACCACAACTATGAAGTTGCCAGGTACAAACAGGTAAACACTCATAATTACTTAATATACTCTCATTTATTTCACAAGTTATTTTATTTACCATGCAACAATTATAAAGTTGAAAGAAAGAAAGAAAGAAAGATTGAAGATTGGAAGTTGCTTTGTCAAAAAGTGTGCCACATCCATGGTTGCTAAGACTTTAAATCTTAAAGCCCCGTATTTAGTCAGGCAATCCATTTGCAATTTATAAATGTACTTATCTATCATATAAACTTTGTCATCAAAAGTTAACAAATGACGTATATATTTCCATTACCGTATCTTGGAGTATCGGGGATAATTAGGTTTTTTAGAGCAGCCTCCAAGCGACATAAAAGTGAAATATTAGTCATTATAGGCATTTGCGCGGGCCGAGTCATCAGTCAGGAAGTTACTGTCGATGCCCGGCAATTTGCATCGCAAATCGCCGCTCTCGACGCATTCTTACGCGATACCGTTTTGTTTTGGTTACGAAATACCTAAGTAAATTGTAGTTATACAAAATTTTCGCCGTAAGTATCCATTGTTTTATCATAACACGAGATTGCGTCAGTTTAACTGCTAATGCTTTTGACGTAAGTTTCTCGACAAGTTTCACGTAACGCTTTCGTAATAGTAATATATAACAGAATGATTAGTTGTTCTGCTTGAACTAATTAGGCTGTAAATATTAAAATTTGTTCGAATAGTAGTGACAAATGACTAATTGGCTTAGTTCATTTCGTAATGTTTCGAAGTTGGCCGACTGTTGATTTAACAAAAGCAATTACTTGGCGTCGGTGACTTGTGCCGCGAGCATGGCCCTGGGGCGTCTTGACTATTCTTTAGCATGACAGACGCCACTCCAGATTAATTAGACTCATTTATTGCGAGGGGAAGGCATCCGTGCCTTACGGTAGTGCCGTCATTTACCAGCGTGCTATGACGTTGGCTTCGTTGGATCCTAAATACATAGGAACTAGTAAAACTCATTATAAGTTGCTAGAACGTGCTATGTGCTGAATAAAAGTCACTGGAGCTGCTCAGAGTTGCTGCATATTTAAATCTATATACATATAATAAATCTGTAACAAGTCGGTGTCTGTACATTGAAGATATTTGAGAAAAACTGTCACTAGGGCTATTTATTAGCGCAATAGAACCCAAAACAATGATTTTTAGAATTATTGTCTGTTTGTCTGTGCGTTTGTGCGCGCTAATCTCAGAAACGGCTTAACCTAGAAGGATGCGGTTTCCACTGATATGTTGGTATTTTCTTGGATTAACATTTAGTGTTTGTTTCATTTGAATCGGTTAACAAATAAGAAAGATACGTTTATTTTAAGAATTTATCGAACAGTTTTTAGAAGAATTGACTGACAATCGCTCGCCGGACTTCAGGAACTACTGCTCCGATTTGAAAAATTCTTTCAGTGTTAGATAGCCCATTTATCGCGGAAGGCTATAGGCTATATATCATCACGCTAACACCAATAGGAGCGGAGCGGAGCGGAAGAATGTTTCAAAATCGGGGGTTTTTGAAGTAAAACTTCAATAGGCACGTTTAACTTCGGAGTTCGGTGGTGAATGTGAACGCGGGTGTGCGGGTGGGGTTCGGTGGGGGGGGCGTACTTTTTATATCGAGGAACTAAGGAGAGCCATAATTGAAGAAAAAGCAAATTGGAAGAATAAGCTGCCCAAATTACTAATTCCACGCGAACGGAGTCGCGGGCAAAAGCTAGTTAAATTTAAATTCGTTATTCTGTAAAAAAAAGGAAGAACTTTAGCAATATGACGTGGCGTGGGAAGACCCCCAATAAGATGGATAGACGACCTGATCTGGTAAAGGTCGCAGGAATTACTTGGATGCGGGTAGCTCAGGACCGATCGTTGTGATTTGTCCAACAGTGGACGTCTTTCGGCTGATATCATCATCATCCCAGCCTATATACATTCCACTGCAGGGCACAGGCCTCCTCTCAGAATGACAGGGTTTGGGCCGTAGTTCCCTCGCAGGCTAAGTGTATTTATTTGTTTTTTTCACCGTAAAGCTCATGGTAATTTCGCAAATGAATACCGAAAAGCTCAAAGGTGCGAGCCCGGGTTCGAACCCACGACCTTCTACTTGAGAGACCATAGGTGAAACCACTAGGTCACCACGGCTTCTTTTCGGCTAATATGATGATGATGAAATTAAAAAAAAAAACAAAGTATGATAAGAGGATGTTGCTCGCTCTTTAACATAAAGAAGTACCCATATTTTACGTAGCTTTTTCTGTACATCGCGTTTTTTGGCATAAAATAAAGTAGCTTTAGAGCGTAATTGCTACAATTTCCCCGCGTAATATGAAAAATTCCTCAAATGCATGTGGCACATAAATTTCATGGGGAAGGTTTATACGAGTCATAATACCGGTTTCATTGAGTCAGACAAATATTCATATTAAAGGGGATATTACGAAAATATAGTGCGTGCTGTGTGTGCAAACCGAGGTAAGTGCTTTGTGGTATGGAAAAATGCTGAACACTTAGCACCCTCTTTACTGATTTGAGTTATTTATTGGCAGCGGTATGATATATATTCGTGCGAGCTTTTGCTATGTATTAATGGAATTATTGCGCATTTAATCAAAATTTATTTTATGAACCAGTTTTGAGTTTTCGTTGCATGGCGTTATACCATGGTTGATTAAAGGGTTTACAATCGTTTCGCAAAATTTCGGCTACATTGCAGCGACCGTAGCCCCGAGTAGTCCCGTGAATGTTAGTAATTATGAATGCAAATCGCGAAATATTGAAACAATAGAAAAACTCATAGGACAATAATTTATTATGTGATAATGTTTATAGTAATCTTTATAACAACTCTATCAAAGTGGTTTGATTTTTAAAAAGTATGTACCTACTTATTTAAGTAAAATTATCTTTATTGTACATGAAACACATGAAATTAACAGAAACCAAGATAAACAGTTGTACACAGACGAACTTATCCGTTGAAGGGTTCTTCTTCTATTTAACCAATAGCCTCTTGGGCACTGTTGCAGAGAGGACCGATGGCCCATTCCTGCAGACATAGAATGCCTTGCATCTCTCAGCGAGAGCCGAGTAGAGTTTTAGTGTATAAGGATTAAGAGCGGTTTTAATTTGTATTTTATTTTTATTTTTCTTTGTGTCTTAGCTTGATCTATTTCACTAACATAGGCTTAAGGATACAATTGTTGCTAACACATTATGCATATTATTTTAATGTCTGAATTAAATTATTCTTATGAAACCTTTGAATGATTTGACGATCTAAGTCTATGATTTTTTAACGTAAATTTCATAGATTAGTATATACTAAAGGATTTTCAAGCGAAGTGTATGTTATTATTGCAGTTTTGGAACTTTATTTTTTTTTGGGAAACATTTGGATATCCGATGGTAGTACATTACTCACACTATTATACCTCCTGAGTGTTAACCCGTCATAACTCAGTCTGAGACTGTACACATAATTTAGCTAACACGCAACAATGGATCTCACAAGACTTATTAAATTAAGAGGCGATACTTTAATTTCGTGTAAATTCGCGCGTTACGGGATCCTCCCGCGCCTTTGAGCAGACGTGATGTGAAGGAACTGCCGTGTGTGACGGGAACCTAGATAATATTGAAGCGGTTCATTATATGCTAGTTTTGAATGCTCCGTAACTAAAGGGTGCCAACGGGATCCTACTACTGAGACTCCGCTGTCTGTCCATCTGTCACTTGTCACTTGAAATTTTCACCGATTATGTATTACTGTGGCAAAATTAGATAAAGTGGAAAATTCAAAATTTCATAGAATATAATAATAATAATAGTTAAGTATTGCGATAGCCACTACTACAACAATAACAAAAACAAATTGTACGAAGGTACCGCACTGGGCCGCGTTATAACTTCAGCACTACAATACGACGTAAATAGGCTAGAAATGGACTCCATACTCAAAAAAGTTAATTGATATTAACTAACGCTCATTGTCATCATCACTATCTCGCAGTCCACTGCTTGCTAAGTGTAGTCGTCTCTGAGACACGCTGTAGAGCGCGGTCTTCTGCTCTCCATATTCAGTCACTGCCATAATTTGCCCTATGTAGATCATTTTCGTCTAGCCAGACACACTGCGTCCCACCACTGGTAAGACTTCCCGGAGCGCTGGGTGCATGCTGCCATGCTTCTAAGCATTAGCTAAGATTGGTACCCATTGCCGGAACGTAGCTGGTTTATTTCCATTTGTCTAATCTTGCTCCTATTTTGATATTCCTGTACCTAATTTTGTGTTGTGGCAATAAATTATTATTATTATTATTAACAGTGATATCTCTATTATGTGATAGTAACGCAGTTACGGAACGGGTACAGTCAGCTGTAGAGAAAAGGTACTCCCCGGTGTGCTTACCGCCATTACACGGGGGTATATTTTCTCTGTAACTGACTGTACCTAGTTACTATGTAACAGATTCGTCAGTCACGATTGTCAACCGTATTTTCATCTACCAACCATCTAGCAACGGTGTTGATAGCAGAATATATTTTCGAGTGACAAACGCCAAAGTAAATGGAACCATGCGTGTCAACGATAGCAGTAGAGAAGTACTCTTATTTATACAGTGACGGTGCACTGACAAAAGTGTCAACACAAACTAAGTCTATAGATTTATTTGCCTGCGACTTCTTCCGCACAGAGAAAGAAAAATTATAGACAACTCCCGTTCTCTATCCCGCGGGAAATTCCAAAAACCTCTTCTCACTGTACTTATATGGTCCTAAAAGATGATTATCTGCAAAATACTAAGTCTCTATAACAGCTACCATTACAAAGAAAAGACTACTTTGAATTGAATATTCCCGTTTATTCCTTATCCTGTGGGATTTCTTCTACAAAATATTAGACATCTTTGAAAAATTTGGTTGAAATCGGTAAAGTCTTCGCACGGGGTGATCGGTAAACTTCTTTCCTCGCACGACAAAGATCTGGAATCAGCTTTCTGCGGCAGCATTCCCGGAGTGTTACAACTTAGGGATCTTTAAAAAACGAGCCTACCAATTTCTAAAAGGGTCGGCAACGCACCTGTGATGCCCCCCGTGTTACGGGTGTCCATGGGCGACGGTGATCGCTTTCCATCAGGTGACCCGTCTGCTCGTTTGCCACCTCTTATATATAAAAAAAAAGTCCTTTTCGAGTTTTGCGTACATTTGGCGATTTTTTTTGTATAGAATATTATTGAATCACCTCTGTAGGTCTGAAACTGTCGTATTTTATTCGCGATTAATTTGACAGTCACATCTAGTATAGCGTCATATCCGTCTTTGTAAGTCACGTATATTGCGGGGAGGTGTATCCTCATTTTGGAGTCATTACACGAAATAGTATCACCGTATAAAGTCCCTAGGGAGGAGGGAGTGACTCTGCGCAGGTTGTTTGTTTATGCCCTCTCATATATATTTCGGTTAATTAAGTTTTTGTGTGGTTTGCGGATAAGTAGCATCTAGGGGAAGAGTGATGGTGATAATTACGTTATGTTGATAGTAATGGGGAAATTAGACTTTATAAGTGGGATTTATCTATTATTATTGTCACCGCTAAGAGCTCCTCGGAATGGAGGGTGAGGTTCGAGGTTATTGTTGTGGTTGTTTTAAATACCAGTTAAACTAATCTTGCTTCAAAAATACGGAAATGAAGACGTTTTTCAGCACTGTGTTCACGCGAAGATTATTCTTTTTTGCCAAGAAAATTTAAACGTATTTGTATCAAAAAGTAAACTTTCATAAATGCAAACTTATGATTTATTTAAATGTCAACAAAATTGGTTAGTAAAAAATCAAAACTCTTAAAAACTAAGTTAGTACAGCACCAAACATAGAATATACACTAAATTTATCCTAAAATTAATAATAATTAAATTAAGCTTGTTGGCTCAAAAATCCCTCCCCGCGACGAACTGGAAACAAATGTCCCCATTACGCTCGCAGCATTGCCTCTCTGGATGGCTATGGAGATCTGCTGAACAAGCCACGATCCTGAACGAGCATCACAACCACGATCTCTTAAACGGCGACCCAAGTCACCAAAAAGCTCCCGCGCTTCGAAGCCCCACGGCCCAGCCGTCTCAACCGTTTCATAAATTATTTATTAATTGCTTCTCTGATCGCGAGGTTAATAGTCAGATATGGTTTTAGTATAAAAATGGACCTCCGTTAGAGAAGTCTGATTCGTTAATTTTTGAAAATTAGCTTCCCGCCCCGACTTTTCACGGGTATACTGATGTAGAAAATAAGACCATAAATCTTGTCTTATACACTCCCTTTTTTGTATGGAAATTTATAAACCATTTTTTGACCTTTTTTATAATTAAAAACCTTACATAAACTTACATTCATTAAACTTACAGGCATTTGGAAATTGGTTTCCATTTATATATAGATAGGCACGTTAACAAACTGAAGTAACTAGTAAGTTACATTCTTATTCATTAAATGCTTAATCCAACACAGTAATAAAACCTAAAAGCCGCCTGCTCTAATGATTCCTCTCGGATAATTTCGAAGTGTAATTGGCAAAAATTCCTTCACCTACTTACTAAGGAAATTACCGGGTTTCCTGTAACAGATTGAACATCAAAGAAGCCTTAATTAAGCCTTAGGAGCACCATAAATAGCTACCAAAGTAACACTGAAATATTTACTTAGTCCGTTTTAATTGAGTGAAACGAAATTTCTTATGGTCGCTTTGAAGTCGAAATATTAATCGTGATAAACAACCAGTTAAAATTCATTAATATTCAGTGGAACAATGTATAGGTATTAGATCTTGGTGTATAAATTTATAGTGAACAAGATTTCGGCAAGTTTTCTAAAAGCCGAGCAGAGTTTGGCCGAAAGGAGTGGCGTCCGCGGACCGGAAGACGCAGTGTAGGTAGGCCTCCAACAAGATGGAGCGACAACCTGCCTAAGGTGGCGGGAACGCATCGGATGCGAATGGCGCAGGGCCGATCTGTTTGGCGAGCTTTGGGGGAGGCATTTATGTTCAGCAGTGGACGTCTTTCGGCTGAAATGATGATGGTGAAGTTTGCAATATTTAGCGATAAAAAATGCCTTGTTACTCAGGTATAGTCAATTAGAATTTTTAAATTAGTCGAATACTTAGTTCTAAAACTTATCTCCTACAGTTCTTGCAAGTCACGAAGCTAAGCGGCCATTACTTGTGATAAACATAACGTCTACCTGTCAAAGCATGCATGAGAGCGAAATTGGGTATAATTATTAGCATAAAAAGAAATACTAAATTTTCACACCACCTGCTCGACAATGCCTTATTATATGTCATGCAAACCTCTCTCAAAGTAAATCATTATAGCCCTTGGCTTTCGCCGGGGCGTAATGTTGTACTGAATTTCATTATAACCCGCCGGGCAGTAATGTGATTCTCACTTCTCGTAGTTCTTATTGGTATGCACTTAAAGTCTAATTTCAAAATCGCCCCGCGTGCAGGCCGGCGTGCAGCTCGTGCACGTGCTCAACGTGCTCAGCCCCGCGTGCCCGCGGGCCGCGCCGTGCCTCATTTATTTGCAGTTCCGCGGCCGAACGAAAACAAAGTCAAATACTTAAACAAAAGCCGCGAGTGTTTCAATACGCTGCAATTTTAACTATCAAAACTGCAAAAGAAGGTAAAACATTAAGAAAATATCGAGTGACGAAAGTGATTTGACTCCTGATTCCATTAAATTAGGTGCCTTAGGACCACTTGCACAGTTCAGGGTAAAAAAATTAAATCGGTAACCCTGGGTTAGCAGTTAACTCGCTCGGAGTTAAGTAGCTAACCCAGGTCTGCACAAGCCGGCCTTAGAAATTGTTAATAATGTACTCCCAGAGAAGTCGAAGGAAAAATACTTAAAAGCTTACAAAGATTTCGACAAATGGAAAACTGCGAAAGGCGCAAAGTCAGTGTCAGAATCAGTGCTTCTGGGTCTATTTCGAGTATTTTTCTAGTAGCCTTGGTTTGTATTGTCTCGCAAAAGGTGGGAAAAGTAAAGTATACTCCTCGGGGATAAAACTGATTTTGCCTTGGGCGCGGTTGAATCCTTCACTGCTCTCAGGACTCCATCTTAATTCCCTCGCTTCGCTCGGGAATCAACTAAAAACCCCCTTGCTACGCTCGGGAGTTAAATCTGGAGTCCCTCGATACGCTCAGGATTCAATATCGCACCCGTGACATAATGCAGTGCTTTATCCCCTTGGTGTACAATCTACTATTATCGTACAACACAAAGCTTATACAAATTCTTTCTTTTATACACGTTCAATCGCAAGTAAAAGCCGCTTGTTTTTGTGACTGGCGAGAACTAAACTAGTAGCGATAGTAATATCTTGATTTCCTTACTTCTCTTGATTCTCTTTCTTATTTTTTAAATTGAATTGTTAAATAGCCATAGTATTTATATATTTGAATACCAATTTCGACTTACAATTTGACTGTTACATTCGATAAATAAAATTGAAACAAAGTAAGTAACATCAATCCTAATAAATTGGATCGCTGCCGATTTCGGAAACCTACAAAAGTTTTCTCGCTGTTAAATCTTCGAAGCAGTTTTATGAGATCATACTTTTGTACGAATCACCACGAACGCCTGGCAAAGGCTGAATATTGGAGTTGCTCTCAAAGGCACCCATTCAAGCGAGAAATCCCCTCCAACTAAGTTGCCACTCATAACTAGAAGATATGCATATAAGATTCGCATCTGTCTGTATCTAACAGCCAGAGGCATTCGGAATTTTATTAAAACTTTGCCCCTTTGAGATAACTTCTGTTTGATAGAAACCAGAGGCGGAGTGGGTGGCCCTTCTCCCCCCCGACAATTAATGCCACCATTTACGAAATTTTATTTCATTTGCGAACGCGAACTCCCGTTATTTGATTATTAATAAAATGAGTTTATTTTGTTGCCATTTGCATAATTATCTCATTTTCACTTTCGCCTACTGAATTCGATAAAAGTCCACGGCGAAATCTCTTAAAAAGAAATTAAACTTGCGTTTTGCTATGGCGAGGAGTTTTTGTATTTCCCTTGGAATTTGTTATCGGAGCATTTGCCAGATTAAATTATCTACCCTGTTACTCAGTTGCTTATTATAATTTACGGTGGAATCAACATATTTATAACTTGGCGTTACAAAACATAAGAATCCAATTTTGGAGGAGACGACTTTCTGAAATGATTTTTAGTAGTTTCAAACATCGTTATTTTTGCATAAATAACTTTTACTTGATTAAGCATGGTTTTGTTGTTTTAAAATAACCGCACCTCTCGAAGTTCAATTCTGCGAAAGACTATCGATCACTTCTAATAATTGTAGCGTTAAAGTTATTCTCATGGTAGGTATGTAAAATAAAAATAATAAGTCATAAATTCTGCAATAAATTATACGTTATTGCAGCTTCTGTACTTCAAAATCCCTAATGCTACCGTAAAAGCTCTATTATGTTCATATTTGGAGCAATGCGGGCAGACATTGCTTTGTTAGAAACCCTTATATGGTTTACGGAATGCCGTTGAACAATATTTCGCAATGCAAGCGAAACTTGGACGTAGGTAAATAAGCGAAGTATTTCCATGACCAGGTGAATTGTTATGACGTGTTTTCTATTTTGAAATAACAGTTCTCCACAATACCATGCTTTAGCCGTATGTAGGCATATAAACTGACGTTGCATGCAGTTTTGGCTGCGTTGCATGAAGTTTTAGAACTTTAAGGTTGATTATTAGTCATTGTATATGTTATTTATTTTTATCATTTTAATGATATTGACCGTATCTCTGTAAGATCTGGAATCAGCTTTCTGCGGCAGCATTCCCGGAGCGTTATAACTTAGGGATCAAGTTAGCTATGAAGTATCTTTTTTTGTACTTATTTTTTCAACTTCATTTTTTTATTACTTTTACGGTCATCCCGTGAAATCATATATTTCGTACTAAATACAAACTGAAATATAGATGCACAGAAAAAACCCCAGAAAAAAGACCAATGCTGGGAATCGAACCCAGGTCCTCAGCATTCCGTGCCGCGTGCCATACCCCTACACCACCACTGGTCTAGAGATTAGACACGAATCTTTCCTATACATCATACATTTCAATCTGCTAAATCATCACCTTATGCAGTGACAAGCGCACATCTATGTTACACCCTCATCGAGAGATTTTAACACTCCTTCGGAACTAACCGCTCACCTGGACAAGAGAAGAAGTGGAAGGAGTGTTAAAATCTCTCGATGAGGGTGTAACATAGATGTGCGCTTGTCACTGCATAAGGTGATGATTTAGCAGATTGAAATGTATGATGTATAGGAAAGATTCGTGTCTAATCTCTAGACCAGTGGTGGTGTAGGGGTATGGCACGCGGCACGGAATGCTGAGGACCTGGGTTCGATTCCCAGCATTGGTCTTTTTTCTGGGGTTTTTCTGTGCATCTATATTTCAGTTTGTATTTAGTACGAAATATATGATTTCACGGGATGACCGTAAAAGTAATAAAAAAATGAAGTTGAAAAAATAAGTACAAAAAAAGATACTTCATAGCTAACTTGTTTAAAGTTGCACAGTAGCGCCATCTCTTGTCCAGGTGAGCGGTTAGTTCCGAAGGAGTGTTAAAATCTCTCGATGAGGGTGTAACATAGATGTGCGCTTGTCACTGCATAAGGTGATGATTTAGCAGATTGAAATGTATGATGTATAGGAAAGATTCGTGTCTAATCTCTAGACCAGTGGTGGTGTAGGGGTATGGCACGCGGCACGGAATGCTGAGGACCTGGGTTCGATTCCCAGCATTGGTCTTTTTTCTGGGGTTTTTTCTGTGCATCTATATTTCAGTTTGTATTTAGTACGAAATATATGATTTCACGGGATGACCGTAAAAGTAATAAAAAAATGAAGTTGAAAAAATAAGTACAAAAAAAGATACTTCATAGCTAACTTGTTTAAAGTTGCACAGTAGCGCCATCTCTTGTCCAGGTGAGCGGTTAGTTCCGAAGGAGTGTTAAAATCTCTCGATGAGGGTGTAACATAGATGTGCGCTTGTCACTGCATAAGGTGATGATTTAGCAGATTGAAATGTATGATGTATAGGAAAGATTCGTGTCTAATCTCTAGACCAGTGGTGGTGTAGGGGTATGGCACGCGGCACGGAATGCTGAGGACCTGGGTTCGATTCCCAGCATTGGTCTTTTTTCTGGGGTTTTTTCTGTGCATCTATATTTCAGTTTGTATTTAGTACGAAATATAACTTAGGGATCTTTAAAAAACGAGCCTACCAATTCCTAAAAGGGTCGGCAACGCACCTGTGATGCCCCCCGTGTTACGGGTGTCCATGGGCGACGGTGATCGCTTTCCATCAGGTGACCCGTCTGCTCGTTTGCCACCTCTTATATAAAAAAAAGAACTTTCCTTAATACTCCATTCCACCAATATACTACCGAATTAAGTTTATTGACTGACTGTTCATTATGCCCTTTCTATTGACTATACCTCCATAAGTATGTACGTAATTACCTACACCGCTCAACAATAAAAAAATATCTATTATTTCGTACTAAATACAAACTGAAATATAGATGCACAGAAAAAACCCCAGAAATAAGACCAATGCTGGGAATCGAACCCAGGTCCTCAGCATTCCGTGCCGCGTGCCATACCCCTACACCACCACTGGTCTAGAGATTAGACACGAATCTTTTCCTATACATCATACATTTCAATCTGCTAAATCATCACCTTATGCAGTGACAAGCGCACATCTATGTTACACCCTCATCGAGAGATTTTAACACTCCTTCGGAACTAACCGCTCACCTGGACAAGAGATGGCGCTACTGTGCAACTTTAAACAAGTTAGCTATGAAGTATCTTTTTTTGTACTTATTTTTTCAACTTCATTTTTTTATTACTTTTACGGTCATCCCGTGAAATCATATATTTCGTACTAAATACAAACTGAAATATAGATGCACAGAAAAAACCCCAGAAATAAGACCAATGCTGGGAATCGAACCCAGGTCCTCAGCATTCCGTGCCGCGTGCCATACCCCTACACCACCACTGGTCTAGAGATTAGACACGAATCTTTTCCTATACATCATACATTTCAATCTGCTAAATCATCACCTTATGCAGTGACAAGCGCACATCTATGTTACACCCTCATCGAGAGATTTTAACACTCCTTCGGAACTAACCGCTCACCTGGACAAGAGATGGCGCTACTGTGCAACTTTAAACAAGTTAGCTATGAAGTATCTTTTTTTGTACTTATTTTTTCAACTTCATTTTTTTATTACTTTTACGGTCATCCCGTGAAATCATATATTTCGTACTAAATACAAACTGAAATATAGATGCACAGAAAAAACCCCAGAAATAAGACCAATGCTGGGAATCGAACCCAGGTCCTCAGCATTCCGTGCCGCGTGCCATACCCCTACACCACCACTGGTCTAGAGATTAGACACGAATCTTTTCCTATACATCATACATTTCAATCTGCTAAATCATCACCTTATGCAGTGACAAGCGCACATCTATGTTACACCCTCATCGAGAGATTTTAACACTCCTTCGGAACTAACCGGGGTTTTTTCTGTGCATCTATATTTCAGTTTGTATTTAGTACGAAATATATGATTTCACGGGATGACCGTAAAAGTAATAAAAAAATGAAGTTGAAAAAATAAGTACAAAAAAAGATACTTCATAGCTAACTTGTTTAAAGTTGCACAGTAGCGCCATCTCTTGTCCAGGT
The DNA here is from genome assembly GCA_947859365.1 of Archips crataeganus. Lineage (NCBI taxonomy): Eukaryota > Metazoa > Arthropoda > Insecta > Lepidoptera > Tortricidae > Archips > Archips crataeganus. Next base: position 14,977,941 of record OX402056.1, on the reverse strand, counting down.
GAGCGGTTAGTTCCGAAGGAGTGTTAAAATCTCTCGATGAGGGTGTAACATAGATGTGCGCTTGTCACTGCATAAGGTGATGATTTAGCAGATTGAAATGTATGATGTATAGGAAAAGATTCGTGTCTAATCTCTAGACCAGTGGTGGTGTAGGGGTATGGCACGCGGCACGGAATGCTGAGGACCTGGGTTCGATTCCCAGCATTGGTCTTATTTCTGGGGTTTTTTCTGTGCATCTATATTTCAGTTTGTATTTAGTACGAAATATATGATTTCACGGGATGACCGTAAAAGTAATAAAAAATGAAGTTGAAAAAATAAGTACAAAAAAAGATACTTCATAGCTAACTTGTAAAAAAATATCTGTAGATTTAACGCTATCAAGATAGGTACTAACATACATTTTTTATGAGTCAGTACTAAAAAAAGTTTCAACAACTCTCATTTTAATAAAAAAAAACTCTTAAGTTATAAGAAGTTGCAACCTTCACAATGACTAAAAGTAAACTACGTTCTAGCACCATAATTTATCATTGAATAACGCCAATGAATTATTATATCCAATTTATCAAATATAACTTCAAATTTATAACAAATAGAAACGTTTACTGCACTTTATGGAAACAGCCAGCCGATCTGATAACAATTCCGTAAACCGGTTCGACTGTTGTGAGAATTAGATATGACGGGATATTTTGCAACTGTACCACCTGTAACGGATTAATGCAAGTCACGAGCCACCAGCGGAAAAAAAGAAAAAGTCCTAACTGGTTCTCTACTGACTACCACTAACTCGTCAACGCTCAGCCCAATCCCTAAGATTCAAAAAACTAAAATTTTGCATAATGATTCCCTTTATTATATTATTACTCTGCGAAGAATATAGGTAGGGGTATAAAAATAGCCTGCGACTTATTCTGAGACCTACCAAATATATAGACAAAAAATTTGATAAAAATAAGGGGTTCGATAACAAACACTGACTGAGACACGAGAATTGTTTAATATTAGAAGAGATAGGTAGATAAATAAACACGGAATAAACACGGATTTGAAAAAAATCCCGTCGCATAGGAGGTTCTGCAATGAGGGTGGAACTGCAGGTGCGGTAGTTTTAACATAATAAAAGATCTACTATTTGTCTTCATTATGGATCGAAGGATTGGAATGTGAGTTGAAACTGATGCTGCTGTGTATCCTGTCCACACTCACACGTCGATACTCTCGTACAAATAGTCCGCATTTAGAAACTTAGAGCTATTTAAAAACTTACTCATAGACGACTTCAAGTTCAACACAAAGCAACCATCTTAAAGTGTTTTTTTTTAACAAAAATAGCAAAAATTGCAGCTATCTGTTCATCATCCCAGCCTATATACGTCCCACTGCAAGGCACAGGCCTCCTCTCACCCACGCGGGCCCAGTGTGGATTGGGAACTTCACACACACCATTGAATTTCTTCGCAGGTGCATGCAGGTTTCCACTCGATGTATTCCTTCACCGTAAAGCTCATGGTAAAATTTTAAATGTTTACTCTTCGCTGCCGTCGATTTCGTTGCCGGTACGCGGAGCTAGAGGAGCTGTCAATTGGAACAAAGACACATTCAGTTATCGTTATCACGCGTACGCATTCGACATTGACAAGATTCTATGTGTCAAAAATTAGAAAAGTAACACTTATTTTTTTAAATTCTTGCGCCAACACTTCTTTACTCGACAATACTGACAGTACTGGAGCGATTATTCAAATAACTAGATAGTTGTAAGACTTGAAATTATCTGCATATATTTCACAAGCCAACGACACCTGGTCTTGTGTTACATTGGTTTTGTTTATGAGAAACATAAACCAGTTTAATTGACAATGTTTCGTTATTTTCCGAACCGAACAAGTGTTAGTGCAAGTGTAGTACAAATAAAACGCATGAAACGTATAGGACCCGATATCCGATATTGAATGTAGTCGATGAAACGAGAGCATCATTGCAGTAGCAGTATAAAGTAGAGGTGAGACGTATTTACTGGAATAGGTTTTGCCATGGTCGCGTAAGTACGCGTTCCCGCCCACATGTCTTTTAGCGTACGAGTATTTAAGTGTACGCGTATCAACGGATACGTTTTTTGTGATTCCGTACGTGCGCGTCTTGAGAAGTTGAGAGTACGAGCGAGTTTTCGTAATAAGAAGTATTTTAGGAAGTACTTGTGAGATTATCATTAATTTAGCTTATCTTGTAATGCACATCGATATGGGTTGAACTAGATACTTAGGCATTGAATTAATTCCTGTTGATTAATACAAAAATATAAATCTAGTCTTGTCTTTGGATCTAGTCTTTCTGTGGACGCGTATTCGGAAGACTCACAATCAGTACGCATTTTGCCTAGTACGTCTCACCTCTAGTATAAATGCAACAGGGCTACTGCTATTTTCTTTACTTACTTTATTGTTTAGTAGCCTTTGCTGGCGGCTTCGCTTGCGTTCACCGTTAAATCTGGCAGCTGAGTTGAAATTCCAGAATTTTTCTAAATTCCCATGACAATTCACAAAAATTACATCGTGACCTTTATGACGAACATCTGTACAAAATTTCATGTACTTAAGTTAATGGTTAATATTTTAGGATTTTACATGAATCCTGTGGAAATATGTGGAAGGTGGCCTGTGTGTTATTCCAGACGTTCAGCTATCTAAGTACCAGATTTCGTCCAAATCCATTCAGATAGTACACATATACGCACACATACTCATAGACTTTGCATTTATAATATTATAATCGTAGGATTACAGCTACAGCTTGAGAGCGTTTTCATATGTATAACCCGATCCGATATTGGTTTTGATACGATATCAGCGCTAGCAAAATGTTTGAAATGTTTTGGATCTGATTACAGATTAGGCAATTTGAAAAGCAGGTGTACAATTTATTTATACATTTTATATAGCGTCCGATATCGATATTGAATCGGATAATATGAAAACACTGACTCTACCACTACTAAATCGCCAGGCTAGTCTATAAACAGTTCAGTAGACATTCAAAAAGTAATTTAAACGTAATTGTTAGAATATTTAAATGTGGCCTATTGTATCAATTGTGTATTGTAGTTAGCAAATGTTGGCAAATATCCAGTTGGTAATATTTATGCCAAGAATTCAGAACGCGATCCTGGAGCCTATCAGTTCTCACTTGAATGCGTCGCTACGCTACTAAATATTAGGTCATCTCACCAATTCCGCTGGATTTGAATAATGCTTGTGTAACTGAAAATACGAGTACATTAAGGTTCATTCGAAAAAAAAGGGATTATGTTGCTGGCGTATTTTCGCGATTACTTCATTATCCTTTGAAAAAATACACTTTGCAGTTTTCGGAATTATTAATAATAGTTAATTAATGTATGATATATATTTTAATTTCATTTAATTTGTTTCTTTTGACTTGCTTGAAATTTTCACTATTTTTTAATTTTATATTTTGTAATATGGGTTCTGCCTGAAATAATTTTTTTTATTTTTATTTTTTATTTATTTAAAACAAAATTGGGACATTTGGTTTTCTGCTTAGCTCATTCATAAAAGTTTGTAGTTATGCTCCTGCTAGTTTAACATTCGTTTATCCATATTTGGACTGTTATCAGCAATGAGTATCCTGTGCCTGTCGCAAATATTTAAAAAATTAACTACAGATAAGATAGCATTACATTTTAATAAATCGAAGTTGTACTCTGAGCACAACATTTTGTTTTATAAGAACTTTCCGATAGGTGTAGCTCACTTCTTCAATGCCTATATGCGACTGGAGGGTTTATATTTGAATCCATAGTATAATTTATCCTGTTTATATAATCCATAATGATTTTTCCCTTCGACGACGTTTCCCCTATTGTAAATGCCAATAGTACTTCTCCACAGGCTGTTCTGCCATGTTTTGAACGTGTTTCCACTATTCATTGTCAGCTGCTAAATATCGTGCTTTCACCTTTACACTTCGTACCATGAACCACAAATCAATCCGCGACAGCATAACATAGCGTCCCTATTAGTCAGCTTTGCACCTAACTACGGTTGCACAGATGTCATCTTGCCGCATGTCGTCTTGTAGCAACGTCCATTAGAAATATCTGGCGTTCGTTACGAATACGGTGGCGATATTGAATCGCATTCACATTTAAATAGCCAGTAAACACCGCTCCACTTCAATATCATCTATATGGGAAATTCAGATATAATTAAAGTTTATAGAGTGGTTAAAACCACAAAAAAAATGCAAATATCTTAAGTACTACTTTCCGCCTAGTTCATCCGGAATAGCAAAAGGGCAACTACTTTTCCTACATCCTTCACCGAATACCGTCCAATATCAATACTCCCTGTCCTATCTAAGGTTATCGAGCATTTCGTTAATCATCGTCTGTCTTCACATCTCAACAGACATAACCTATTCAATCCAATCTCCAGTCCGGCTTCCGCCACGGGCATAGCACAGTCACTGCCTTGGTAAAGGTCACTGATGACATTCGTCATAGTGTTCAGCATAAGATGCTTACCATTCTTGTCCTATTAGTAAATAAAGCCTATTACTCGCTAAACGAATACCTGGACGACAAATGGTAATGAAATATTGATTGGTATAAAACTCCACTGAATGATTCCTAAAAATACAATAATAAAATACACGCGCGCACGCCCACACACACACACACACACACACACACACACACACACACACACACACACACACACACACACACATACACGAACATTATTATCAAAATAATTATTTTTAGACGCAAATATAATAAGCGATATGTGAAAGTATAGAATAGCTAAATTAGAGTTAGGTATTATGTTGCAATGCCCTTGCAGGGTGTATGTTTGATACATTATATTGTATAACACCTAGTAATTTTACAACATGTAAGCAATAAATCATTTGAATTTGAATTTGAATTTAGATTTTAGCAGCGCTTTCAATACCGTAGATTTTGACATAATGACTGGAATACTCCAGAATCTAAATTTTTCCCAGTCTGCCATCTCATGGTTCCGGGCGTACCTCTTCGGTTGACGGCAGCAAGTTAAGGTTGATAATCATTTCTCGGAGTGGTGCGACCTGACAGCTGGTGTTCCTCAGGGCGGTGTTCTATCGCCTCTTCTTTTTTCAATTTTTATCAATAGTATAACCAATACTCTTCGTTCTTCGTATCATTTATATGCTGATGACCTGCAGATCTATGCGTCGGCTGGTTTTGATGAGCTGCCTTCTCTGATTTGCCAAATAAATGAGGACTTGGACTCTATCCATGGTTGGGCTGAGCAGTTTGGGCTTAAGGTTAATGCAGCTAAGTCTCATTCTATAATTATGGGTAGTCCTCATTTTGTTGGCAAGTTGTCGGAGGTGATACTACCTGATATTTTATTTGATGGGACTTCGATCCCTTTTTCCTCTAATGTCAAAAATTTAGGTATTATTATGGACCAGACACTCTCTTGGACAGCTCACGTAAATGAAATTAGTCGTAGACTCTTTGCGTCTCTTCACTCCTTGAGACGCCTGCAAAACTTTTTTCCTATGCGTACAAAAATTACACATTAATAATAATAATAATAATTAAATTTATTTCAGACAAAGTCCATATTATTTTGTTAGTTACAGGTATTACTTAAGAAACTATTTTAGTAAATAAATTAATTATAATCAAATCAAACACAATCCAAATCACATAAAATAAATCATATCAAATCAAATAAATTAAATTAAATTAAATCAAAATAAATGAACAATAAATTAAAAACAAATTACATAATTTTATACACATGACCTCTGGATCCCATGTGTACAGTATCCCAGTGCTTCCAAAAGGCGCAAGCAGGAGACTCGAGAACAAGGCGCAAAAGGCTGTTGGCGCTATCACGCAGACGACATACTAGTATCAGTGGGGCAGTTCTGTTACGTATTATCGACCTGAAACAGTCGACACGCGCCTCTGCGAACATACCTGATGCACTACACCATCGTGGCAGCCCCAACAGCATCCTGAAGCCGTTGTTATATTGGATGCGCAGAGCATCAAACGCCTTTTTTGTGTAACATGTCTGACAGAATGCCCTAAACAGCGTAATCTTAACATTCTCCTCACAACGCGCAAACCTGCGTGACAACATGTTACAACGAACGGCCAACGCCCTGCGCTCCCGCTCTATATCCGCATCATCCTGCGAACATACCTGATGCACTACACCATCGTGGCAGCCCCAACAGCATCCTGAAGCCGTTGTTATATTGGATGCGCAGAGCATCAAACGCCTTTTTTGTGTAAAATGTCTGACAGAATGCCCTAAACAGCGTAATCTTAACATTCTCCTCACAACGCGCAAACCTGCGTGACAACATGTTACAACGAACGGCCAACGCCCTGCGCTCCCGCTCTATATCCGCATCATCCTGGAGACTATCCGTCACCCAATGCCCAAGGTATTTAAAACGCTGCACTCTTTTAAGAGGAGCTCCACACAAGTAGACGGTAGGAAGCGAATCGAAGGTCTTATTACCTGCTTTAAATACGAGCAGCTCGCTTTTAGTGGTGTTATACCTCAGACCGTGGGCGACCGCATAGTCCTCACATACCCTCAGCAGTCTGTCTAGCGCACTGATTGACGGGCACAACAGCACCATATCGTCCGCATAACTAATATTATTGATCGTAGTACCGCCGATAGAACACCCGATACCTGTGCTGCTGAGCCCGGAAATCAGCCCGTCCATGTACAAATTGAACAGACGGGGCGAGGTGAGTCCTCCCTGCCTCACACCGCATTCCAACCTGTACACATCCGAATGCGCACCCGCCCATCGCACTTGGTTGGTTTGATTTCCATACCAATAACGGAGCAGGTTGATCACCCCCCTCGGTGTACTCGTGTCCTTTTTCATTTTTTCCCACAGTATATCGTATGATATCGTATCGAACGCCTTCGATAGATCCAAAAAACAGGCAAGGACCGGTTACATTCTCTACTTTAGCTTCTTCTCGATTATGGTGATATTGCGTTTCTTGACTTGAGGGAGGAGCTGCTTGACAAGCTTAAACGGCTGCAAAACGTGTGCGTCCAATATGTGTTTGGCCTGCGAAAGTACGACCACGTCTCCCATTTTCGCGAGCAGCTTCACTGGCTGCCTATTAGACGGCGGAGAGACATTCACATTCTGTGTCTCCTTTTCAATGTATTATTAAATCCTTCCTCTCCCTCGTACCTATCTGAAAGGTTTAGCTACTTGGCCACCGGAAGCGGGCACCGTTTGCGGTCCAGCTCCAAACTCACACTTGCCTTCCCGCCGAACACGGCGCGTTCTTACGCTAAATCTTTCAGTATGCATTCCGGGAAGCTGTGGAACGAGTTACCTTTGCTCGTTAGGGAGTCCCTGTCTGTGGCTTCGTTCAGGGAGAGGTTGAAGAAACTGTGGAAGTAGGGTACTTAATCGTATTCTTTTTATTTACATGTGTAGTCGTCGTGTGAAGTGGGAAGGTGATATTAAACACCAAAGTCCGTAAAAAGAGTATAATTATTAACAAACTAAGTTTTACACAGCATTCAACAAGGTTAGGGTTTACGTCTGTTAACAGTTAAGAGAAAGTACGTCACGCGGCGGGAGCGGTAAGCGGACTGCCGCTGACGCGATCGGGCTGCGGGGGCGCGGAGCCGGGCCACATGTGCGAGCGCGCGGCAAACGGACAACCGCGTGGCTAGAGGACGCTCTGATTGGACCGCGCATTGACCAAGCGCGGGCGATGCAGTGCCAGGAGCAACGGAATTTACAATAATGGCGGGAGCGTAGCATAACCGCCTAATCATGCATGCTACACATGTAGTTTTTTCGTATGTGTGTATTTTGTTCAGTGTAAAGTTAGGTATAAGTATATTTGTCGTAGTCACTAATTGTTGTATATTTTGTGTATTTATTTATATGTTATATTTTCTTTCTTCTCTCTGTACATAAATTATTGTTTGCCTATCTTTTTTAAGTTTTTCCTTTCATGCCCATTTATCGAGGAAGGCTATATATCATCACGCTAACACCAATAGGAGCGGAGCGGAGCGGAAGAATGTTTCAAAATCGGGGGTTTTTGAAGTAAAACTTCTATAGGCGCTAATCTCAGTAACTACTGCTCCGATTTGAAAAATTCTTTCAGTGTTAGATAGCCCAGTTAGATAGGGCGGGTTGGGAGTGGGTTGCGGGCGGGTTGGGGTGGGTTGAGAGCGGGTTGGGAGCGAGTTGGAGGCGGGTTGGGAGCGGGTGGGGGGCGGGTTGAGAACATTGGGGGCGGGTTGGGGGCGGGTGGAGAGCGGGTTGGGGGCGGGTGGAGAGCGGGTTGGGGGCGGGTTGGGAGCGGGTTGGGGGCGGGTTGGGAGCGGGTTAGGGGCGGGTTGGGGGCGGGTTTGGAGCGGGTTGGGGGTGGATAGGGAGCGGGTTGGTTTATTATGAAGTTTCACTTCTTCCGGAAGGAACTAAGGAGAGCCATAATTGATGAAAAAGCAAATTGAATTAAAAAAATAAGCTGCCCATATTACTAATTCCATGCGGACGGAGTCGCGGGCAAAAGCTAGTCAATTATAAAAAGGTTTAAAATTTGAAAAAAAAACGGTCATTAAAAACTTTGCTATATCCAAACAATAAAAAGAATTAACCAAACCTTACAAATTCATTAGTAGTATAACATCATAGTAACCAGACTTTATTTTCGGTTAACTCAGCTCCGTATAAATCCCCATCATTTAACCAAGCAAGGCGGAATGCTGCCGTAGGTTGTTAACCTGTCCCACGTTTACATCTGATACCCAATACGTCGGTATCTCAGTGTATCGGCTACCTAATAACTAATGCCTCCGATATTATAATGAGAATCGGTATTGGTGAAATAATATTATGTAAGACCGCCTACGATCAAATAGCTGAAGAATGTTAAGACAACAATTTATTACTCCGGTGTATCTACTGGTCTTAATTAGCAAAGAATCTGTACCATTAAAACGGAAGTTAACTGTATCGTGTTTTGAAATATTAAAATAGGTACTTACTATTAAGGGTATGCTTTTGAAAATGCGACATAGGGATGTACTATCATATTAGTTGAAATCAACATCTTGCTCCGCTGCCCTTGTCTTTTCTCATTGCCAATGCAATTCGTATACCTATACACATAAAAGTATGATTCAAAAAACACAAATTAAAAAAAAGAATTAAAATACTTACATCCTTGGTGTCTGCAGCGTAAAAGTGTACGGTCAAGTGCAAAATAAGTATCGATTTAATCCTCCCATCGTTACATACCTATACCTTAATTCGACGAGATAAGAGCTATGGGACATGTTTATGAGCAAGTTGTGTGCACCCATATTTTTACACTTGACTGTACATACTTACTCGTGGAGGAAAAGTACTCTACGACATTAAATAGTAGAAAAGCGATGGAAGAGTAACTAAAATTTTACACATTTAAAAAAATGGCGCTGTTATTTCATTCCTGGTACTTTACGTATTACTCTGAGATATTTTTATTTTTTAACCATTAAAAACAAACTAGCAAGTGAAGGAGCTAGGAAAAGCAGTACAATTACAGCACAGCTGGAACAAAAGGCGATGATTAAACCATCTTAACGACCGCTAACCGGGTGTAAAGTAAGTTCATTCAATCCCATTCAATGCCAAATAAAGCGTTAAGCTTCAAACTTTTAATTAAGAAGGGGTAATTATATACGGTCAGTGAATATGATAATTAATCCAGGGGTTAATTCCTTAAAACAGTTCCATTGTTCGAATGCAGTAAAAATCATTCCCATTGCGGCCACATTTGTATGGAAATGCAAGTTGATTGATTTAAGAGGAGTAGATTTAGTATTTTATTATGCCTTACCCGACAACTTTAATCAGAAAGAGGTTTATGTTTCAAAGTTATGTCTGTTTACTTTACATTACATAGAAAATAAAACATACTAGTATAGAAAGAAAGAAGAAAAAAGTGATCAGTTTGTTGTCGATGACTCAGCTCGAGCTAGCAGGAGTGGATCTAGTCATCTACCTTACCTACCTACTATTATCCAATATTAGACATTTATCACTTCTTTAGCTCGTACTGAGGGACCGAATTAATACCAATTGCTCGTCATCTTTTGAAAAATATTACTTTCCCGATTCAGTGACTTTAATTATTAAGGTGTCCTAGTGCTTCGTCATCAGTTTAACTTCACTAAAAAGCATTGAGATGACCATAAATTGCTTATACAACTGCAATTGCAACTGCAATTGCATAACAACTGTGTTAAAGTACCTAATCGGATCACAACCCATGAAACAATTATTGTTATTGAGAAGTGGCCAACTGCGGTCTTCCTCATCAGTTTCATTTCACCAAATCAAAGGCAAAGGCAAAGGCGTCCGGTCTATGCAGACACCTGCTTGATGCTTTTTATAGTTTCCTTTTGTATTTTTTATTTTTTTATTTTTCAGTTGTCGGTTTCACTGAACAGTTTATGTTTTATTGTTGGTGAAATGGTTCCAACGGAAGATCAGCGTCGGCTTCACGGCCGACATCATGCTGAGTTGGGACCATTTCGTGACAATGTTTGTATCTTTTACCGTTTTTCTTTGTTAATTTATTAAGATTATGTCACGAATAAATATTTTTTCTTTCTTTCTTTCTTTCAAATGATGATTTCTAAGAGCAAAAACACATAATGATTTGAATATAATATGTAGTATAATATGTAACTTTACCACGTGCCTCATGACTCTATGAGCGTTTAATGTCATTGTTACTATGGGGGCGTGTCGAAAGAACGCCGCACATTGCTTCAGTACAGGGAATCTGTTAAGTTACTATTACTACATAATATAGTCAAATCATTATTGGTGTCCTTACAATATTTGAAGAGTTTTTTCAATTTCTCCAATATTTACTTATCAGACCCAGACTTAGATTAAAACGGGTGCTAACTGGAAGTATAACCCTGCCCATCAAAAAAATAGTAAGAAGCAAAAAAAACATAGAAACAAATATATTAGCTTTCTTCTTTTTTTAGAAGTCTAATAGATAATTCATAAATTTAAAAAAAAGGTTGGTCGTTATTGACTCATAGGAAATAGAAAGAAACAATAAATAGAAGTCTTCATTAATATTTACGAAAAGTAGCAGTAGTATCACCAAGAACAGGCTATTAACAGGACGTAACGCAGCGATTAAACACAACGACAGCTCCTAAATTCCAATATATGGATGCAACTGTATTCGGCGTAAAGGAGGTGGGCGTATCTGATCTAATTAATTCGACGTTGATTGATACTAATGTAGTTTGGGACGTCAAGCGGTGAATAATCGATTGTCACAACATGATATTATCGTACCGAAATCGATGAAGAGCCGGCACAAAAACATCCACACTTACACGTCTAAACACGTTAATGTGTCGGAGATATATGGCGTTTTAAAGATTGAAAAAAAGACCTAAACCTTCTTAAAATTGGTAGATGTGTATTGTATTTGAAAATTTATGTTGTTGTTTAAACACACATAACCATTACAAACTGTTTTCAAAGTCATACCAGAAAGGAGCAAGAAACTAAAATTGCGCGCATGTCATCTCCTTTGGAGTTAAAGTTGTCATTCCCCTGCGTCTTTGTTAAACACATTAGATAAACACAAAACGTCTTTTGTTGTTTAAATAGCTGTGGGATACCTTTTTTGTAGTTTTTTTCTTCTTTTTCTAAAACCTTTTGACCCCTGACCTGCGCCTGTTTCTAATCCATCTTGATCATTCGATCTTATCGAAGTGTAATTTTGACTTTCGAAGCACATTGACAGAGTAGAAAGTTTCATCATTTTGATGCTAAGAGGTTTCAAATAAATAAGATGTTGTTCCAAAAATTACAACATTATCTCCACTACCAACTATACAGAAAAATACAGCCATTTTTGCAAACAACTGGCGCAAATTTTGTCTACGTTTTGCGGAAACTATGTACGTTCCCGGGACAAAAATTGTTTATTAGTTTTTTTTTTTCATTTTTAAGCGATCTCGTAATGATGTTTTCTCTGTATTTTAGTGAAAATATACGAATTACTCACGTCTTAAACACGTCAGGTGACGTCTTGCTCCGAGAAGAAGGACTACAGATTAGCCCGAAACATGTCAAGTTAAACTCATTTTAAGACGTGAGAATCTGTAAGTATACTTTCACTATGAGTGACTTAAACTTTTCGTTTAAAGTTATCTCTGTATTTACTGATCTAATTCTATCAAAATATTTCACTAATAGTAAGCTACACTGCATTATCTCCAATTAATATAGGAGTTTGATCCATTAAAGGGCAAAATTTCTTGAGTTTCTGACTTAGTTATGAGCAACAGCAACCACTTCATTATGTACATATTAATAGAGCAGTATTAACCAGCACTTGACAATGCAACAATAATAGGTGTTCTAAGCGCGTAATATTCACAATTCCAAAGCCGTCTAGCTCCTTTAATAACCGTTTCAATTATCTCGTTGAGGCAGCAGTAAATTTGCTCGCCTATTCGATTTCATTTAGCGTAGGCAGTGGTGCCGTAAATTTAGATAGTTATTAGACTGGTTTGCCGCTACTAAATTACAGAAGCCTCTTATTGCAGTCACTGGTACACTTCATAATTAACCACATGAAAAGGTACTTTGTAAGGGTGTACCTATGCCACGATGGCCCGTTATAGGTCACCTGATGTGTGTGGCTTTTTTGATGCGGCATTCAGAGTAACATGCGGTAGTCATTTGTAATAGAAAGGAACAATTTAGATTAAATGTGTAGATTATTCATGAAAAGACGTTTTAGTTTTATTGTTATGGGTGATTTCTGAAAAACACTAATTATTTTTAATCAGATTTTCTGTTAACATGTTTTGCCTTTCACGATAAATATATTAGATAAACATATCCAGCATATATTTTTGAATGGTTAACATATTTAGGCTTTGAATCATCTCTACGAGCGACACACGGACAGTCAAAAATTAAACGATACCTACATTGCAATACTTACTCTACAAAATACACACCAATAAAAACACATCGTATCCACACTTGGAAAACAAACAGCTTCCGCGCCGTGCATATCGTTATCCAAACACTTGAACTTCTAAAACATGATGGCACACCATTACTAAAAATAACATGGAGTCATGAAAACTAAACACCATAATCGATGTTCCCCAATAGTGATAGAGCCTGTTGACACCATGACTGTATGCTAACCGTATTAGCCAAATATTGATAGAGATATGGAATATTGTTTATTTTGCTGTAATAGGATTTGAGTTATTATGCAGTTTTTATTACAAACAGTCCAAAGTTATACAAAATACAATTGCAATCTTTAAAAATAAGAATGAATCCACAATAAAAATCTCAAGTCGATTGTGTATACCGTATGATGATTTGTATCAACATACAATATACTGTCTGTCTCAACAGACAGTTACATTTAATATTTTTCAGTTATAAGAAACAAAACTCTTCTCTCTAATGAACTAGTTTTGCCAGACCAAGTAAATTGTTTAAGGTTAATATTAGGTCACCAGCAACATAGTACAACACATTTTTACCAACACTGCTCCTCCACAAACTGTAGCTCTTAACACTTAGAAGTTTTAAATTTAACACCCGAACTTTGTCTTACGGAAGCGACATAAAACTCAAAGCTACAATGTCATGTGACGGGTATTATGCAAAACAATTTTTCGCTGCGCCATTTGATGGGCAAACTGAGCAAAAATTTCAGAGCATTAAAGTATGAAGGTTAAACAGATGTTGCTCGGTACCATCTGCACATATTACGAGCCTTTTAGTTGGTCCGGTTTATAAAATCAGGTCTATCTGTGGGTACAACAAAGATCATTTACTGTGTCAGCAAATCAGCTAAATAGATGTAAGTGAAAAGGCATAATAAATAGTCGTAGCTTATCAAAATATTAGACACAAATATGAAATGTTGTATTAATGGGCACATTTTTAAACTTTGTTCAGTAATGTGAATGTTTTGAATATTTTCATAGATCTCGTGTGCGTTAATTGCAAACCAGATTTAGCCAGAGGCTTTGCTTGCATGGAAAATAGAAGAGACACATTTTCTGTTTTCCTTTCCGTTTTGCGTTGTTGTTGTTCCATTAATAGTCGGTTCGCTGTTAACCATAATTATTATTAGCGTGTGACAAAACGTGCATCACGAGTGACATTGGTGATTTTAGTTGCGTAAACTGGAGCGATGCCGTAGGCGGTCGCTCATTAGTGGACCAATTACCTTCTTCAAAATGTCCGATGATTACAGGCTGGCCGCGCCAGGGGCCAGCCCATCCAACAGATGCCATATTCTTTGTCGAATGATCAACAATTTTTCACTATGGTTTTCGAAATTTTTTACTTTTCTGAGGACACATGTCATTATGATTGACAACGACACAGTCTTAAAGTGCTTTTAAAGCTGCTAAATTCTCGAACCTGTTTTCATAAAATTCTTTTGAAAGTGGCACGGATGTATGAAAAATATTTTGTCAAGCTTAAAGGATGTTTCAAATTCACTAAAAAATTTGCATACTTTAGTAGGTTACTTTGTTTCTATCCAGGAGTAAGAGTCTTTCCAAAGTTTGTCATAATTTACGATAGTAAACTGCACGGAAAACTTCCACGTGTTTTTAAGATAGCATACTCCTAATTTCAGGAACTTGCTATGAGACAGCGCTCTCGGCAAAACTTGCAAGTGTTTTCAGCACAACTTTGTCACGTTTATAGCTGAAATAGCTATCATAAGTGGGTTATTATAGGCCGAACCAAACCAACTTTGTTGCGACATCTTCATTAGCAGATTAATTATTAATGATATTTGAAATGGTAGCTGTAGCTGCATTGATTACAGCAGATAGAACCGTTCGATTGTTTGTGAACACCATTGACCTAAAATTGGACTCTCATCAAAACTTGCTCAATCCCTAATGAGTTAGTATAATTAATAGTTTCTCTATCAGATGCAACCTTCGTATCTTTCTGTACCAGTAGCGTAATCTTTTATCTTCAAACCTCCGAAAGTGAATTCGTTCGCGATATAATTATTGAACAAGTGACGTCCATACAAAGGAACGTACAATTTCGCCCTCATCAGGCCTCAATAAGTGGTTACGGAATAAAATTATGCGCACAGACTGTAATAAAAGATAATCTATTGCGTCATTAAAAGTAAAAGTTCTGATATGCGACTGTCATCAGACTTGAACAGAGGACTGGCATTTTAATATTACCTTTTGAATTTGGGATGGCGTTATCTTCGACTGAATGAAAATAAAAGTGAACTTTATAACTAATGGCCAAGTACAGATCATAATTTGCATTATTAGTGACCGTTTTAAACATTTTGTCCAGTCGCGGATAATGATTGTTCAGCCACTTTTTACGCGGTTATTTTAGAATTATTTTCTCGTTGCTGGGTGTATATAATAATATCATCATGAAATGGTTTCACCTAGGCTCAGGAATTAATGTCCTTGGTACTCGTAATAACTCGTAATCTCATACCTATGCTAATGATACCTTAAGCGCAAACCATGTTTCTAATGACGTATCATTAGCGCTCAAAGAAACACTTTACTATATCTTCATAGGTGGATGAACTTTCCTTATTATCTATTGGGAATATAAGAAATGTTTGTGGAATCAATTCTTATCTGGAATATTTAGTATTTGAATCGAGTTTGTAAGAACAAGCACCGGCGTGGGTGTTCCACGTGTTCTTACTGCATCTGCAACATTAACTCTAGCCGTATTTATCTGTTCCGTGAGATTATTAACATGTATAAAAAAAAAAAAAAAAAAAAAAAATGAAGTTGAAAAAATAAGTACAAAAAAAGATACTTCATAGCTAACGTGTATATTATTCGTCTACTTAAAAAATATTTATCTGGAATTTCCTATTTGGATTTGCTTTTAAATACAGTACCTAACGAAGATTTAAAAGATAATCATATTAAAACTTTATTAGCCATTACTCTGCTATTAAGGTGTTCTTTTATAGAAACGGAACGGTTGCAGAATTGACCAATCTCATTAGTGAAAATCCACGTTATGGGATATAACATCACAAGAAAAGCAGGAAATTTTGGATGATTGTCATTTAGTACGCACAACTATTAAAGGAAGTTACATCATCACATTAGTATTGCTTATTGTATTAACTCTATTCCTTTTTACCAATTTCATGAGTGACGTGAAAGGAAACTAGAATTTATTTTCCCGCCTCGAGCATTTAATCTCAATTCAAAACATTGTTCGCAACATTATTTTGATCAAATTCGTTGCTCGTAACGAGTAACAAGTCAGCGCTGTTCCCTTGGCTGTAATATGTAACAAAAACCAATCAAGTGCGATTCGTACTCGTGCACTGACCGTTCCGCAGAAATTTGAAAAGAAAACAAAAAAAAACAATTACTAAAAAAATTAAGTGATTTGTTTCGGTTTAGTAATTTTTGGACTTTTTGTCTAACGCGCGGATGCTTGCTTTCGCTTTCATCATCTCTTTCTGTTACCTGTTATACTGTTTGACAGAAAGAAATAGTGGTTGCGAAAGCAAGCGTCAGCACGTTACACAATAAGCCTGCTGTGCTGAAATGCCTAGATTTTACGAGGGAGGGAATTTCCATGTCAGCAGGAATGGCTATTATTTTTGTATGAAAATGTAATTTCTTTTGATCGCGTGCACATTTTTTTTTCCACAGCTTCAAGGGACTTCAGACTTGAAAATCCAATGCTAATTAAAACTTGACTTGCTCCACACATTTCAGGCAAAAAAAATCGTGACAGGCAGACAACAAAGTGGTTGATATTTAATTAAGGGTTCACTTTTCTTTTTGAGGTACGAAACCTTAGAAAAATGAAAGTGGTGCAAAGGAAATCTATTGGTTATATTTGACGGTAAAATTGAGGAATTCCAATTTGTCCTGTCAAAACAAGTTATAATCGAATATAACAAATGAGTCTTCTTTACTTTATATTTCTTGTACAAGTAATGGATATTTAAGAGTCATAATATCATCATCATCATCATCATCGTCATTTCAGCCGTACGACGTCCACTGCTGGTCATAGGCCTCCCTCATTGACGCCCAATCATTACGGTTGGAAGCGACTTGCATCTACCCTGAACCTGCGGCCTTCACCAAATCGTCCGTCCATCTCGTTGATGGACGTCCCACGCTGCGTTTGCCAGTTCGTGGTCTCCACTCGAGAACATTTGGGCCCCAACGGCCATCTGTTCTGCGTCCTATATGGCCTGCCTATTGCCATTTCAACAAGTTAATCCGTTTGGCTACGACAGTGACCCCTGTTCTTCTACGGATCTGCTCGTTCCTGGTTCGTTCCCGTAGAGAAACTCCGAGCATAGCCCTCTCCATAGCATAGAGTGATATCAGTGAATTCGTCTACTTTATATTTTTGCACGTTTAATTACTATGGAACCAACTTAATCGTGGTTTAACGACCGCCTCAGCCTAGTTGGTAGTGACCCTGCCTATACGAAGCAAGAGGTCCTGGGTTCGAATCCCGTTAAGGGCATTTATTTGTGTGATTTGCAACCGCAATGACACATTCTATCTTGAGCTTTAGTGTTGCCTTTTGTTTTGTAAAATATTGATGATGTGTCTTGTGATGTTGTAAATAAATGTATTTTCTTTCTTTCTTTCTTTGATGAGCACGAATATTTGTTCCTGAGTTATGGATGTTTTCTATGTATATTTAAGTATTTATTTATCTATATAAGTATGTTTATCGTCGTCTAGTACCCATAGTACAAGCTTTGCTTAGTTTGGGGACTAGGTCGATTTGTGTAAGATTGTCCCCTAATATTTTTTTTTATTCTACTTTGGAACCTTTTCACAGAAAAAGCCATAGTGTCATCACATTGCTTGACAAAGGTTGAAAGTTACTGTGGGAAAGTTCTACAAGTTCTAGTAGGTAAAAATTAAATGGTTCGACAGTTCATAATGAACGACGACTACCTAAGACGGCCAGATGGCCTAGTGGTTAGAGAGCCTGACTACGAAGCTTGAGGTCCCGGGTTCGATTCCCGTTTCGGGGCAGATATTTGTATGAAAAATACGAATGTTTGCTCTCGGGTCTTGGGTGTTTAATATATTTAAGTATGTATATAATTATCTATATAAGTATGTTTATCCGTTGCTTAGTACCCATAACACAAGCTTTGCTTAGCTTACTTTGGGACTGGGTCAATTGGTGTGAATTGTCCCGACCGTGATGTTTATTTATTTATACATCCGTGTGAATGTTAAAATTAAAGTTTTAATAAAAAATATTATATATTTTTCAAAAGGAAGTAGGTATTTATTACAATCCTGCCCGATGTTTATAAGGTAGTCTAGATTGTTCCAGAATGCTTGGTTAATATCGAAGTAGGTATCACTTACTTTCTACACTTCTTAGAATTATATGATGTTAATGTATTTTGTGGTCATTCAAGGGCATGAGCGTCGCAGTAGGGGCTTCCAGGTGTAGCGATCCTGTGCTGTGGATCAGAGGCCCCACCAGTTGAAACTGATTGAGGAAATCTTTCTCAACTGGCTGTCTCCATGTGGTTAAGAAAATCTTTCTCTGTCTCAATGTGGTTTGATGCCGATCTGGCTTCCCACTACCAGTAGCTTACTATTTCAGCACATCTTTGGAGAGAAGTATGTCAAAGCTCCAGAATTTGTGCTAGATGCATCGCCACTCAGAAGACCTTTCTTCAGAAGATTTTCCTCAAAAAGATCTCCCTGTTGATTGGCTTCTTATAGTTTAAACATGAAACTACCGTGAGACTCACTCATAGTGAAAATAAACGGATCACTCACGTCTTAAAACGAGTTTAACTGGACATGTTTCGGGCTAATCCGTAGCCCTTCCTCTCGGAGTCGCACGTCACGGCGGCTGCCAAACGTGCACACCTACCACCCGCCGCAGCCGCCGTGACGTGCGACTCCGAGAGGAAGGGCTACGGATTAGCCCGAGACATGTCGAGTTAAACTCGTTTTAAGACGTGATTGATCCGTTTATTTTCACTATGGCTTCTTATAGTCTTATACTTAGATAGACTTCGAAAAAGGAAAATGCGGTTATGTTTTTAATGTTTGTCACATCAAATCTGTGTCATTTATGCACCGATTTATGATCACAGTTCTCATTTGGTCCTATTTAAATTTGAAGAGAAAAAAAGCATTCCCTAAGTATGGTTTTTATTAAAATTACGTTTTTTAGCATTCTTTATTATAATTTGGTCTCATCAAAGACAAGAACATTGCTCAATTGTATCATGTCGTCGACATGTCATCATTTTCTCACCATAACTGAAGGTCAATGGTACCCACTATGATGCCGGGGACATTTACGTGCCGCTCGGACATGCTTTATGATATTATACCACATCAAAATTAACATTTCGTGGAGACATAAATGCACTACCATGTTTTGGGTAGTGCGTCCGAAGTCAGAAGCGTCGAGCGGAATTAAATTATTTAGATTAGCAAAATGAAAAATTTCGAATACAAGTGCGAGTCGAACTTGTGCACTGTGGGTTCCAGCAAAAAAATAAATTTGTAATTCATGATTGTAATAAAAAACGGATAGGTACTTTTTTATGCTTCTGTTGAGCGTGTTTATAATTATTTCATTCGTTTCGGCAACACACATTATCCATGATACATTTAAAAATAATAACCAGCCAGATACATACTAGCGGTACAAATAGTTTTTATTTGTTACGGAATATAGACAGTGACTTAACTTCCTAATAGCGGTGTTAAAATCACTATTTCTTTAACATTGCACCAACGTACAAGCGGTAATAAAGAGCTGGACTACTGACAGCTATTCTCGTGCATTATTTTGGACTGAACAGGTTCCAACCATAAAGAACTACCTACATTACGAAAGCTTCCGCCGCACCGTTAGGTGACATTTGTCGTGAAAATGCAACTTCCAACTGTCGAACAGCATACTGTTGTAAAATTTCGTGATTTTCACTCATAATTATTATTCTAAACGGGGCTAATCACGCAAACAATATTGACTCGTGACCAGGGCCGCTGCAATGTGGCCGAAACGTCGAGATAAATATTGTTTGCGTGATGATACCCGTTTAGTACCTATACCTAATAATTTTATACTAGGTTTAATAATAATAAAAAATATATATATATAAATCATGGGCAATGGACACCAATTGACCTAGTCTCAAACTTAGCAAAGCTTGTACAGTCGAGGTCAAAGATATCTTTACACTTTAGTGCCTTGTCACTGTATGCCTTCTGACAATTTCATATTTAAAGTTCAAACACGAAGTGACTGTGACAAGTTTAGTGTAAAGATATCTTTGACCTCGACTGTACTATGGGTACTAGACAACGGATAAACATACTTGTATAGATAAATACTTCCTTAATTAAACAATCAAGACTCGTGCACAAGACATTCCTATTTTTCACATAAATAATTATCTGCCCCGACTGGGATTCGAACCCGGGACCTCAAGCTTCGTAGTCAGGTTCTCTAACCACTAGGTTATCCGGTCGTGTCAACTAAAACATCACGACGTCATTTTTATTTTAAAATCATAATCATATTTTGGATTGGACTGTCATAATTATTAAATTTAGAAATTTTAAAACGTCTACACCAAAAATAATTAAATTAACAATCCATTCCAGATGAAATAGTCTTAAATTAAATTAAGCAAAGTCTGTGCTGAGTAACTGAAACTTTATTAAACTGTTAACGCCACTCAAAGTGTGCGACTCGTATAAAAGCTTAGAGGTAGAGGTAGAAAGACTGA
Organism: Archips crataeganus; assembly: GCA_947859365.1. Lineage (NCBI taxonomy): Eukaryota > Metazoa > Arthropoda > Insecta > Lepidoptera > Tortricidae > Archips > Archips crataeganus. The sequence goes on along the minus strand of OX402056.1, from coordinate 14,957,048 downwards.
CCAGCTGACTGGTGTACTTAATTTGACCACATCAAGTTACGTAATATTAAAATTGTAACAACATAATAATATGTGTATATTCCAATGAAAAAAATAAAATATATTTCATCTTTATTTAAGAGTCTCTAACTACGGCTCCCAAAACAGTTGTTGACTAAGGTATAAGGGTCATAATTATATATTTTTTATGTTGACTTCTCTTCTGTGAACATGGCGGCAAAAGTTAAGGGTGTATAGCCAAAATTATTTAGTCAAGACTACATCGACGCGTGAGACTCCTGGCCAACTTTGGCCCATTTTATTTCATTTTTAACCCCCGACACAAAAAGAGGGGTGTTATAAGTTTGACTGCTATGTGTGTGTGTGTGTGTGTGTGTGTGTGTGTGTGTGTGTGTGTGTGTGTGTTTGTGTGTGTGTGTGTGTGTGTGTGTGTGTGTGTCTGTCTGTCTGTCTGTCTGTCTGTGGCATCGTAGCTCTTAAACGGCTGAACCGATTTGGATGTGGTTTTTATTTAAAATTTGAAAGCAGGTTTCTTGGCAATGGTTCTTTGACATGTTTCATCAAAATCGGTTCAGCCGCTTCAAAGTTATAAGCTCTTTTGTTAGCTGCAGAAGGGATCTTAGACACATAATGGACATTTACTTATTTTATTTTCAAACATATGTGCGACCAAATTGCGTCGGGGTTTTTATATATAGTTATATTTCAAGTGAACAAACACCTCGATAATCAGCTACAAATATTTTTTGGCTTTCTGTGCTATTTTACATTTCACAGTTTTAATTTAAAACAAGGGTGGCAAAAGAGCAAGTGGGTTACCGGATAATAAGAGGGCAACCACCACCCATTGAACCCGCAATAGGTATCAGAGAGCTGCCGGTACGTTTCTAAAGAAGGCTAATATTTAATAACTCATGTGCCCTTAATTTCATCGGCTGCCTTACTCTGTGGAGAGTAGGACAGCCAATAGGCTAGCTTGCACTGCTTGGCGGCAGGATTAGCGAGTAAGATAATGGTAGCGATCTGGAAGGACCTAGCGCAAAACGTTTGACATTCCGTATCAGTTTTATTTACAACTACGTGCAAGAGGGTATCTGTCAAGTTTTTTACCCACAGTGATGTTGCCTCTGTTAAGCAACAACAAAAATATAAATTACAAGCGTTTGCCTTCAAAGCGACATTTCAATATGCACCTTCGACTCCAACAATTTATGCTAAAGGCGTAGTACGACAAAATGTCACCGACACGTAATCCTGTGTACGATGGTGTACTCGACTTATGTCCATGACCACGGACGGTGCTAATCTATTTTTAACTGATATTGTAAGAGCGTTTCAATTTAAATATTATTATTTTTTTTTGTTAAATACTAGGGGCGTTCAATAAAAAGTGAGAATGAGTATGTTATAAACAACTTTTACTAAATGTCATTTTATTTTTCGACAATGTCACCTTTTAGCATAATACACTTAGTATATCTTTTTTCTAAACTTAAAATTCCATTTTTAAAAAAGGTCTCATCTTGAGTACTTAAAAAATCTTGTACTGCAGCGACTACCGCGTCGTCGTCTTCAAATTTCTGGCCTCTCAGGTATTGTTTCAATCTCGGAAATAGGTAGAAATCACTGGGAGCGAGATCTGGTGAATACGGAGGATGCTTAAGGATATCGAACCCAGCATCACGAATTGCAGCCATTGCAACGGCGGACTTGTGTGCCGGGGCATTGTCCTGCTGGAACAGCACAACTTTCGAGAGTTTACCTCGCCGTTTTTCGCGGATCTCATTGCGCAATGTTGCTATTTGTTTGGCGTATAAAGTGCCCGTAATAGTGGCTCCATGCTCGAGATACTCAATCATTAATACCCCTTTACCATCCCAAAAAACAGAGCCCATGACCTTACCGGCAGATGGGCTCACCTTGAATTTCTTCGGAGTTGGAGATGATGGCCTTTTCCATGTCATAGACTGCAGTTTCGTTTCAGGGTCGTAATGATGGAGCCATGTTTCGTCCATTGTTATAAATCGCGCCAAAAAAAGTTCCCGGTCTTGCTGCATCAGGTTCAAAGCTTCTTGACAAATCTCTAGTCTAGTTTGTTTTTGCGTGTCAGTAAGCATTCTTGGTAGCCAACGCGCAGATACCTTTTTCATACCTAAGCGTTCATGTAAAATATTATGCACGCTCCCCGTTGAAATCTTTACATTTTCAGCAATAAAACGAACTGTGACACGACGATCCGCCAAAACTGAGTTTTCGACTTTTTTCACAATTTCTTCAGTTACTGCTGTAGTAGGGCGTCCGGAGCGGGGGTCGTCCATTGTCGATGTTCTTCCACGTCTAAATTCGGCGCACCAACGTGCGACTGTCGAATACGGAGGAGCATTAGACCCTAAAGTGTCCCGCAAATCCAAATTGACTTGGTCCGTAGAAAAATTTTTCAAATACAAGTATTTGATAACGGCGCGCAGTTCAATTTTCTCCATTTTCGTTAACGTACTCAATAGCATTGCAAAGAAATTACTGTATATTTTTTTAAACAAAAGACAGTTACTTTTTATTTTCATAGCAATCAGCTAGATAGATTAGCTTTACCGGCCAGTATTTAATTTCGTAATATTAAAAGAGTTTGCATCTCATTCTCACTTTATATTGAACGCCCCTCGTATATACCGAGTCAGAGTCCCACGTTGTTTTTGTAACCCATGTTCCAATTTTAAAAACACCTAAAATTTTGTTTTTTTTGTTTTTTTTTTTTTAGGTTTAGGTTTTATGCCGTGGGCGTGGGCACAACAAATGCGCCGAAGTCATGAGACAGATTTCTAACATTTCGTACTAAATACAAACTGAAATATAGATGCACAGAAAAAACCCCAGAAAAAAGACCAATGCTGGGAATCGAACCCAGGTCCTCAGCAAAAAATGAAGTTGAAAAAATAAGTACAAAAAAAGATACTTCATAGCTAACAGATTTCTAAGTCTAAAAAAACGCTATATGAACCTGGGGTTTTATGGGTACTTAATATGAAAGAATTTTTAAATTATTTTTTACACAAAAAAGTGTTTTTTAAAGTAAGCCAAGGACTTTATACTGCATTTTTGGTATGAAATAACCTGAGGAATCTGTCGGGTTACTTGTCAGCCATGGTATATAAGGGTTCATAAAACGCTATTATTGTCATACAGGCCCAACACCAAGCAGAACAAACCCGAGCACTGACACGCCTCGCATATCAGAGGCCAACTATGATATCTGTCGTAATAATGCTCTATTTAAAAACGTCGCAGTACAAATTACGATTTGCGCAACCATGTCGAATAACCTGATGGATATAGATACCTGCCATACTAATGTTAAGAGATTTGATGTGAGATAAATGTTAATTGATAAAATTGCTTCAGTTGACATAGTCAGTTGCGTATTCATTGATTGATTTAAATTGATTTTGAAGTCATAATTGCCTCTACAAAATTGATAATTGATTGAAGTCTGTTACTTTTTCTAATATTGTCAAGGTAAGTAAGTATGTCAAAAAGTGGGCTGCTTGTTTTATGACTATCAATTCGGATAAAGATTTTTTTTGTATAGTCCTACAATTAACAACCTACCATTTGGCACTGCTGGTGCGTAATCCGTCTTGCAAAAAACGATAAGTATGCCTTTAAACGGCACCTCGTGGAACGTTAATTAAAAAATTACATTAATTCCAAACTTTGCAAAACGAGGCAAGAAATAACGTTTCCATCGCACTGGAGTAGCAGAATTCATTGAGGTCGTGTTGATCACAAACACGTCGACTAGTATGGTAATGCAGATTTTAGCAGCTGGAACAAGGTCAAAGAGTTTCTCGGAGCACTCTCCGCTGTAGATACTATAAAATATGCTAATAAATGTAATAAAAATGATACATCAAGCATCAACCCTAATATGTCAAAGGTATTTCAAAATTAATCTGAAATATTTCATCAGGTGTTTGGGATAGTTTGACTGAACATCCCTGTAAAAAAATTCAACGGATTTTTTGTTTCCATACTCGTATGTATAGTCACGCTTTTGTTTGACGCAATAATTCTTAAACCAATGAATAGAAATGTGGAAACAGTCAACCACAGTTACAAAATATTCAGTCAAACAAACTATAATTGGCATACTTTTATATATTTTTTAGAAACATTCTACAGATAAATAAAATAAATGTTGTATCTTTAGATCAAATATTTAAGTAATTTTAATCAACCTCGTTTAAGAGGACATTAACTACCTTTGATCCTTTTAGAAACATCTTCAAAATTTCATTTCCATGGAGTCAGGAGGGAGTGAAGAAAATATTTTACGCAACGACGAAATAATTCAAAACAGGCGACAAGACAATAGCATAAGTATTTTAAATTCAATTAAAGCATTTCGAATTAACGTTTTACTTAGTATTACAAATTCGAATTTAATTCCATTAAAATTATTACTGCGCTACCTACAATTTCGGCCTTGAAACGTAAACTTACTGTGGTTTACGTAATTTTTGAGAATTCTCTAGCGTTCTCTGCAAGGTGGATTGATAACCTGATGAAGGTTACAGGAATTTGATGGATGCGAGCGGTGCAGAAACAAATATTGTAACGTTCTTTGTTCGATGCCTATATCCACCAAACGTCTTTCAGCTGACGATTATGATGACAATTAAGTACGCTATCAAGAATTAGGTCGTTCATTGAACTAAGTAATCGGTTGCCAGGTACCGAGCATCTAAGACTATTCTACTCTGATACAGCAAAAGGAGTGTTTGTGAGAGGCAACTTGATGCTTTCTTCAGTTTTCTTCAATGTTTTGCGTGGGGTCCGGGATTTTCTTATCATCTGGATCTGTTTACGAGTTGGATTTAGTTTTGACTTCATTAAAGAGTTGTAATTGAGTTGAACTGAGAAGCGGGTTTAATGTCCTCTGTTTAATAAGTCGCTGTTGGAGTACGGAAAAAATTAGGACGCCAACTTCTTCGTGGCATATTCTTGACGTAAAATGCTTGAACATGGCAAAAATTTTGTTTGCAAAATTTTAGTTTCTATAGTCATTTTAAGCAGAAACAACAACATAAAGCAATATGTTTATGTTGTATTCTGGACACAAAATGATACCCAAAATAAAAATGAAAATAACCTTAAATCGGTAACATTTAAATTATATGATCTTTTGGGAGTTGTCTGTGTGAAGACAATAATATAAATTTGTAAAGAATACAAAACTAAAATTCCTAAAGTTTCCTTACATGAAAATCTGCAATAATTATCAACGAACGGACGGGATCTTGGAAAATATGTGGAAGATACACAAAAATAAACTGCAAGTAGTTTTTAACACTAAGAAAATACGAGTACGCCATTATTGGTTGATAATAAAATAACCCGAATCAACATCAACGAACTTGTTTGTTTTTAATTCAAAACGTATACCGTGCGAGAAGCAGAAAAAATGTTTAATAACAGAGGAAAAATATTAATAAATTAATAGCAAACGTATTTTTCACGCTTAGCATTTATTTCGCATACATCGCGCACACGATATTGCTCTTTCATTAATTATCACTTTTAATTAATCACTTGAAATATTTCTCTTTCGAAGCCAGGGGTAATGAATGAGCTTTTTATTTGATTATTGCTACATATCTCTAGTACTATTTATAGACTAAATATTTATCACTTTTTCCCTGTGATCAAATTGGATTGGTACTTTTAAAAGCTTTTTAAAAACAAGGTACATTTCAGGAAGGGAATTTCATAAATGTTTAAGTGACGTTTATGTATATCTAAGGGAATAATTATGTCAATTATGAACCTTAAATTTTTGCTTCCGTCCGTCAAAGTCCCTCGGGAAATAAGTTAAATCTTCGTTTACTGGGAGCAAACGCTTTTGACTCTTTTTAGTAAATATACAAAACCGAAATCAGATTTTTTTATTGATAAAGACCGCAAGTTCCTGGGTTATTATTTGTATAATAGGGTCATAAAGGGACTAATTTAATAGAGTAGTAATACAGACTCCAATTTTGCAATGCATTATCAATTTATCACTCATTTTGTATCTATTAGCACCAGTTTTTCACCATAGTTTACCCTGACGTGAAGCACAGTCATTTTAATTATTAGAACTATATTAACAAGGTGATTTTTTTTCACTAAAATCTATAATTCAATGTGTTACTGTTATCCAGTACCGATAAACTATTCGAAAGTATTATTCAATTAAATTTTAAATCTTGAATTTTGTGTTGTTCTATGGAATGTACCCATTAAACACTCAAAAAATTGAAAATAGCAATGTTTTTATTATACTCATGGATTTATCGAACCGGAAAAATGCATCCAACTAGGAATCTACGGAACCAACTTTGGTAAACGCTGATCTAGATTTCCGATTGAGAAAAACATATAAATCCACCTACGCACAAGCATAGAAAAATATTGACAGTTTGATTTACTGGTCCATATCTGCATAATAGTGCTTAATGTGTCCTTTGTCTCAGACGTTGTCGCAGGATTTATGGATTAGCTCTGTTGTCCGTGATGTATTGATGTCCGATTGAAGATAGTTCTTGGTCACAATGGACACGGGGTTCTTATTTCGGCTTGAAGGTTAAAACTGTTCTGTTTATTTTATTAGGTACATGGGTACTTTTCCGCGGCGCTTTTTGCCACGCACGTTTAAACTTTGGAATCAGCTTACAACGCCAATATTCACAACGTGGGTATCTTCAAAAAACTACTTTACTCTTTCCTCAAATGGCTGACAATGAACTAGCAATTCTACTTATGTTACGGGTGTGTGTCTATGGGTTGTGGTTATTGTTTTCCATTGGTGAAAATGTCAGTTTGTTTGGAAAAAAACTTGAAAAAAATAATTATAAATTAATAAAAATTGGGAAATAAAAAATTAATATCGGGATGAATGGCGAAAATGGGGGGAGGCCTTTGCCCAGCAGTAGGACACTTCTCCAGGCTAATTAATAATAATAATAATAAAAAATGAGCCTTAGCAACACAATGGTATGAAAATAAATCTATCAAAATTGAAGACTTTTCAAAATCAAAAATTTCCGTTGTATGATATTGAGATACATGCAACAATAGACATTTTTGTCTGTAAAACGAAATACGTTACATCATCCATCGATGTTGTAAACAAGTTTATGAATATTGGAATAATTCAAAAGAAAATCTCCACGATAGAGACGAAGATATACTGCTGAACATAAAAGCGTAAGAAAATGGTCTGAGCTATAAACAAGATAATACAATAATTATTGCTACGCGTAGTCTCTTGCTATCAAATACAATGAAGCCAATGTCATCAAAGGCGGAAAATCACAAAGCAACGAACATTTCGATTCGCAAATGTCCCTGCGACTGAATTTATGCTATTGTTCAAGTACGGCAATGAGCTTGTACGACAGCTATCGCAGAATGTGAGCCGGGCTTGAGAATTGTTCGCGAAGATTTATGCCGTGTGTAGGCTTTTAACGTTTTGATCTAGCGTTTTGTTAAGGTTATTGAATGTTTTGCATATTCGAGAGTTAACGACCAGGGAGACAATTGTTATGCTCTGTTTAACTGACGACGCAATAAGGGCATGTTTCACCACTCTCTGACATGTGACAATCGTTATTTTTTCATACCATCTCTATTATCCGAACAAAACGAAGTTAACACCTTCCTTGTTCGGACGCCCCCAATGTGGAACCATGAAGCTTTTTTTCATAAGTTCGAGCTTCTACTATGGGTTCACGACTTCAAAGACAACCAAATAATAAACAGATAGCCAAAAAACTAAAAAACAAATAATGGACAGATAGCTAATTTATGGTCAGCATTAAATTGACGCTGAAATCGGTTAGGGCTGTATGATGGTACCGGTCAAGATTTCAACACTTCGCCTGAATGACAACTATGACTTAACCAGTTATATGGAGACAAGTGTTTCGGCTATGGCCAATGTCACCGTCAACGCGCGGTTAATATCGAGATACCTGAGTCTGTAAAGTGCTGTTATGCTTCTTATGGCTATATTTGTTATGGCGGTATGTCGAGCGCAACGTACAACTACAATGACGTGAATCAAAGTATGAATTCATATGAATCATCGGATTAACAAGACCGTCAACTTTTTACCTTGAACGACATCCGTTAAATTGGCTTACAGTTTCTCTACTTCTCGGAACCTTATTAAACCACAATCTCTATGACTAATATTGAGATGGTTAAGTAAGATATAAGCTGGGAACAGAGGCCATTTTGAAGCACTCTATTTAATTATAATGTTAGCTATTTTGCATTTGAATGAGCGAAGATGTTTTTGGCCTAGAGTTTAATTTGTTTTGATGCGCTAATGGGAATAGTTAATAATACAAGCTTCTTACAGAGACGTGCTCTCAATTATTTTCTGCTTTAGAGCGCATCTGTACCTTCCAGTAGGTAAGCTAAATGAATGAGACACGAACTATATTCATAGTATTCTGGCACCTATAATTCTGTATGCAGATCTGAGACTTTATTATTATTGTCTAACTGGCTGTTGCTCGCGACTCCGTCAGCGAAGAGTAGGGGTATGAAAAATAGCCTACGACCCATTCTCAGACCTACCGAGTACAGAGAAAAAAGTTTAATAAAAATCGGTCGAGCCGTTTCGAAGGAATTCGATAACAAACACCGTGACACGAGATTTTTATATATTAGAAGATAACGCATTCAGAATCACAATCGTTTTAATTTTTTAAATGAAAATTTGATAATGAACAGTATAAAAATAAATATTAAAAAATTTAAATCAAACACAAGTAGGTTAGGTACTTAAATATACTTAGATACAAAGATTATTATGAATCTGGTACCGCAATCGTATCTCACGTTGAACGGTGCACCGTCAATGCATTGTCGGCCTTTATCTGACGTATAATTGTTTTCATTATCTTCTCACACATTTTGTAACAGTGAAATTTATAATAACACGTTTGGTGGACGCCATGTGTTATTATGTAATAACAGGAGGCGTTAGATTTTGTTACATTTACGGCTGTTCATTTGTATCTACCAAAAAAAGTAGGATACTAGTAATTCAGTTTAATTTAAAACGGAATTTAAGTTGATCGCTTTTGACAAAAACAACGAGTTAAACAAGTACAATCATTATAAATATGTGGAACTCGATATTAAACTCGAAGTTTTTTCACGCATTGAAACGTTTAAGAGCATCTTATTCACGCTAAAATTTTTGAAGGCAACGGAACAAAAAATTTAAGTAACTCGAAGAGGACATGGAAGAAAGAATGTCACTAAACATGATATGTAGATGCGTTCCAATTATGTTAGTTTTGAGGGCTCTGTATCCAAAGTTTGCCAACGGGACCCTATTACTGAGACTCCGTTGTCCATTCGTCTGTCTGTCAGAGGGCTCTATCTCTTGCACCGTAATAGTATTACTGTTGCCACTTAAAAACAAACACTTAAAATAAAATAAAGTTAAAAATTAAGGGGGGTCGTCATACAAGTGACTTGTTTCTTATAGTGTTTTTAACTCAATCAACTCAACTATTTTTAAACATTGTACGGAGGTACGGAACCCTTGATGTGCAAATCCAACTCGCACTTGACCGGTTTTTAATCTTAGTTACCTACATTACATTTTATTCGCCTTTGATTATAATTAAATATAATTCGATAGTGCGAAGTTTAATTATAATTACAATGTCTCGGTCTTGCCTACAGGCAAAATTGAGTGATGGAATAAATTTGTTTAGAGGTCGCTCTAGATCAAATTATCTAAATCAAACCTCGAATCGACATTCCGATTGAATTATTCCTTTACCAGCCTATAAGAGGGTTTATACCTGCTGAGCTGGCAACGTTGCATTTTTGTTAGTTTTTCTCGATTATTCTATAAAAATTGAATGAAAATTAAAAATGTTTTGTATACAAAATGCTCTAATATATAAGTTAATGTGTCTACTGCAATAATAATTCGTGATAAGACTTTTATTTTCTTGAAAATCCGTTAGGTTGTTCGTTTTTAAAGAAAATAAAAGTTTATCACGAATTATTATTGCAGTAGACACATTAACTTATATATCAGAATAATTTGTATACAAAACATTTTTAATTTTCATTCAATTTTTATGGAATAATCGAGAAAAACTAACAAAAATGCAACGTTGCCAGCTCGGCAGGTATAAACCCTCTTAACTCGTGGCTTTGCCCGCGCTAGATATACCTTCACGTGAAATATTTCCAATCTTTGAGTTTGGCCTGAAAAAAGGTCAAGGTAATAATTTCGTGAAGCACATTGGCTCGGACAGCGTCACCTCTTTAATTCAAACGAAGTCAACACGTCAGCTCAAAAGCCTAAGTTTAACGTTAAAATATTACTGCAGGGAACGTATTACCAGGATAATAAGTTTGCCTATGTTTCAATTCAGATTGTTTTTTATTCTTACACCAAGTTTTATCCCAAAACAGTTCAGCCGTTATTGCGTGATTGGGTAACAAACATGCAAATATTCAAAAATCTTCACAAATTTTCTTGTTTTAATAATTGCTTATATACGTGTTTAGTATTACAGCATAATGGAACTTTAATGCTCCAAAGATAATAAACGATTAATTCATCACTTATATCTTTCTAGAGTTATGCAAAAGTTGTATTAATTTTAGTTCCTGTTGAGCAAACGTTTCGTATACATATTCACAACTGATCATGATCAATGATAAAATAAGTATAATTAGGTATAAACAAATTAAAAATATTTTTTTACATTTTTTTTGTTTTGGCTTTGTTTTGTTTATTGTTGTTTTGTTGTACAGAATTAAATATTCAAACTAGATGTGCATTCCGCTCTCATTTTCCTGTTCGTTTTCTTGGGCCTCTAATTCTGGAGATAAAACACAGATCGTTGCTCTCTACTATTAAAACATCGTACGTCGATTAATTTGCCAGCTATTAAAATAAATTAGAATTTTATAATTATTTACAAGTACTTATTTCGTTTCCTAATCATTCAAATGAGTGAAAAGAGTAGCCTCAGGCTTTGAATTGCGACACAGAAGCCATTAAATCAAAATGTCAAATATACTTTATGTAGACGCGCACCTGAAGTTATGTTGGTCATTGTATTAAATTTAAAATTTACATAACCGGTTACGAAAGATCTCGATAGTAGCATACAAATAGACTGAAAGCGATACAACAAAAACTTTGTGTAGCGATAAAATCTGTCACCTTAGCCCCTTAATTAGGGTATAAGTTGGGATTTATCTTTGCTATCAATTCGGAACCTTGATCCTATTGGTTGATTAAAATGCTCTCGTTTGATCGTACTGTTAGAAAGCAAGGTCGCTCCAGCATTGCTAGGTGGAGGTTGTGGTAAGGTGTCAAAGCATGAGCAAAGGCGAGTTTTTGCGCAAATACGTTTTGAGAGTGGATAGTCAGTGCATCGGCCGAATACCACGAGGACGTTTGTTACTTAATTATAGTGTAGAATGTAACTGAACAAATATACATACGTTTATTGAGATTATGATAATTATGAACTAGATGAAATTAAATGGTTTTTTTTGGTTACAATATACTAAAATTTGTCTTGCAGTAGTAAGTATAGTATTTAATGACACCGTGAATTATTATAAATGATGAAAAAAATTATGTGAATGGAATCACGGTTTCTTTACATGTTGACTGGACATCCACGTCATTAGTTTTGTTTGGAAACGGTTGTGTACTCCTTTTTGCTTTGAAAATGAACTGTTAGACTCTAACAGAGAGTTTGTAATCCGTCAGCTTTTATGTGATATTTTTGATAGTAGGGTGTGTGTGACATACATAAATGTGTTAATTTATGCGGAAACGGAGAAAAAATGCGCTCTGCATTATTACATACATTATATTTGTCGCGCGCTTGGTAGTAGATGCGTGAAGTAAATAGGTTGTTGTAGTTCATTAACATGGACCTCCGTGAAGTAAGACCTGAATCAATCAATTAAGTTCAGATTTTCAACATAAAACTAACCCGTGATTGCCCTCATCTCCCTTAATGAAAAGTGCACATGGGGTCAAAGGTGTAAGTATCTCATTTGTTCAGTAACAGACTATTCTAAAAAAAAACTAAAGACTACCACTCTAACCGCTCCTTACTTGACCCAACACCCATGCAGTAGGTAGCTATGTGTGATCCAGATACAGTCAAGTCACAAAGAGAACCCGCGACAAAGCTTGAGAACTGGAGCGGGCACCGGTACAACCGGCCTCGCAATATCTCGCTGCAATTTCGCAGCTTTTATACAACTTGCTGACGTCGTTGCTTTCATACTATATGCGATCCACTCATCATCCCAGCCACTAACCCACTGCAGGTCTCAGGCCCAGAATGAAAGGGCTTGGGCCGTAGCTCAACGATCCCAGTGCGGATTGGGAACTTCACACACACCATTGAATTTCTTCACAGGTGTGTGCAGATCCTCACGATGTTTTCTTTCACTGTAAAGCTCATGTTAAATTTAAAATGTAAATTTCGCTCATAAATTCCGAAAAACTCAGAGGAGCTCAGGATCAAATCCACGACCACCCACGGCTACCCACTGCTGGGCATACAATTTCTCTCAGAATAACAGCTTTTGCGCTGTAGTTAACACACAGGCTTAGTGCGGATTAGGAACTTCGAATTCATTGCTGAGTGGCCCATCTTGCGTCTTGGACCGTAAACTTTCCCCCACAACAATACTTGTCTTTAAGACGAGTACGTACCTATCAAATTAAATAAAGTTTCAAAAAAAATGGATGAAATACATAATGGTCATTTGGTATAATTAAATTTTCACATAAATTGTCAACTTTACAGGATTGTTATAAAATTAACTTAACCTAACCTAAATGATCTGTATATTAAAAGATACAAAAAATTGTATTAGGTATATCAAAATGGCCATTATGTATTTTGTACACTATTCTTTTTAAATTTAAACTTATAATAACAAATAAATGAAATTTAAAATTTTATTTATTTCGACATATTCCCCTATGACCCCGATATACAACACCAAATATTTCAACGACAACACAAATCCAACAATTAAATATTTATATAAACAAAAGTAAAACCTATAAAACCTGCCATTCAATAATTTCAATGCACGCATTATACTTTGTCATTAAACAGTGGAGAACATGCATATTCATAGTAAACTGTTATTGCTAATTTTATTCACATTACTATGTAAATACAGCACTAATTGGTATGGTATTGCTTAAACAACTCAATGAACGAGTGTCGTGTGGGAAGGTGGTTATGAAATTAAACTATGCCACCGTAAAATAGATATGCAAATGCATATTGAAAGTTATACTCGTATTACGTATATACATAGTTGGTTTAAGTTTAATTACAACGCTGTGTAATATTTTGCCTGCAGCTAAAATTACCTTGAGTAAGACACTCTGTATAATACCAGAAGTAGTAGGTAGTAGAAATGATTGGTCGGTTTAGTTCTGCGTCCTGCTGGCTTATTGTCTAACGCTTCTGATGCTTGCCTTCGCAATCACTATTTCTATCTGTCAAATGGTATAAGATGATGACAGAAAAAGATGGTAAAAGCAAAGGCAAGCGTCAGAAGCGTTAGAAAATACGGCCTCTGTTTTTTCCATCCATGGCATGATAATCACACTGGCCAGCAAGAGTAATTTTTCAATTTTAGTTTATTTTTATTATTGCTCCAACAAAGCTCAAGTCATAGTAATACATAATACTCATTCTGTGAAAAATTACTTACATCGACGTTATGGTTGCTTAAAGGTATTTATGACCGCGTCACATTATTTACCATCTCGGTCAATGTACGACCAACTGAATGGCCTCTTGTAAGAAGGAGATGGTTTGGGCCGTAGTTTCCCGCGGGTCCGTGTGGATGGGGTACTTCACACACACCATGAAATTTCTTCGCAGGTTTCCTCCCGATGTTTCTTTTCGCCGTAAAAAGCTCATGGTACATTCCGCACATAAATTCCAAAAGCTCAAAAGTGAGACCCCGGGCTCGAGCCCACGACCCACGGCTTGAGAAGCCATAGGTCAAACCACAAGGCTACCATAACTTATAGGTTCTTACACTTTGTCTACACGTTACAGCAATGTAAACTAACTGTACTTTGGGATTTGTAACTTACTATTACGAATTCCAATAGTTCAATGACGTAAAAAGCGAGCTATCCCGACCGAAGAGCCTGTCACCATAACTTTACCAGGTTAAAATTTATGAAATCTTTAACGGTAATATCAGAATTTGTGGCCCGATTTATGCGAAACCTGCATGACCGGAATTATAATAAAGCGTGGACATTAAAAGTGCAATTTTTTCATAATTCCATTATGTGCCCTGGCCTTCCTTGATTTATCGAAGCACTTTGTCTAAATATTACCTCGTGGAAGGATATCTCGCTTGCAAATTGAATTTAAGTAAGTTAAGTAATGAATCGACGTCCGTTTCTCTTAACGTGGAACAAATTAATTTTGTTGTGCCTTCAATATTTAACCGATTTTAAAAGGGAGAAGTTTGGTGTAGCTTCGAAATCTACATAATTGAATATCTCTTTCAGTGAATAAGTATTCAGGTAAGTAAGCAAGTGCGTAAAGTCTGATGCACATAGCGGCTTAAAAAAAAAACAATATTCCGAATATCTACAGCAGTTTAGGCACAAAAATACACGAGGAATTATGTATTACAGTTATCGCCTTTGCTTGGTTAATATCGCCAGCGTCATGTGGAACCTGCCAAAGTCAGACCTTTTCCTCTTTATATTTTTCTTATATACTTTTTTGTATCATTACGTAAGTTAGATTTGATAAGGAGGTACTAATTTTTTTTTGCTTAATCTTATCAATTGGTAGTTGGTTTAAATTTAACATATTGTTAAGTTTTAAGTCCGTGTATGTTAGTTTATGTTTCTATGTAATTACTTAGTTGAAATTTAATTATATTTTATTAAATGTGATTATTGAAAATATACATTACAATAAAATTATATTTAATAGTATCTGTATTTTTATTCTTATCAATCAGGTATACCATAATACTACATACTATATGACGATGAACAACTGAGGGAAAATTTAATGATATCACTGAAATATCAACTAAAACTTGTGGTTGCATTGTCACCTAACCGAAGAAAGTTATATCAAAATCTTCAATAACACTGTAACTTCTTAAACTGTCAGGTGAAACTTATAGTACACAAAGATTTTGCGCTCAGACAATATAGAACAAAAGACGAACACTCATTTTCTTTAACACCGTATTCAAGCAGCAAACACAACCCGGGGACTAACTGGTTCAAAACTTGCATATTTTATGCACTTTAGCTACATATGTCGCTTGGCGACTGTGTGGCAATGCTGCAATTTGGTGTAATTAAAACTTTACTCGACTTTGTTTATGAGTGCACCTTTCTGGCAAGTTCGAGCAACTTGTACAAGTTAGTCGTATAACACAATAGAGCGTGCCTGGGGACGTCGGAGCGCCAACATTGTTTGAAACTTGGGAAATATGGTGTCATATTTTGTTTTAGGAGCCTTCGATCGGCTTTATTGCCAGTTTTATGAAAATTAAGGTTTTCATTCTATGGAATACTTAATTTGGTCTTGAAAGCTTTTCAACTTATAAATCTAGAAGTGTGAGTGAGTGTCGAATTTTCAGTTAGTTAAATGTCTGCTAACCAAAATGTACATAGTCAAGTGTAAAAATAATTAGTTATAATCTTAGGTTATAATTATAACTTGGAACTTGGTGTTTTAACACAACACAAAAAAGTTAATTTTCCCACCTATAAATGGAATCCTCTGCTAGTGGATCCGAATCGCACTAAAAAGCATTTGCCTACGGTGAAGTTGAATAAAAGTTTAAAAATTTACGGATTATTGAAACAAAATACTTGCAATGATTTTCCGTGCTCAAAGCCATATGTTCCACTTTATCTATGCTATAAAGTGAATTTCAATTGATTTTATAAAACAAAGTTTCGCTGCCATTTCGGAGCCTAGCATCTCAATATTATCCCAATATTGCTTTAAAGTTTAGAAATATTGTCTGATATTCTCTCATATTGCCTGCACTTGCGTCGAGTTTATTTGTTATGATTTATATTACGGTAGCTGTTAAAATTTTGATCGTTTTACTACTTTCAGTTTAGTTTTAAAAGCCTTTAGCAGTCTCATATTTTTCGACGTAATGGCAATCTCTTTTCTCCCTCGGTCTCTTTCTTACAAATTGTAATAGAATGTTTTTTCTTTGTTACTTAACAAAAGTTTACTCTAAGGAGTACTCCGCGGAGGTAAAAAAGATAAACTGTCACAGCCTTGTCAGCCCCAGAATCTACGTCTACTTGGTTCATTGCGTAAAAAATATAATTATGCTTTTTACGTACATACATATTTTTAATGTTTACCTAATGTTCAATTAAGTCACTTTTAAATTGTATTTTAAAATCATTTTCGTCGTATCTCAGTTGTTATAAAATAACAGATGTTGTAAGGAAATTAATTTTATTTGGCGAATTTATTACTAGGTAACAAAACTTACATACCTATTACAATTGCTTATGACTCACTATCTACTGAAGTTTTCAGTTTAGGAATAAAGCTAAGTACCTACCTATAATAAAACCGCACTTAACAATATTTTTTTGAATTTAATTAATTCAGTAAAGCAAATAGAACGCCTAGTATCCATTCTATTTGCTTAGTCGAATCAAATAAACTTTCCAAGGCTTCACTTTTTTGGAACTCAGTTTACGTAACTTCGTTACGAACGAGTTATCAAAGTTTCAATGAAAAATCAGATCGATATGATTTCTCTTAACTGTCAGACTTGGCGGCATTCAGGATTGAGATGCCGATAGTGTGACATTTCACTAACTAGAGACCTTCGATTTACTTCAAAAGTATTTAGATCTGCTGATTAGTTGGAAACACGACAAATGCTATTCAATACAAGTGTGGTAAGGCAAAATGTTGTAACATAGCTTCATTTGAATAATAGCACAGTTTTTTGTGCATTTACGTAGTAATGTGGGAAGTGGTACTTATTATGCAGTTGAATGGGTCTCGAATGCCATCATCATCATCAATTCAGCAGAAATACGTCCACTGCTGAACATAGGCATCCTCCAAGGCTCGCCAAACAGATCGGTCCCGTTCCATCCGCATCCAACGCGATCCCGCAACTTTAACCAGGTCGTCAAGGTAGCAAAATTAAAGACCTAGGACGGTAGGATCGTGTCCACTAAACCGGACCTATTGTTTAGAAGTCGAAAAGTTCTATAGACAGCTATACTCATCAACGAGAAAACCCGTCATGGATCTAGTTAAAGACCCGAGAGCTAGATTAACCCGACACTATACTGAAGATGTCCCGAACGTCAGCCTGTACGAGATTTAGTATGGCTCTCAAGCAACTCAGGAACGACAAAGCCCCTGGTGGTCTTAGATGTAGTCTCGAAGAATTGGACTAGACATCGATTTTAATTTTTAGATGAGAGTAGCTTAATTTTTCTTTCTTCTACCATCTGTTTTAAGAGGGTACGATGGCTGAGAGACTTTTGAAAAATAGGTATTTTAATGAAATGTCGCTGTCTCGCCAGAACCCCTCCGTGTCAGTACAGCGAGAGCGGGACAACTGCAGCTCAGACCGTTATTAGGCGCGTAAAATTGATCAAAACAGCATTTCGTAATCCCCTGTTTTCTTCTCGAAAACTGGACCAATAAAATTATTTTTTTTCAAAAATAATTAGAGGACATATTTAGCTATGCCCCTATGTTTTCTTTTTTTTGTTTATTTGAGGGATTCTTTTCTGATGAGTGTCTGAAAATGACGTTAAATTGGGCAATTTTTTCAGTTTTGGAAAGCTCATATTTCTTATGTTAATTGAAATATGGAAAAAAACGAAACATAGGGGCATAGCTGCGGTAGATACAGATTACACAGTAAAAAAAATTGGCTCTAAAGCCATTATCCAGGGAGGAAACAGGGGATTACGTTTGTATGGAGAAATGGTGCGCATCGTACCCTCTTAAGAACTTTATTAATTATATCCCATACAATTTTCAAAAAAGGTTAATTTATAAGAATAAGAATTTACAAGAAAGACGCTCTGTGTAATAAATGTGATAATACTTAATATATTTCATCAGATAAATATCTGAGAACCGAAGTCTAAAGCAAGAGAGGTGTAAGTTACGTTTATGCACCCGAACTTAGAAACTTCAATAGTGCCATGTAGAACAGTGGTTGACAAAATCACCAGTGCCTAGCTACTCATTGTTCTTTTCAGCTGATGTACCTAAATGTTATTACATTTACATATTACGTAATTGTAATAAATAAATAAACGTAGTCGTTTAGCTCCAGAAATATGCAAGAATGTTTCTTAATAATTCAAGAAGCGGCAACGCCATCTTTCAAAGATGTTGATAGCGCCCTGACCATTTTTTACAATGTTTAGCTACTGGGGCCTGGCCTATCACATATCGTAAATTCGGCAATTGTTAGAAAAATACAATATACTTTGCTTGAGGATAAGGATTATCTACCTAATTAATATATTTTAACACACTCGCTGACATCAACCACCTAGTGATGTAACATAACATAATACCATAACGTAATATATGAATGACATTGCGAATAGGTAATTTTAGTATGATCATTGATCAATCTATGACAGAGAATTTAAGTTGTAATCAACACAAACTACATACATTTTTAATAACTGAAGTCCACTTACAGATAACAGTTTATTAAAATAAAAAAAACTAAATTTTGTAGTTTGCTAGGTCTCCGACGATTTCTTTTGTCGGTTAGAACGTTGCCAGCAATTGAAAAAAAAAATCCATTTGTCGTGTACATAAAAATATTGTATTCGCCACCTAGTGAAGAAGAATGTAAATCTTCACGAAAATTTTTTAAAGACCCAGTGACAATGCGATGTGTAAAAAAAAGGTTTTCTTTGCCAATGCCTGACATACTTGACGAATACTTATATTTGTAATGGTATTCATTGTATTCATTGTATTCATTGTATTCATTGTATAGTCACAAAATGCTAAATTTTTGACTTGTGTACTTTACCTCAGTAACAAGATGTAGTATTTGTAATTTTCTAGGCAAATGCCAATCGAGACGTGGCAAATAAAATGGCAACTGAACCACGTACCTCTCACTTTCCGCTCTGAGGTTAAGTGCTCAATAATATTTATTGTACCGTCTGTCTGTTCTCTATTATTTATGAAACTCGGCTTTTCTGACCTCATATACATGAAAGTTCAACATTAAACACCTATAATCTATCGTTAAAGACCTATAAAGTAAATGTCATTTTATCACTGTAAATTACGTGACAGTTGTAAATTAATTTAACGATGCGAGATGTGATATTTTATGATAATTAGGCTTGTTCAAGAGTTGTCACAGTCGTCATTCCGCCTTTTCATTCATTAGTAAGCTGCACTCATATATCTTCAGGCCCTGACATCAATACCGTTTACTTCTCAGTCGAAACTTTGTTTTTCTTTAACGTATCGTAGGCGACATATTTTTGCGCGCTGTTTATTTCGTTTTAATAGTATCGACCACTGACAAAAATCGCTGGCGATTGTTAAATAGGAATATATTAGAAAAAACCTCCCAAATTTCTATCGAAAGTCAGACAAATATAGGTTTAAATTAATATAGCCATAGGTTCTGATGACTGAGAAAAAGTATTATTTATTAATTACTAACTTTTGCCCGCGACTCCATCTGCGAAGAATTCGTAAATCGCTATCCCGCGGGAACTATTTAATTTTCTAGGATTAAATTTATCCTCAAGCCCAAGGTCTCAAACTAACTCCATACCAAATTTCATCTAAACCATCAGCGGTTTAAGATAACAGAAAGACAGACCTCACTAGTAACTCTTTCGCATTTATAATATTAGTAAGAATAAGGATATTCATAAGGATTATATCAATTTGTCATTCACTTTTTTTTTGTACAGCGGTAGTTATTTAAATTGACCTTGCTTTTACCCACGGCTTTGCTCGTGTGAACTATAATGCTTTTTAAAGAAGCGAATTTAACATTTTGTGCCACTTCGTCTCGGTCTCACTAAATCTTTGACAATCAACAAAATACAGTGATGTAAGTAAAAGCTGTATTTAATGTATCTTGTTTCAAAACCAATGATATTTATTTGCTTTTATCAAATGTGTACATAAAACCACCTGCATATTTTATCTAGATCACTACGCAGTGTTAGTTCACGACCTACTCCCTGTCCGGTTTGTAACTACCAGCTGTTCCAAGTTCGCTAAGTTGATTGGTTAATAGAACTATAATTTAGATAATAACGTTATAGGTATAGTACTGTGAATTTTATATCGGATTATTTAACATCTATCCCACTATCGTTTCGGGTATGTATTACAATACCGAAGTACGAAAGACCGAATGTATTAAAACATCGAATGGGTCAAAAGACCGACACGATTTTTTTCTGAAACCGTAAACTTTTCAGAATTTATTAAAACGGCATCATACAGAACCCATTAGGTTAGGTTAGGTTTGTTTTATAACAATCTTAAAAAGTTAACAGTTTCAGAAAAAACTCATGTCGGTCTTTTGACCCATTCGATGTTTTAATACATTCGGTCTTTCGCACTTCGGTATTGTAATACATACCCATCGTTTCTTCCTGTTCGTAATTATCATCATCATCATCAACTTATCTAACAAGACCTAGTGTCTATTAAAGGTTCACCTTTTTCTTAACTCAACATTACTCGCAGTAGCACGTGCAGATAATTGTTCACTAGTATCTCGACCCTGGCTCTTCAAATGTTCTAAAGCTTTGCGGTAGTGCTGAGAGGAGGACAGCTTTGTCATTGGTATACTGGTATTTGTCAACCATATTTAGGTCAATATCCTTGTCAATCTTCTAAAATTGGTCCTAGAAGTAAACCCAAATCATCATGAAATCAATAAACTTTCATAATAACAGTTTGGGTTCTGACCATCGTAGCGAATGCTTTTTTTTACTAGATCAACTGTACATGCTGTAATTGAAGCGCCATGTACCTTTGCTTATAATTCTCGGCCTTATCAAATAGGTTTTCGGAATCTTCCTTATCATATGCCTCGTTTATGATTAGCGTGACATTCTATGCTTATGGCATTATCGTTCGTAAACATTCTTTCAGCTTTTTCAGTGTGATAAACGAAATCCATTTCCAGCTCAATTGTCAACACTCCTGCTTGAACCCCCATTGGCTTTCTTTCTTTCTTTCTTTTGATTCGAGTGTGTTTGCAGCTCGTGTATACTTTCGCCACAACTGCTTCCTCTCTTAAAGGTTTCTGCACATTTTATTTATCACGGAAACCACAATTGTCAGACAAAAAATATTATAACATATGTTTGCATGACATATTTTTCAGTACCTACGATTTTATATAAAAATCTGCATTTCACGTGCTCTGAAGAAAAAATCATTTGTCAGGACAGTCAATATTTTAAAAATAACAGGTCTCTTCCTTCTAAAGCATGTTGTTGGTTGTTTTATTCCGCTCGTTGTTGTAATCGTAGTTGCTTGAATAAATAAATAAATAAATAAAAATAAATAAATAAATAGCTCATAGGGAACGTGCAAATAGACGGTGCTGCCAACTGGTGCCATCAATTTGAATGTTTTAAATAAAATAAATAAAAAATAACTCTCTCTCCCTCTCTCTTTACTCTGATAAGTTTAGTTTGAAATATATGGTTTCACGGGATGACCGTAAAAGTAATAAAAAAATGAAGTTGAAAAAATAAAAAATAAATAGAAAAAGATACTTCATACTTAACTTGTCTGATAAGTTTCTTTTACTGTCCGCATAGTGTCTATTCTGTCGCATTAGTACTACCGCCTATAGTTTCTGCACGTTCCCTATAAGGGAACCTGCACAAAGACGGTGCTGCCAACTGGTACCATCAATTTGGATGTTTTACCCTGATAGGTTTCTTTTACTGTCCGCATAGTGTCTTTTCTGTCGCATTAGTGCTACCGTCTATAGTTTCTGCACGTTCCCTATGCCTCACAATCATAAATACAAATTTTACCAACGAATATTTCGGTATCAGGCATAAGTTCAGTTATACAACGAAAACCTTTCAGACCTGATGGCTGAAATAGTGCTAATTTGCATAGGTTCTAATTTCATTCCTTCCAATCAGGCATTTTACAACTTGAATCTGTTTAGTCTTTCTCCATAATATATACCTACCTAATGCTCGTTGGTAGTGAAAAAAAACCTTTTAATGCCACTTTTTACATATTTTTTTTTTACTGTATTTATTTACTTCAATTTTAATGTTTTAAAGCATTTAATATTGAGAGTAAGCAAGACATTTATCACAAGCATTAATTTATTCCAAAAGTACTCTTCTCAATGTTGAACGATGGGTCACCACGTTTTCGAGTAAGTGTAGCTCAAAAGATTGTGTCAAAAGAGCTATGTAGCTACGGGCTAAAGTAATAGTTTGTAAAAAAACAACCTCTTTTGCATAGGTCACTTCAAGCGACATTTTAAAACCCAATTTTAATAAATAACCTTCAGATTTATTACATCTATTCCTAATAATAGTACCGAGCGCAGGTGTGAGCAATGCTCCTAACTGCTACGTGCCAACGAAATCGCCAGTCACCACATACGCCGGGCATAATTCACGAAATGCATTTACGGCCTCGTAGGGTTGACCACTGACCGCCGCCAAACTATCACGGAAGCGGTACTAGGGTTAGAATACTCACAAGAAGGCCACATTATAGAAAATAGTCACAGAAAGTTTTTCGCATATATAGGGTAACCTTGATGCATAAAACAATTTAGCTGGGAAAGAAACATATCGATTGTATTAATTTGTTCAGTGAATCAGCTATTAATTTTGAAAAAAATAATAGTTTGTTTTTTATTCGTCTGAATCTTCCAAAATACTTTAAGTTAGTTCTCCCCGTAATTCAGAATATACCTTTTTATGATTAGTTGAGGGTCTTGTTTTTTAAATGCCAAATGTTTTTGAAATGACAAAAGAAGAAGTAAGTGATAAAAGTGTGAATTGTTCAAACAGTACCGCGCCGGGATAAAATTTATCGGAAAAGATTTGTGACCGCGCGGTGCTGCAATTCGACTATCGGTAAATACATTATATTTAAGGCGTCCACGGCGCTTTGCTGGGCTCAGCGCCGGTTTTCGACCATTTTTTATTCAGATTCCCGCGTGATGGTGGCACCATTGATTTGTTGGCGCTATTAGCCACTTTTTGTTTAGTTTTTCAATGCAAGCGCGAGTGCCGCTCTTTTCCAAGTATTAAAAAATTGTCCGATTTAATTTTCACTTTTTTATTAAAAAATAATTATTAAAATTTATATGGCTAGGGGGAATTAAACTACATTTATTATATACTAGCTCTCCCGGCGAACTTCGTACCACCTAACAGTCAATTCACAACATTATGAATTTACAACCAAGTTAAAAAAAAAATCCGTAAACTTGTCGAAGAACTTTTTACTCTTGAAAGCTGAGGCTTTTAATTCGGTGATTTTACCGATATTTTAATTGTTCTTCTGCTATTCCGAGCGGAGATGAATCAAACAATTTTACGATACTCGTACATTTCTTATAATAATGGTATCGATAAAATCAAAGAAAGGCTCAACATTCGAATGAGAATAGCCATATGAATAGTGATTAAATTTAATCATCCATAAAAAACCGGCCAAGAGCATGTCGGACACGCACAAGGTAGGGTTCCGTAGCCATTACAAAAAAATCAAGTAATATTTTTCTAAGGATTTCGTATGTGTACGGAATCATCCAAGTTTAGGTATGTTTTATACCTTAGGCTACTATTTACTCATAAACTACAGATAATTTCCAAGCAATCTTAGCCGCTATAATTTTCCTAGTAAATTTGATATATTAACTACCATTCTGAATTTTTTCAAATTTTTCCACCCAACAGTTTAGATTTTAGAGGGGGGGGGGGGGACGGTCGATTTTAATGAAAGTTTTCAATTTAAAGTTGAATATTTCGCAAACAGATCACTTAATAGAAAAATCATATTAGCAACCCCACAATGGTTTTAAAAGACCTATCCAACGATACCCCACACTATAGGGTTAGTTGAGAAAAAAAAATCACCCCCACTTTACGTCTATGGGAGGTACCCTAAAAAAAATTTTTTTTTATTTTTTTATTTTACCACTTTGTTGGCGTGATTGATATTCATGCCAAATTACAGCTTTCTAGTACTAACGATCTCTGAGATTAGCCGCGGACAGACAGACAGACAGACAGACGGACAGACATGGCGAAACTATAAGGGCTCCTAGTTGACTACGGAACCCTAAAAATCATTGAAAACGATCCAACCGTCCTTCAGTTACAAGTGGTGTAACTAACACGACTGTTATAATATGTAATACTATATTTCTTTAAGTAAGTTTACGTAAATCGTTAACTTTTTTCTATACGGTGAGATGTCATATTCACCATTATTCTTACAAAACAGTTTAGTTCACTCATAAACGACTGTAACTGCTTAGTTAAAGAAAATTACGTTTAAAACGAGTTATCCATCACTTTTAAACATTTATTTAACCAGTCACTTAAGTAAAACGCCGTCCACTCCGTGTTAAATTACTCGGTACAGTAACATTTATAAAATGGGACACCGTCCGAGCTCAGGGCAGTTCAGAAACGTTAAAATAATAAAGCAATGGAAGACAGTTGTTAATCACCAAATACAGAAAACCAATAACTCTCGTGCGTTCATAAAATGCCTCGCCATACAACTTAAAACCTTAAAACAGTCACATAAGACCCGACTTGTGGTTTAAAGGTTGTATATAGGTCTTTAATGCAACTAGCAGATGCTGTGTGCAACCTGTTAATTACGAACAACTTTTGAAATACTAGTTTCACAATAATTGCGTGGCAGGGCGCGCGACAGAAGCTTGTAAAAAGTCATACAAAAACTATGTTGCTCCTCTGGATATAGAATGTTGATTGCATGAATGTATAGTCAGACGCGATAACCCATTACACTGGGGGAGAATAAACTACGTACAACGTAATGATGTACTCCTATTTTTCAAGTTCAAGGATGTTATGTATTCAACTTTAAAAATTATCCATTCTTACACGTATGTATTAAGTATAATATAAAACAATTACTGCTTGTATGAAAGATCATAACTTGAGAATTGCTCGACTTTTGTTTTGTTGTCTTCGTAATTCGTCAGATTAAAGATTTTCAAGACTATCAGAAGATATTTCTGAAACTGTAAAATTTGCAAAGGGGACCAAAATGTGAATTCGTGTCATTTATAATTTTATTATGAAAAATGAGGCGTATCCATGGCATCTAATGATTATTAAGATACAAATACAAAAGACAACACGACTAATGACAGAGAACTGATTGACTTTGCTAATAATGAATAATAATATGTCACACTGTAACAAAAGAAGGCATAAGTGTATCAAATTTCCATTTAATTGGTCCAGTACATTCGGAGCAAAATTGCCGTAACAGATGGTGGTACAAGAGTGATCCTACAACGATTTCTTGTTTTTACTCAAATATTCCCTACAAATAATTAAATTTTCATTATTAAGACTTCGAAAACCTTGTATGACAATATGCCAGGCTGTATGACACTATTCAACGACAGTATACATTTTTTAATCTTTGTCATTTAACAATCGCCGCAAGCCACGTCCGTCAGCTGTCAAGAAGGACAGAATGCATTACAACAATGTACTTACAATTAATATAAAATTGTCGCCCATGGTGAAATAACCTTGTATTTTGCAGGTACTATGCCATATGACTCATCTAAGTGCCTGTACAGGATAGTGGTATTCATTATAATAATTAGAACTTTACCAACAGCCTGTGACAAATTGCAGGAGACAATGACGTTGCCGTGGATTGCAAAGCATTGTAAACAATGTTGTTTGAGAACTTGAAAAAAAAAATGATAGTGAGAAAAAGACATATGTAGTAAGAAACCGCCTCCGAGTAAGAGTGCTACTGCGGGATAAGACGATATATAGCATTAAGGAATATCTTTCCAATGATTATAGTAAATTTGATAAACATTAGACCTCCCTGATAAAATTACGAGTAGAATATTTTATTATATGCTTACTAAAATTATCATTAAAATACCAATTAATATTTTAATGAATTTTTATGTGTGTAATATTATATTATAGTGTATCCTAAATCCACAATGACGAGTCATGGCTGTTCTGTTTGGCTGTTCTATATGTTATGTTAAGTGTTAATTATGTAACAGCTATGATAATATGAAATTCTGATTCTGATTCTGAAACCCGGGGTAAAATACTTAGTAAAGTGGATGAAAATTAGTGAGATATTTAATTTGTCAGATCTATGCGGATCAAAAATAGCTACTATTAATTATCTAACACCATTATCGTTTTAGAAGATGTCAACTGTTGAATAAAAGTCTCCCCCTTAGAATATCCCAGTGAACGACAACGTAGCACCGAATGGGGCGTTGCCCGCAACAACTCATAATGTCGTCTGTCCACCTACTGGTTTTCGTTTTCGCCACTCTAAAATCTTTCCCTTCTAAGTGTTATCTGTTCTGATCAAGGGACTACCCATTGCCACTTACATTTGCATATTCTTTGAATTATGTTGGTAGAGTTAGTATAATTCTTCACATATCAAATTTTTTGTCCTACTGCTGTGTAAGTTTAAGCATTGGCTTTTACATAGCACTTAGGACACTAAATTTGATATAAGTAAGTAATTATTTAATTTGAATAGATAATTGTCTCTATTGTAACGACCGCTTTAGCCTAGTTGGTAGTGACCCTGCCTACGAAGCAAGAGGTCCTGAGTTCGAATCCCGGTAAGGGCATTTATTTGTGCGATGAGCACAAATATTTATTCCTGAGTTATGGATGTTTTCTATGTATTTAAGTACTTATTTATCTATATTAGTAAATTTATAGTCGTCTAGTACCCATAGTACAAGCTTTGCTTAGTTTGCGACTAGGTCAATTTGTGTAAGATTGTCCCCTAATATTTATTTATTTTACTTATTTATTTATTTTAATACAGTATTTGGCATACATAAAAGAAGATTTAAGCTTCAAGACTTTTTTGGTATCGGTTATAATTAAACATTACCGGGACATGGTAAACTGTATAATTAATTAAGCAAGCATATAGCTACAGGCTTCTAGTTTTTCCAATGGCTGTTTTTGTCTATGACAAGCAAAACGATTAGCCTAAATTTGGTAACTTAATTGGACCGAAACAAATAACGCTGTCTCCTAACCAGATCTGCAACTTCTGTATCCGTTGTAAAATGGCTGCGGAATGATAACCATCTATGTTTAAAAGAATTCTAACTAGGTAGATGGAATGTAGTACGACTTTAGAATGGTGACATTTGGCTATCCGTAAAGTAATGTATTTGTTTTATTTCAATCTGTAGGCTAACGTGCCTTTTATTTCTAAAACAAAATATTGCGCTCAATTTCTCGCTACAAAACTAAAATGCTCAACTAAACCGGGGATTTTTGTATTTTGATTACCAGTTATATAAAATGGTTGGTATGAAACCGATAAACTGCGTAAAAGCAATCAGAAGCGGCTTGAAAGTGTAATTAAATGCAAAAATCACCAACCACCACCTGCTCTCGATCAAAAAGGTTAAACAACATTGCTGGTTATAAATAGCAATGGCTTTTTTTATGAACAAGAAACAAGTATATTTGCTTTCCAGTGACATACTGCTTCGGTCGAGTGACGCGGCGTTGATGGGACTCATTTAACTGGTTATCTTTCTGATCTGACAGGTGCTTTGCTCAAAATAGACTACAAATAGATGACGATAATTGCTAAGCAACTGGTTTCTTTTTACAATGATAATGAATAGTCATTTCGCATTATTATAGAGGTGGTGTAATTAGATGTTTTCATCAGAAATTTGAATCAGAAAGATAATTTGCTTTTTTCTTATGGGAGCGAAAGTACCTACTCGTAACTTTACTTTTATTCGTTTCTATAACCAAAATATTAGCATTCAATCTTTGGCAATTATTTTTATCGTAGGTAATTCGAAAAATTGAAAGTAGTATTTATAAAGATTGTTTATTTATTTAGATTGTATATTTATTTAGGAAGAGGAAACCCGTTTTAGTTAATTTTATAGCAATACTGTGATTTTTTCTAATTTCAAATGAATATTAAAGATTGTTGATAAAGTTATCAATCGTATATTATTATATCTACCGCAATTAATAATGAACTAAAAAAAAATTTTTTTTCAGTTATGAGTCCTACTGCACTAGGTAATTAATTTCTATAGTTAAAAAATAGTTTAATTTTTGAGTTTTTCTACGCTAACAGTTTTCTTGTATGTATGTACAGTCACGAGCATTAATATATATATACGTTTCCTAATTTGCAAAATAATATATCTATGTAAGATTTCCTAACTAAATACACATACATAACGTTCAAAATATTGTATCAAAAAAACCCACCACAGTAATGTACACGATATTTAAAGCAAAATTAAGTCAACAACCTCGATCACAATATCGTATACGCCATTGCTCCCTTTTTGAAATATACGTGACAGTTTCTAAATAATGTCTACAACGCAGTGTCATTAATATGTAAACAATTACGTTTGGTTCATTTTTCATAACAATGTATACGCGTGGTCTTAGCTCGCAATTTGCAAGGAAAGGCGACAGTAATTTTTATTTTTTTGTGAATCTACCCTCAAATGAATGAAGTATAAGAGATAGATGCAGATCAAATATTTCATATTTGTCTACGTCTCACGTGTTTGGATGTGTCACACAGAATAGATGTGTTACGTGGATTAACACATAGGATAAATTCGGGAAAATGCAAAGTTCCCGCGCGATAGGAATAGGTAGTAAGTGGATGCTATAGAAAGTTAAACTGTCCCTGATTGAAATAGGCTTATTTTTTCCCGGGAAAGTGCAAAGTTCCCGCGGGATAGAAATATTTTTTAGATCGATATAAAAAACTTTAACTAATAGAAAAGCTACAGTTCTTGACTGACATTGGATAACTACTTTTTCTCCGGGAAAACGCAAAATTCCCGGGGCACAGAAATAAGAGAATTGTACATTTGGAAAAAATCAAAAATCTTTCACTCATAGAAAGCTGCACTGTTTTTATTTGACGCAAGCTGCTTTTATCCCGAGAAAGTGTAAGGTTCCCGCGGGATAGATATAGGTAAAGGCATTGTATCATTCTATTAGTGAAAGATTTGTTTTAAATCAGTTCCGAAATTGAATTCACTTAATTTTGTCCCGCGGGAATTTAAATGCTGGGAAAACCATTCTATATCCTTTCCCCGGACTCAAACTGTCTATATACCAAATTTCATTTAAATCGGTTCAGCGGTTAGGTATATATCCCCATACAAACTTTCACCTCCCTTTTTGCCCCCTTAAAGGGTGATTCATATAATAAAATAAAGTTAAAAACTAAAGGGGGTCGGGTCGCCATACAAAAAACGTGCTTTTTCAACGTTTTTTAACTCCGGCGACGGTTGCCAGGTGACAGCTGCTATGCTGTTCAGACGTTTACCTAGCTATAAGTGTACGATTTTGGTGCTTACATTTTGGCGATTTTTTACCGAACAGTATTTAAAAAAACTCTGTACGGAGGTAAGGAACCCTTCACAGACGAGTCCGACTCGCACTTGACCGGTTTGTATAATGACTTAAGAAATTAACAAAAATGTTCCAATCATTGTATTGGTATACATTGTTATGAAATATTGAGCAAACATAATTGTTTACATATTAATGGCACTGCGTTGTAGACATTATTTTGAAATTATAACGTATATTTCAAAAAGGGAGCAATGGCGTATACTATAATTGTGATCGAGGTTGTTGACTTAATTTTGCTACAATATCGTGTACATTATTGTGGTGGGTTTTTTGGATACAATATTTTGAACGTTATGTATGCGTATTTAGTTAGGAAATCTTACATAGATATATTATTTTGCAAATTAGGAAACGTTTATATATTAATGCTCGTGACTGTACTTAAAATTGCCAAGCTAAATATCTTATGAAATCCTCACATTGTCGTTTGTTCGGTTGTTCATTATAATGATAATAATATTAAATCATGGGAAAATTGACACCAATTGACCTAGTCCCAAACTAAGCAAAGCTAGTACTACGGGTACTAGACTACGGATAAACTTACTTATATAGATAAATACATACTTAAATACATGTTAAACATCCAAGACTCGAGCACAAACATTCGTATTTTTCACACACTTATCTGCCCCGACCGGGAATAGATAGAATCCGGGACCTCAAGCTTGGTAGTCAGTTCTTTAACAACTATGTTATCCGGTCGTTATTGAAGTATACAGCAGCAATGAGATTAATGATTATGTGCAACTCGATGCCAATGTTGATCTCTTGACTGTCTAAGTAGATTGTGGAAGCATTAAAGCTAAAGTTTTTTAAAACACACATGTTCCATCGCTGCTCACAATCTTCATCTTGACTCTCGATTTGCCCAAAAACCTCAAAAAGATTTATTTCCGTCTGAATTTTTTATTTTTAAAATACGATGTGGACAAATTATCCAACTGAATACATTTTGTATCAGCAACGCGTTTGTCACTACAATCCGATATTTAGGTTACCAAAACAAGTCTATTGTGTGAAGCAAAACGGTCTTCCCTTCAGATTGTTGGTGCAAGTAATCAGATATTCAAGGGTTATGACTGTATTTTATTTGACAGAATGTGCGCGAAACGCGAGCGAAGCGTCTCCGTTTTAGCTTGGGCAAAAATGCTTTTGTGTGTCTGTCCGAATGTCAGGCTGTTTTTTCTCATTATAGATTTTTTTGTCGATAAAATAAAAATATATCATATTTCAGCCATTTTGCGAGTTATACAGGCCACAGAGTCACTAGTATTAACCCAGTACCTAGGGCGACTAGGAAGCTTGGCATCTAGGACAATATCGATGTAGTTCAGCCATTTTGTTAAAAGGTGAAGCCACGCTTTTTTTTACCTTAAATTACTATCATTTTATACATCGATTTCCAGACCCAAAACACCTCTAGTATTTCGTCGAAATGTAATTCTCAGAGACGTTTGTGAGATCTTTGTGGTTAATTATTTTTTTGTAGGTACCTAATTTTTATATCTGCATGCTGTATGAATGCAGCGAAAAAGATGGAACAATATATCTAACATAATAATAAGACATGTAACTAACCCTTTTTCTGCAAATAAAGAATATCTTATCTTATCTTATCTTATCTTAGCTTTAACCCGTTAATTCGCCCACGCGCTTTATATAGACGAAGTTAAAACATCATGTTTAAGCTCGAACGTTTCTGGACAGTGTTCTCTATTCTTGCTTAAAATAATTATATTATCTCACGGGAACACATTACCGGAATATTAACGTGCGCCGTGCGTTAAACGCCAAATTTTATTTAAGTCCATTCGGCTTTTATTGCGTTAAAACCGTGTTACCTTGACAAACTCTACTAGCTTTCTATGACGAAAACTTTGTTCTTAAAACTCTTCTAAGAATGTAGCTAAGTGTAGTATGTTTGCTGTAAGCATTATACATAAACAGGTAATGAATGATTGAGAGAATATGTCCTACTGATAATCATCAGAAAAAAATGTTTGCTACTTTGTTTTTTATTAGCAATTCGTCGATAATTAGCTTAGCTTACGAATATTGCATGTTTACAAACGTAGGAAAAAAATACCATTTGCCTCTTTAATTAACAGTTGGCATATAATTAAAAATGCATTGCGCTGAATGTTTACCACAGTAATTTCATAATTATATTTGATTGATTATTTTGCATTTGGGTATCATTGAATTTGACTAGTAGCTGTATCTGGTGTATCACCATTTCTTCTTGTTATATCATCTTTATGATACATCTAATAAGCGATGTAGGTAAATTTGATTTACTTCCCTATTTTGTCTTCCAAAGGCTTGATCTTTTTTACACACTTAAATTTTTACTGACCATGTTGGTATTTTACCCGTGTGATGTCGGGTTTAGCATTTCATCTCTCCATTTCTTCCGTGGATGTCGTAAGAAACGACTAAGGAAAAAGGTCAAGGTGTATTAATTAGCCGTGGTGGCCTAGTGGTTTGTCTTATGGCCTCTCAAGCAGAGGGTCGTGGGTTTAAATCCCGGCTCGCACCTCTGAGTTTTTCGGAATTTATGTGCGAAATCACATTTGAAATTTACCATGAGCTTTACGGTGAAGGAAAACGTCATGAGGAAACCTGCATACACTGGTGTGCGTGAAGTTCCCAACCCGCACTGGGCCCGCGTGGGAACTACGGCCCAAGCCCTCTCATTCTGAGAGGAGGCCTGTGCCCTGCAGTGGGACGTTTATAAGCTGGGATGATGATGATGATGATATTATAGGCGATAGGCTAGCAACCTGTCACTATTGTACCACTTTTATCTAACATTAAACCTGAAATATTGCTAAAAGTAGCCCCGAAACGTAAATGTATATAGCGTTTCATGTGCTCTGCCTACCCCCTTAGGGATATAGGCGTGATGTGTGTATATATGTGTACCAATGTGTTAGTATGTTTTTGTGGGTCAAATTTTAAAAGTCTATTTAACTCACTTTCTGTGATCGGACTGACTTGATATTTGAAATACGCTTGTAGGTTGAATGACAACATAAGTACAGGCAGTCAAAATAGCATGAATTAATACAATACAATACAATGACTCTTTATTGTACACCAGGAATAATAAGCAATACAGAAAACAGGTACACAGAGAGTAAGTTACAAGGTAAGCAATAGGCGGCCTTATCGCTTAAGAGCGATCTCTTCCAGGCAACCCTTTACCAGAAAGAAGGAAGGACTAGTTTACAGCAGGTGGTGCATCAACAGTGGATCAGAAAATTAAAACGCAACAAAAAATAGTACATCTACTCATACATATATCGTACATATAATAAGTACACGTCTAAAACAAATATAAGCATTGGGATAAACAGCCACATATAAATAAATAAACTATAACAAAGCTAATAATTACAAGAAGACAGATAGTACACCTTAAGCATTGATTTAAAGATTGACAGAGATTTTGCCCGTCGTAAGTCAATCGGCAAGGCATTCCACAACCGAATAGCCTGGACAGTATAAGAATAGACATAGAATTTGGAGTTAGAGAGAGGCACGGTAAGGAGAAAGTTCTGAGAGCATCGAATAGAAGTTACGTAGCTAAACCGCTCTTTGAGGTAGCGAGGAGTTGCAGGGTTAAAGAGAATGCCGTAAAGAAGGTGGAGAACGTGAGAGTTACGGCGAAGGCGGATTGGGAGCCACTTGAGCTGTGATCGAAAATTAGAGACATGATCGAACTTACGCAGACCAAAGATAAACCGAATGCATAGATTTTGAATTCGCTCAAGTTTATTAAGCTGCTCTTCTAGGAGATCGGGATAGCAAATGTCAGCATAGTCGAATATAGGGTGCAGCAAAGTTTGAGCAAGCGCAACCTTGGTAGCAAAAGGTAGGAAATTCTGAAGCCGTCTTAAAGATCCCACCGCAGCAAACACCTTCCTGCTCACCTCGCACACATGAGGAGACCATGAGAGAGTGCGGTCTAAAATAACACCCAGGCTCTTGACCTGATGCGCAAACGGTATTAGTACTCCGTCGAAAAGCACCGGTGGCAGAGATGCAAAGTCGACTCTTGGCACAAGTTTCGAGCTACCAATAACAATGACCTGGGTCTTTGTTGGGTTAACAATCAGGCCAAATCGTTGGCTCCATTTCAAAATCTTCTTTAGATCCAAGTTAACAGACTCGATAACCAACGGAAGATCGCCAATCACACCCTGAGAGTAGATTTGTAGGTCATCAGCATAAAGGTGATACGAAGAAAGAAGATTACGAGAAATAGAATCTATAAAAATAGAGAATAATAATGGAGACAGCACTCCACCTTGTGGTACACCAGCAAGAGTGTTGCACCAGGAAGATCGAGAATCTTCCGCCTTTATTCTTTGCCGACGACCCACAAAAATGAAAAATTAAAATTTCTTTTCCACGCTTCATCTGTTCTAGCCATCATTATACAATCTAGCAAACTTCACAGTTTCCAGTACTGTAAGCATGTTCATCAATAATTAATCCTCTGCCGCTGCCTCTCTTCACCTGCACATATAACGCGATGTTTTATTCAGACGCCGACTCGTTAGTGTCGGGCATTGTGGCCGCTAAACAAACCGTAGCGCACCTCCAATGCATGCCTGATTTTTACAGTCGATTCACTGGGCCAACTCAGTAGCTAGTACAGTCAAGGACCCACCATGGAACCATTTCCCAGTAAACGTTATAGTGGCATCACATTAATTAACAAAGAAAATCATAATAACTTTTTCTCAAAAATGGTATGAAATGTTGCCATTACGTCATCAAAAACGTAGTAGAAAGTAACGCATCCTGGAGACTAGCTGCTAGCGACCAGGAAGTAATCTCGAGCTGCCAGGAAGTAAGTATGAAATTCCATTACATATCAAGTGTTCAAATTTGGAACCCGACCCGTGCTTCTACGTCAGTGAAAAACGTAAACTATTAATAAATAATAGTTTAAAAAAAAAACTAAAAAACACGCTTTAAAAAATAAAAAATAAATTTTAATAAATTTCAATTCACTATTCTTATAGTGCAGTAAAAAATCTTAATAAGCAATTATTATATTGTTATATCCAGATCAAAATTTGTAAACAATTCTAAATATTGATAAAATAAATAATAATAGTTTAAAATATTTTATTGTAAAAAAAGCGTGGGGTGCATGGTGTCAATTGTCAAGGATTATCATTTTGATAACATCTTAAAAAGCACCCCACGCTTTTTTTACAATAAAATATTTTAAACTATTATTATTTATTTTATCAATATTTAGAATTGTTTACAAATTTTGATCTGGATATAAAAATATAATAATTGCTTATTAAGATTTTTAACTGCACTATAAGAATAGTGAATTGAAATTTATAAAAATTTATTTTTTATTTTTTAAAGCGTGTTTTCTAGTTTTTTAAACTATTATTTATTTTCTATTTTTTAGTTGCATTTTTTTTCTTTCTAACTTTACCCCCCTCACCTACAACCCCCAAACCCCCTAAACCCAACCCCCCCAACATCCCCCACCCCATTTCCCGAAACCCCCCCCCTCCAAACCCCACACCCTTACCCCCAATCCTCTAAACCCCCCTTACCCCCCTCCTCATTTTACAAACCCCCGAACCACCGAAACCCAACCCCCCTAACACCGAACCCCCCAAACCCCCGGAACCCCCCCTCCCCCACCCCACCACCTGCCCCGCCAAACCCTCCCCCCCACCCCGCCACCTACCGCCCCCCTTCCAGTTCCATCATCAAACCCTTGTTACCACTAGGCCTCTTACCCCCTCCCCATTTCCCACAACCCCCCAAAATCACTTACCCCCGAACCCCCCAACACCCCCACCCTAATCCCCGTAAACCCAACCCCATCTCCTAACCCCAACCGCCACACCCTAACCCCCAACCCTCTAAACCCCCGACCCCCTTACCCCATTCCCCCCCATCTCGCCACCTACCCCCCTTCCAGCTCCATCATCAGACCCTTGTTACCATCTAGCTGCTGGATGGTGGCCATAGGAACTATGTAATAAAACAACACAATCCCGTCGAGTTTGGGCTCGTTTGATTCGTCTTGACGAGCACTTTGATCCCAGATGGTAACCAGGGTCTGATGATGGAGCTGGAAGATGGCCAAAGGCACTCCACAATAAAACGACACAACCCCATCGAGTTTGGGCTCGTTTGATTCGTCTTGACGAGCACTTTGATCCAATATGGTAACCAGGGTCTGATGATGGAGCTGGAAGATGGCCAAAGGCACTCCACAATAAAACGACACAACCCCAACGATTTTGGGCTCGTTTGATTCGTCTTGACGAGCACTTTGATCCCATATGGTAACCAGGATCTGATGATGGAGCTGGAAGATGGCCAAAGGCACTCCACAATAAAACGAAACAACCCCATCGAGTTTGGGCTCGTTAGATTCGTTTTGACGAGTACTTTGGTCCTAGATGGTAACAAGAGTCTGATGATGGAGCTGGAAGGGGGGTAGGTGGCGGGTTGGGGGGGGGAATGGGGTAAGGGGGTCGGGGGTTTAGAGGGTTGGGTATTAGGGTGTGGCGGTTGGGGTTAGAGGATGGGGGGGGGGGGGGTTACGGGAAATAGGGTGGAGGTGTTGGGGGCTTCGGGGTAAGTGATTTTGGGGGGTTGTGGGAAATGGGGAGGGGGTAAGAGGCCTAGATGGTAACAAGGGTTTGATGATGGAACTGGAAGGGGGGGCGGTAGGTGGCGGGGTGGGGTGTGGGAGGGGTTGAGAGGAAGGAGAGGGGGGTAGGGGGGTGGGTTCCGGGGGTTTGGGGGGTTCGGTGTTACGGGGGTTGGGTTTAGGTGGTTCGGGGGTTTGTAAAATGAGGACGGGGTAGGGGGGGTTTAGGAGATTGGGGGTAAGGGTGTGGGGTTTGGGGGGGTTTGGGGAAATGGGGTGGGGGATGTTGGGGGGTTGGGTTTAGGGGTTTGGGGGTTGTAGGTGAGGGGGGTAAAATTAGAAAAAAAACAATGCAACTAAAAAATATAAAATAAATAATAGTTTAAAAAAACTAAAAAACACGCTTTAAAAAATAAAAAATAAATTTTAATAAATTTCAATTCACTATTCTTATAGTGCAGTAAAAAATCTTAATAAGCAATTATTATATTGTTATATCCAGATCAAAATTTGTAAGCAATTCTAAATATTGATAAAATAAATAATAATAGTTTAAAATATTTTATTGTAAAAAAAGCGTGGGGTGCTATTTAAGATGTTATCAAAATGATAATCCTTGACAATTGACACCATGCACCCCACGCTTTTTTTACAATAAAATATTTTAAACTATTATTATTTATTTTATCAATATTTAGAATTGCTTACAAATTTTGATCTGGATATAACAATATAATAATTGCTTATTAAGATTTTTTACTGCACTATAAGAATAGTGAATTGAAATTTATTAAAATTTATTCTTTATTTTTTAATTATCAACTTTTTTCATTTTTGAGAAAAGCACTATACAAGCTTCGCCCAGTAATCGCCATCCTGGCCTCGTATCATTGCTGGCCTCACCTAACGGTTCGGCCATCAAACTTCTACTCGTCCAGGATGGCTTACTTACTGGTCTCTGCAGTAATGTACTATTCCTTTGCAGTGGGACGAATATAGGCTGGGATGATGATGCGCAGGTTGCCTCATGCATGATGTTTTCCTTTACCGTAAAGCTCATGGTAAACTTCAAATGTAATTTCGTACATATTTAAATTCCGAAAAACTCAGAAGTGCGAGCCCGGACTCCATAAATAAATATTTTTCAAGTTGGACACTTCCAGGCGTTCAACTCTTAAATTCATGTTTTATTTTTAATTACAACGTACTTATCTTTTTTACTGTACAACCACATCTAAACAAAACACTTTCTACACACACGCATACGTATGCTCCAGCGGCTCGTAAAATGTTGAACTAAATTACACACAACTGCAGGTAATTTGCGTATTCCGGTTGTGGGCGGTCAGCGATCGCCATCTGCTAAATAACTGCTATTATTATGAAAGCTTCGATGTGTGTCACACTCACGAATTGAAAATTTGAAGAGCCGAGTAAGAGTTAGGCCAGTAATGAACTATTCATACTCTTTTTTTGATTAGAAATTTAACGGTCACATTCGCGTACATTTTAATGAAAAGCAGGACCATTTTTGAAAACAAGTTAGGTTAGCTTTCAACTTAAATGATGATGATGATGATGATTTTGTACAATTAAAATTAGAAACCGTGGTGGCCTAGGCTAGTGGTTTGAACATCCCAGCCTATATACGTCCCACTGCAGCGCACAGGCCTCCTCTCAGAATGAGGGCTTGGGCCGTAGTTTCCACGCGGCCCCAGTGCTGATTGGGAAATTCACATACACTGATATTGAATTTCTTTCCAGGTGTATGCAGGTTTCCTCACAATGTTCTCCTTCACCGTAAAGCTCATCGTAAATTACAAATGTAATTTCGCACATAAATTCCAAAAAACTCAGAGGTGCGAGCCCGGACTGAAGCTCACGACCATCTGCTTGAGAGACCATAGGTCAAACCACTAGGCCCTCACGGCTACAATCCTATGTAACCCTTTTAACTTGATTTCAATGAGTCTCATTTATTTTTAAAGCTTTTATTTAATGTCGCCTACCCGGTCTCGTTTTGTTAGTACTCGTAATAAAATCTTGCAATAAAAGTTTTGCACCAGAATGTTAATATTCAAGACAACTTACCTACTGTCATTAATAAATAGACTTTCTTACCAAATAATATTTTTTCCTCAAATATGCAATGAAATGTCAACCTTACGTTCCAAATAATAGGCCGGGACGTATCACGTTGCGGGCGCGGTTAGACGAGTACTATGTAATGGATTTTCATACAGAATTGCAGGCCTAGGCCGGGAAAGCGATCGTCTATTAGATTTTTTTCATGTGACACAGCATCATGACGTTTTTAGGTCTATGGCATCATGGCATTTAGCCATGAAAAAAACATAAGCAATAGTTGCTTTCTTTGCAATTTTAATTTCATGAAGTTTTTTATTTCTTTCATTGCATGTTTGAGAAAAGCACTATACAAACCTCGGCCGGAACAGAGGTTGCCGGCTTCGTGTACCACTCGGTTGTCAAACCTATTCGGCCGGCAACCCCTTACTTCCCGGCCTCTGTAGTAATGTACTATATAAGGAACATTATATTTAAATCATTTTTATTTATTGCAAAAAATATCTTATTAAAAAACCCCTGCTGCTAATTCAAGGTACGTAAAGTAATTGTTATCACCGCAGTGATTGTCCAATTGACCGCAGCAGCTGTGTCCGTCCGTACTTCCCTTAACCCCGTACTGGCGTAAATTACGTACATCTGTCTTAATGCTTCCGATCATTATGATACAAATTACGCCCACTGTATTGTTGCATCTGTTTTACGTTTATTTAATATGTTAAATTCGATATTGAAAGGGTTGAACTAATCCTGCAATTCATTATTAGTTTCAATAGTAACTAACAGCGTGGCAATGGAGCCAGTTTATTTGGAAGTTTTAAATCGGGTAAAAATACTGACACAATTTCGAAATAGCAAGAGAAGACGACCAAGCGTCTCAAATATGAATATTGTTGTGATGATATAAAATATTTGGAAAAATAAAACTAGAATATAGTAAAAGCTGGCCTTTGAGAATTTGCCTGACATCATAACATTCACATAATTGTCGGGGATAGCGCAAATCTGCTTATCTACCATACGTAAATACCGCGTATCTGCAGTACATGTAGTCTTACAAGGGTTTTTTTAAACTTCGTATTTTGTTTAATTTTAACGGATTTGAAGTACAAATTGGAAGTTGCCTTGTTGTTGTACTCCTCGCTATCCCCGACGATGAAAGAATCAAATATTATTGCGTTTTATTTACTTTTACAATGCATTAGGTACTTTTGATCTAAGTCATCATCGTCATCATCATTTCAGCCAAAAGACGTCCACTGCTGAACATAGGTCTCCCCCAAGGCTCGCCAAACAGATCGGTCCCGTGCCATCCGCATCCAACGCAATCCCGCAACCTTAACCAGGTCGTCGCTCAATTTTGTTGGAGGCCTACCTACACTGAGTCTTCCGGTCCGTGGACGCCACTCGAGAACCTTTTTGCCCCATAGGCCATCAGTTCTACGAGCGATGTGCCCTGCCCACTGTCACTTGATTCTGGCAATTTATCGAGCTGTGTCGGTGACTAGTTCTTGCGCGGATTTCATCATTTCTAATGCGATCACGCAGAGGAACTCTAAGTAAAAGTTGATCTAAGTAAAAGTATCTAAGGTCATTACACATTTTTTGTTCGCGTGTCTCCCGTGGGCCAGTATTTTGTAGTCAAGTCTACATCGGCGTGTGAGACGCTTTGGCAACTTTCAGCCCATTTGAAAAATCTTAAATTTCCTGACTTGGAGTCGCTAATTTTATGTCCACAGAAGAGACAACTTTTGTTTCTCATGCTGTGTATTATCCATTAGTGGAATTAGCAACAGAGAGAACGTGAGT
The DNA here is from genome assembly GCA_947859365.1 of Archips crataeganus. NCBI lineage: Eukaryota > Metazoa > Arthropoda > Insecta > Lepidoptera > Tortricidae > Archips > Archips crataeganus. Next base: position 14,916,696 of record OX402056.1, on the reverse strand, counting down.
CCTCCAATAAGTTGAAGTAGTAGAATTAAAAACGGACAAATTTCGTTTCAAGCATTACAACCCTGAATAACTTCCGCGACACACAAAAGTCTTAATTATCAATGAATATTTGCAATCAATTCAATAACGTTATTACATAAACCGTTAAATGCAGTGGATCTTCACAAAACCTAAACGACTCTCGATCTCATTGAAAGCGTCAATCGACCATGTTACATCACATCCTAGTCATGTTCAATATTACAAAATTGATTTCAATAGAAAGTCATTTTAATTAAGTATCAATAGCACTTATTACGGTGACCTTGTCATGCCACAAAACGGTAGCCGAGGTACAATGAGCTAATCATACGGTGCCAAGATTTACGTAATGTTGGACACACGGGCTGGTATTTTGGAGAGCTTTTTCAAATAGCGAAAATACGTAGGAGTAATAATTAATAATAATAATAATAATAATAAATAAATATCACGGGACAATTCACACCAATTGACCCAGTCCCAAAGTAAGCTAAGCAAAGCTTGTGTTATGGGTACTAGGCAACGGATAAACATTCTTATATAGATAGATACATACTTAAATACATATTAAACACCCAAGACCCGAGAACAAACATTCGTATTTTTCATACAAACATCTGCCCCGACACGGGAATCGAACCCGGGACCTCAAGCTTCGTAGTCAGGTTCTCTAACCACTAGGCCATCTGGTCGTCTAAATATCTTATATATAAAATTCTCGTGTCGCGGTGTTTGTTACCAAACTCCTCCGAAATGGCTCGACCGATTCTCATGAAAGGCCTGTGTTGCAAGAGAGCGGCGAACGCCAGGATGTACAATGCGGGGTGCGAGGGGGTGCGGGTGCGGGAGGTGCGGCGGTATTAAAGGGGTTTTATTTTTGTTTTTTGAATGTTTTTTAATCCTAATAAAAAATTGAACTTAATAAAATCCATAATCTGCTCATTTATTGCCTCTACTCTAAGGCGGAACAAAGTTCGCCGGGTCATAGTTAGTTATCTATCATATATTATTTACTCACTATACCTTTTGTTAACCGCACTTTCAGTGCCATGGATGACATTTTCTATGGTTACTTAATTTTAAGTGAGTTCAACAGCTGTATTAGGTGAAAATTCAGCTTCTAAGATTTAACTTAAATTAACGGAATCCTTAAAATCTGTATAAATGCACATCCCTTCTTACCCAAAAGCACCCCGTAAATTAGTGAATTTTATTATTTAAACAGCTCTAGACGGAATTATGCGATCGATTACACAAACGCGCTTCTTCCTATTCGTGATTCCAATACAATATGGATTCCACACAAATGCAGTTTACCACATTCGTGATTGTACACAGCCATTATTTTAAAGCAATGGGGATTCTTCTTATTATTCTTATTCTTATTCTACATAATCATATGGATTCTCTACACACACGCACACACATACACACACATACACACTTTGTTACCTAAAACCTTCCTTCAAAACAGAAATACGAAATAACTTCTTTTTAACCCCCGACACAAAAAGAGGGGTGTTATAAGTTTGACCGCTATGTGTGTGTGTGAGTGTGTCTGTATGTCTGTCTGTGGCATCATTCTTAAACGGTTGAATCGATTTGGATGCAGTTTTTTTTTTATTAGAAAGCAGGTTTCTTGGCGATGGTTCTTAGATATGTTTCATTAAAATCGGTAGAGCTGTTTCAGAGTTATCAGTGCTTTTGTAAGCTGCGTTGGGGTTTTTTTTTAGCCTGTTAAAGTGTCCCACGGCTGGGCAAAGGCCTCCCCTTTTTTCCGCCATTCGTCCCTATCGAGAGCATGCTCCTGCCACCCTGCTTGATATGCGTCCAAGTCGACCCGCCATCTTCTCTTCGGTCTGCCTCTGTTTATGGGGGTTTTCAAAATTTTTAATTTATAGTTACCTATTCTAGAATATGTTATAACCCGAACTATCACTTTTATCGAAACGATCACCAAAATCTTTGTCTGAAGCATCACTTTTATCGAGACGATCATGGCCTGAACTGGCGTTTATGTCCGTATCTGAATGTAATAATCTTCAAAGCTGAAATCATCGTTGTCACTAAAAGTTTTCAAAGTTTCTTCTATAGTTACGACTCGGCTTACAAAATTTAGTATTATATCTTTTTCCTGGTATTTCTGAGTTCTGGTATTGAAAATAACATCCTTTTATTATGAAATTTTTAAAAAATTGTCACTGAAATTTCAAAATCGCTTTTAAAATGTTCAACGTTTAGTAATAGGCACCGGCCAACTGTAAAATCAAAAAATAAGTAGGTAAGTAATTATTTTAATTTATTTAATACGTCGTTTGATATACTACCTAACCGTACGTACACAGATTACGGCGTTAGAAATATAGATGAATGGCCCCGCCTATTCACGTACGGTATTTCAATATTATCGCGAACCTTGTCACGTGAACAATAGAACTAAAGCCATAAGATGAAGTACAAGAGGTTACTCAGAACCCGCATTTGTTTGCGATCCGTCTAAGGCACAAAGCATTTCTAACTGGAGTCGCCTTAAGCTTATCTTTTCACTACACTTTGGGGACGATTTTCGTGGAGGGGTAGTAAACAGGTACAGAACGCGTTTCTCCTTCGGAGTTGTTACACAGACTCTTGGTAGATTCGTCGAGGTTGTCATGTTTGTTCTGGTGGCAAGCTTGACAATCTGGTATCATATTTTGTCACTCAATGCCGCTTTTCTTGTGCACAGATGTTATGGTCTACTGTCGTATTTATTTGGTTACCTACCGCATGACCTTTTACCTCAACCTTGCCCTGCACCACAAGACGCTCGATGGAGTCATAGTTCCGATGCTGGGCTTAGGATGAGGATCCTTAGATAGGGGACGATAGTCGCTGTCCGTAAAAAGCCGTGGTAGATAGCGAAGAAAAACTCGCGAGGGAACCTGCACACACCTGCAAAGATATTTAATGGGGTATGTGGAGTTCCCAATCCGCACTGCGCCTGCGCGGGAACTACGCCCTAATTCTCACATTCTGACATGAGGTATGTGCCCTGCAGTGGGACATAATAATACATAATAATTATGATGATTTGACATCCACCAACGTGATGGACGGACGATTTGGTGAAGGCCGCAGGTTCAAGGTAGATGCAACCCGCTTCCAATCGTAATGATTGGGTATCAATGATCGGCCTATGTCCAGCAGTGGACGTCCTGCGCCTGAAATAATGATGTTGATAATGATGGGAGTCGCTATTCGGCATTACACGACAGTAGTACACGTTAACGCTCATCAAAAATTGTTAATTTTCTACAAGCAAAATTAAATTAATAAAAAAATATTGGCATAGCTTGTCAAATTTTTTGCAGAGGTGGAAACTCATTGGTGTGTAGCGACTACTAGCGCCATCTAGTCATCACATAAGGAACTAATTACTACAATCCTACATCACGCTATCGCAGTTTTTCAACTCGGCAGCATAAGTACAACTTCCAACTTTCATCCATTGGACTTCGGTCCCCAGGCATAATATCTGCCTGGAGAGAGATCTCTATATTGCAACTACCCCCAAATTGGTGACCCCGACGTGATCTGAACACGCAACCTTCTGATGCCCAATGCTTCTACCCCCAAAGGTGTCATCTACTGTAATAAGTGCTTTGCTACCGAGGTGACAAGGTCTGCTAAATTATGAGGTATTGACATAGATAAACCGCATTCTATGGACTTGTCGCTAGTTTTGAAGGATTGTTAACGTTGGAGCTGATTATTTCGCGGCTTTGTCTATCTATTACTTCTGAGCGACATTGACCGATGGGATCTGGAAGTAAGTCAAGGCCTTCTTTTGTTTAATTTGATGGGAAACGTTTGGACCTTCACTTTTAGTATGGCTTTTAGGAATAGAGAGCAAACAAGTGGTTGACATTGGTTCTCAGGAGCAGTCACTATTTCAAGATTGTGGCATTCACTTTATTATCACAGATAGAACCGCGTTTGACAGCGATTTGGTCAATACTATTTAGAACAGATAAGATGAACGTCTAACATCAAGTTAATATCTTTAAGTACTCAAATATTTTTCTAAGAAAAACGATGTACTTCTGAAATTCACATTATTAGTTTTAAATTTATGTTAAAATCAAAATATAGAGCCTGAATTGATTTTGACTTAAAAAATATAGCAGACGAAAAGAGTTTTATTGTGTACCTTTTAAAATTAACGCTACACTTTTAAGTTTTTTAGAACCAAGTAATAAATTTCATAAATTACGAGTACCTACCTGGTAATCCACATTTGACTGAATGCAACATAAGGCTGGCGATAATGAGAGTTAAAATTAAATTCAAAATTGTTTTCAAGGATTTTATTTCTAAATCTAACGAGTAATAGATACTGATAATAAAATTGTACGATTGTACGGAACTCTACGTGTACGATCGCATTTGGCCGGTTTTTATAAAGACTGTAACAACTTTTATTTTAATTTACCTATTGCCGCTAGCTCCTTATGCTGGGATGAATAAATTGCCTACAATGGAAGCAATAAAAGCACACCACATTAATAAACATGATGTGCGATATTTTGCTCGCGCAGATTAAACAGATACCCTCTATGAGACCTCCGGGAGGCGTTTATCCAACTTAGTTTTGGCAAAGAGTATCAGACTTCAAAAATGCAGATCGAACACTCCTTTTACTACCGCACTTTTAGGCTATAAGTTTAGGAACACATCGCATAGTTAAAATGAGATTAAGCCTATCAAGTGTTGCCATACATTCAACTACATCATACTTCCGGCTTCTAATTAGGTTTTTGTTGCGAACTATTCTTATTCTTTCCGTTTGTGTCGTCACAGTGTATATGTTTTTGTGCGTCCCACTGAAAAACAGCGTTGTGGCTTGCCACAACATTATGCTGAGTGGGGCCCAATTTATACTATTCGATATTTTTTATTTGTACCTACCTATATTTCCTGTCAAATGTATTTTTTTCTGTGTTTTTTATTGAATATGTGTAAATAAACATCTCTCTCTCTCTCTCATAACTAAACGCAGAAAATAGTACAAGCAGTAGAGTGCTTTAAGTAATAATATCGCTCTCGGGACGAATAAACTGCAGGCAGAGAGGAGGAGCAAAAATGTAAATGATCTCTGTCAATAATGACTGCATAACAATATCGGCAAATTTTTAAATTCGTTATTATGTAAGTGCTACCCGATAAAAGATGTCACTTCGTTAGTGTTTTGTGGTGAAAATATAAATAATCAGAGAGACAGTAAGCTGAGCCAAGCACAATTAGATTTGATGGTAATATTATTATAATCATTGATATTCTTTGCCAGATGTTGCCAACATCTGGATTAGATCTTCCTTAGCCGTAGAAGATAAAACGGCAGGAACAACTTCCAAGCAATTGTGTTGATTATCAAGGGCGACATTACATTTACATGTTAGAACACATAAAAAAGTTTCTGGTCCGCTGCTAAGGAAAATTAAATTGGTAAGTACCGGAGCAGAGTAAGGGATGATTTAATATCTTTTAGGGTGTTTTATAGGTATCTGGAACGATCCTGTGTGTATTAACAGTAACTGGCCTTTTTTATTCATTCTTTAGTTACATTCTTGGTTGATTTAAACGCGTACTTGAGAAGTAAAATTGAAAACGCAGGACGAACTCTTTAACGGTACCTAAATGGCATCGACTTGAAACTTAGTATGGATATGTAGTTCAGTTAACAAAGCTAGTATTAGTATAGTCAACAAAAAGTGCAGTCATCAAAAATATATTAGAATAAACTATAGAATTTCACACAAAATTATTAGGCTTGTGTTAACTTGCATTAATGAAAATAAATTTTATTTTTGTTAAGTGAACCCAGTCAAAAGATCTGGAAACAGTATGAATGAAAGACTAAAAATGCCCACGTACTTTTTCCAAGTACACCTAAAGTCGTAACGTTTTAAGTGCCGAAAAAAGCATAAAACAATGGTAAAAGGTCTTATTTAGTTTAAGTAAATGCGAGGTTTGCAGTAAAATGTTATCGTTTTTACAGTCACTGAAAAATTTAAGTGTAATACTTTACCTAAATAGACATTTTAAACGTATAAGGCGTTAAGTATGGCTAATATTATGTAGATACAAAATTTTATTACAAAGTTGATCAAGAACTGTAGATACATAGGTAGGGTAGATATTGACTTGTTCAGGGCTGTCCACACCGATCATGAAATTACAAACTATTAGATAGATTGTTCTACAAAAAAAATGCGGGCCATGCTTTGGACAGCCCTGCCTCTGTCAGAGATAGTCCTAGAATGTTTATTATTAAGCATGTGGAGAGCGAAAATGACTTGTATGTATGTAGTACCCGAACTAAAAAACTAATAATCTCCAACCACTGAACAAGTAACCGGGAACCAACCAACTAACAGTCAGTCAACTTTGATAAATCAAAATTATGTCTTAACTATAAGCACACTCACTTCAAAAAAAAAATTTTTGTTGCGTATTTATTCTAAAGCATAACTCTACGAATGGTGTCGAGATAGGAGACCATTAGGTACAAAGACACTTAAACACAGGCCGTTAAATTTCGTAGTAAAATAAAGCCACAAATTAAACTCGTGAGCGAAACTGCAGGCAGGCGCTAGTTAAAAATATATTTTTAACTCACAACAGAATTTCCGTGTTTATACATAAACACACCGCTACCTACACCAGGACCGCAATCACCACTTATTTGAGAGCCCTCCTTTTAAACTTTGGACTTTCTCAGGGGGTTTAAGTTACATTGGAGATTGTCCGTGAGAGCATGCTTAATTTGTTCGTTTCTCGAGGCGGTAGCACCCCATTGTTTAAGAGAACAACCTTATTATATCTTCACGAAGCGCTGTTTCTGGTTTATGGTATTTTTGGTGGAATTAATTGGGCATATTGAACGTCAGTTTATAAAAGAACATGTTCACACCTTTGCATTAGGAGTTCACAGTTGTGATTCCTTTGTGTTGAAAAATTACGCTCTTATCGTTTTTTTTCGCGGGTTTAATAAAGTTACGTTTTAAATACTTGTCTTGGGTACAGAGCTTTGCTCAGGGGGCGTCCTATGTGATAGATAAAATAATTCCTAAGTGATTTATTTTAGGAACAGTTACTACATATAACAGTAATCAATCAACTTAAAAGAAAAAAATTGCCAACATACAAAATTATATCCGAATCGTAATACCTATTTATTATTATATTATATTTATATCATATCTCGATATTTTTTTTATATCGAGGAACTAAGGAGAGCCAGAATAAAAAAAATAAGCTGCCCAAATTACTAATTCCACGCGGACGGAGTCGCGGGCAAAAGCTAGTCACAAATAACGTCGTAGTATTCACGCCGTACTAAGGATTTATTTTATTTTTTAGAGGTGACTTTGGATTTTATTTTATTGAGCGAACTATATAATATAAGTCATTGTGTTGCGAAAATTACTGGTCATTAGAGTGAATGCTCAAAATATCTTACACATGAATTTCAGAACTAAAGCTTTGCTAGTAATGATACAGCACGGGATTAAGTGAATGCAATAAATGCGCCAAGCTCGGTGCGGCCTTAACTATAATCCACGACCACGTTACATGTTCAACGCAGTCTTAATGATATTTTGCTAAACGTAACCGGTATAAACCTTGTAGGTGTACGAGACTTCATTACAGGTAAGTGCCAATGAAAACCTTAGCGAAATTAGGTAGCGATCGCCGCCTGAGCACGTTCATATTGTGAGACTGTATTAACTGTAGTTAGCATGTAAATAGTTTCATTTTATGCCAGTCAATATCGATTATCTCACATAGCTGCTGTATACAACGTATCATAAAATAAATCCAGAGTATTTCAGTAGGGGATTGGATTAGTTTTACATACATAGGTATTTAGCTACTTGAATGTATATAACATTATATGCACGCTTCTCAGGTTTTTTTATTGGCTATTTTCATTTAATGATCGATGTCATCATAATGTTTCATTTTATGATCGAGAAATGGTTAATTTCAAATATGATATCGCACGCAAATTTTGAACAACTTAGAGGTGCGAGCCCGGCTTCGAACCCACAACCCTCTGCCCAAACAACTCTGTCTAAACACCAATTATAATGTGTGTATGTAAACTAAGTAGTTTCAAGGGAATAACGAACATTTAATCGGATTAGACCAAATTCCTGATAGCAGCAAACTACATAACTTTGTTTTAAACGAGCAATGCAATGGAATCTTTGAAATATAACCTTTCGCACCAACATATCCAACAGCGTGTCATACTATGACGCAAACAGTTTCGAATCAACTTTCTTTACAAATTCCGCGCTTTCGACAGAATCGTTTTATCATTTTTTGTCTCAAAACAACTCCTATTAAATCTAATTTCAGTGTTATACAAAAAGCATATGTCTTAATGCGACCGCAGTGCAGAGGTATCGCCGCCGGCGCACATTTTTCTAAGTGCGTGCTCCGTCCAGAAACCCCCGAGGAACAATTTACTTCATACATTTATGAGTAACTGGTGTGATTGGTGTTGTTGTTAGTTAGCAATGATTACAAGTTATCGACATTATGGGTGCACGGTACCGGACTGTAATGGACACTTCAAAACATGATGTTAATGGCGCTCGGTGGGACACTGGATTTCAGTAGCGTGGAGTGAACATTTTCGGATACAACTCCTTCTTCTTCTTGTTAAATTTAAGACTTAGTGAAAACCTTGCCATGCCATATTTGTCATTTCTGACGTCATGACAAAAAATTTAGACATTTCCATGGAAATAATCGTTATACGACGCCACGCCTCTGCTGGGATATTCCAATGTTGTGAGAGTTAAACTACTAATACAGAGCGCGCCATCTTTGAGGAATTATGAGTGACCAATGTACAAGTGAACAGTACACAAGTTTTTATTAAATATTTAATTTCCGATAAGTAATTTTTTTTACTAACTGTACATTTTGTTGACTGCACATGCATTGTCATTCTCTGCTGGACCATTCCCAAAGGCTTCCACAGCGGTCGATCCTGCAATGCTGCAGCCTCGCATCCAAGTATAGATCGAGTCATTCATGTTGACGCGTACCGTGGTTCTTATTGTAATGACATTAGAGTCTAATTTTACCAAATCCACTCGCCTTCATGAATGGCACTAGCTTTAGTTCCTGCGACCTTTATCAGATCCTTGATCCACCTTGTTGGGGACTTTCAAACGGCACTTCATCCGGTTTGCGGTCATCACTCTAGACTAGAACCATACCCCCCCATTGGCCGTTGGTCCTATGAGCAATATGTCCTACAAACTACATATCCGTACCAACGTAACGTGTTATGCGAAACTACATATCCATACTAAATTTCAAGTAGGTACATCCGATCACTACAAGACAAGTCATTATCATCATCCCAGTCTATATATGTCCCACTGCAGGGCACAGGCCTCCTCTCAGAACGAGAGGGCTTGGGCCGTAGTTCCCACGCGAGCCCAGTGCGGATTGGGAACTTCACAAACACCATTGGATTTCTTCGCAGGTGTATGCAGGTTTCTTCACGATGTTTTCCTTCACCGTAAATTCAAAATATAATTTCGCACATAAATTCCGAAAAACTCAGAGTACGAGCCGGAATTTGAACCCACGACCCTCTGCTTGAGAGGCCATTGTCCAAACCGCTAGGCCACCATGGCACAAGACAAATACCTACGTAGTTGAAATTCGATTTGGAAGATTTGAAGACAAATTACATAAATACGAACATTGCGAGCTTGAAAACAATATCCCGACGAATTTCGAACCTCTTTAATTAAACAGATTTTGTACGGGTATGGTTTATTATGTCTATGTGAGAGCGAAAAAAATAGGGCTATAATAATTTGATCGTACCTATTCATTACAATCAATTGAAACTTCAACTCGGACAAACTTGAAAGTTCTATTAGTGGATAAAGTATTTAGAAAGTTAGACAACTTATTTTTAGAGACTTCAAATAAAGAGTAAGGAATTTATATCACAAAAAAGCACGGAAAAACAGAAACATATTTTTTTTGCAATAAACATGGCAGCAGCATGAAGCTAAAATTTTGAACTCGCTTCAACTTCACACACATATTTCGTAAAACCCCTTTTAAAGCTCATAGCTATGTTTACAATTTTAAAAACCTGTCTTAAAAAGGAAGTAGTATTGAATAGAGGCATGTTCGTAACCCAATATGGGTCGTGTCCCGACCAAATCGACTAAAAACGTCAGTGAAATTACTAATCCGACCTAATTTTGAACGCTATACATCATGTGAATAACGACTACAGGACGTTAACTCGAAATCTTAATATGGTGCGTTCCAAAGCTTCTGCGCTCGAACTTTTGATGAGCGTCGCCTTTTCGAAATGTCACTTCGTTAAATTAGGGCTTTTTTATCATTATATTTTTAACCAACGGTTTAAATTGCAAGCAACTGTAATTTAATTCGTAGTAAGGTGTTGACCGAAGAAGATGTAATCTAGGAACGAGTAGGAATTATTACATTATATATTTCAAACTAAATACAAACTGAAATATAGATGCACAGAAAAAACCCCAGAAAAAAGACCAATGCTGGGAATCGAACCCAGGTCCTCAGCATTCCGTGCTGCGTGCTTACCCCTACACCATCACTGGTCTAGAGGTTAGCGACTAGGAGGTTAGGTTAGAGTTATGCGCGCTTTATCACTGCATAAGGTGATTATAACAGGTACGTATCAAAATATATAAAGTTTAAAACAAATAATGGACGAAATACATAATGGTCATAATACATACTAAAATTTTCTATGAAACTATTGATTAAACGAATTTTTTTAATCGTGTAATCTACAGATTGGTTTAGGTTAGGTTAGGTTTATTTTATGAAAATCCTGTAAAGTTGAGAATTTCCAAGAAAATTACATTATATCAAACGACCATTATGTATTTCGTCCATTATTTGTTTTAAACTTTATATATTTTGATACGTACCCGATTATAACAGACTGAAATGTACGATGTATGGGAAAGATTCGTCGCTAACCTCTAGACCAGTGATGGTGTAGGGGTAAGCACGCAGCACGGAATGCTGGGGACCTGGGTTCGATTCCCAGCATTGGTCTTTTTTCTGGGGTTTTTTCTGTGCATCTATATTTCAGTTTGTATTTAGTTTGAAATATATGGTTTCACGGGATGACCGTAAAAGTAATAAAAAAAACCGGCCAAGAGCGTGTTGGACACGCCCAAGGTAGGGTTCCGTAGCCATTACGAAAAAATCAAGTTATATTTTTCTAAGGATTTCGTATGTTTTTTTTATTTTTTTTTTATTTTTAATATTAGCACATACATAATAATATATTTAAGTACGCCAAACTGTGAAACAGTTTGTTGGCGTCACGTTCTGACAATAAGATTATTGTGCCAAGTGATGCTTACTAACTAGGTACATAACTTTACTAAAAATAAAAGATAAAATATACAAACGAAGACTCAGTCACCATACCCATGCAGTTTTTATTACAGGGCTATCTGTATACCATATAGATATCTGTTTACCATTCGATAGTGACTGAAGTCTTCGCTGGTACAACCCTATTACTAACCTTAATATTACAGATGTACAATGATATTTTTAAGATGCAAAACCAAACAAATTGAACAAGTTGATACATTTAGTTATCATTATCATTTAGAATCTTTTTCAATTTAATTTTTAAACTCCCTATTTTTAATTTTTCCTCCTCCAGCAAAAAGGGGTACTTATTATATATTTTAGGAATTAGGTATTCTTTGGTTCTTTTTGCGTAATAATTTTTGGCAACCGGCTGCAACAATAATTTCCTTTTAGTGGATCTAAGGTGACGTTTTAATTGCCTTTGTACTTTATACTCATCACTATAGTAAGTTTCTAGGATATTTAGATATATAGTCTTACAATGTACAGGGAGAATTCTGCAAACTGAGAACAATGCATCATAGTCATTTCTATGTTTACACTTTACGTCTTTGCCTACTAGATATTTCATTAGTCTTATCTGTAACTGTTTTACCCCATCCAAATATGTCTTAAAAGTAAGTCCATAGCAACTGAGCCCATAGCTCAGCAATGAGTCAGCGAGTGCATGGTAAACAATGTGCAGGGTGCGTTTACTTACCATTCTACTCAGATGATAAAATTGACCTAAAATTGTCCTTAATTTATTGCAGACCTGATTGATGTGTAATTTCCAATTAAAATGTTTATCAATTGTCAAACCGAGATATCTAAAACTATCAACAACCTCTAGTTTACTACAAATACAGTTCTGTTTATTTTGGTGCAGGCAATCATATGTGTGCCCTATGATATCAATATCGCTTGAGTTTACATTTCTTGCTTTTTTATTGTATGGTGAAAATAGATGCATACACTTAGTTTTACTGATATTTAAAATTATTCCATTGTCATGCGCCCACTTTGTTATGTTTACGAAATCCTCCTGCACCTTGCTTACCATGTCGGACATGTCATCGCCGGCGAGCAGCAAGCACATATCGTCCGCGTACATATACACCTGGCAGTTTTGGACAACATTCGACACACTGTTCACATGCATGACATAACCAACAGGTCCGTACACCGATCCGGTTGGTACACCAAGGCTCACCTCGGCCTCGGAACCTGTCGTCCCATTAATGACGGTTCTTAAAGTTCGATTCGTTAAATATTCACGGAACCACCGGTTCACGGGTCCCCTGATGCCACACTCATCCATGGCCTGAAGCAGAAGATCATGGTCCAATGTGTCGAATGCTTTTTTGAAACTTGTGTACGGAATCATCCAAGTTTAGGTATGTTTTATACCTTAGGCTACTATTTACTCTTAAACTACAAATAATTTCCAAGCAATCTTAGCCGCTATAATTTTCCTAGTAAATTTGATATATTTACTACCCTTCTGAATTTTTTCACATTTTTACACCCAACAGTTTAGATTTTAGAGGGGGGGGGACGGCCGATTTTAATGAAAAATTTCACTTTAAAGTTGAATATTTCGCAAACAGATCACTGAATAGAAAAAACATGTTAGCAACCCCGCAATGGTTTTAAAAGACCTATCCAACGATACCCCACACTATAGGGTTAGCCGAGAAAAAAAAAATCACCCCCACATTACGTCTATGGGAGGTACCCTAAAAAAATTTTTTTACTTTTTTTATTCAATCACTTTGTCGGCGTGACTGATATATATATTGATGCCAAATTACAGCTTTCTAGTACTAACAGTCTCTGAGCTTAGCCGCGGACAGACAGACAGACAGACGGACAGACATGGCGAAACTATAAGGGTTCCTAGTTGACTACGGAACCCTAAAAATTAAGTTGAAAAAATAAATACAAAAAGATACTTCATACCTAACTTGTTATTACATTATAGTCAGTAAAATCTGCCATATTAATATACAGATTTTTAACTAATAAAAAAAATACACATTGTTATAACTATGTTCTACAGATATTACTGACTATGAGTATCCTGTATAGGCGTCTGGGCTCGTTATGAGACGCCTGTTAAAATGATCATTTCAGCATTGTTTAAAAACGTGCATTGATTCTTAAATTAGAACAAATGGCCAAATGGGTTCTTTCATTTAGACTACAACTAAAATATCCGTTCCATAAACGATAACCTAACTTAAAATAAATACATAAATCCCAGCCACTTAAGAGCAACAATCCTTAAATCGTAAATTACTTTGACGTCATGTAAGCGAAACGCTGACAAATGACATGTGTGTTAGTCCCGCGTTTATTTTTAGAACCATACGAACGAAATCAGAGACCGGGAGACGGCGAGCTCTATTGAAGAGCTTTAGACAATACGTATGTGCACAAGTACGTGGGACGTTGAAACACGGGCATTTGGGCACCAAGGTTATACAAACAATAATTGTGCAAAAACGTGTCATTTCAAATCAATTCTCACTGTCACATTAAGAGAGACCTCAGATTGCTGTTTATAAGGTTATAATCAGCTAAAAGAAAAGCGGAGCTGCAAGTTTTTTCGACGCCAATAGATATTACTAAGACTCTGAATAATCCCACGCATGCCATTCCCGAATTGAGATCCTGAATCACTGACTGACTTATGAATGTCCGCCTCAATTTATTATTCTTAAAAATCTGAAAATTAAAGATAGAGAGTCTCTTTTTATGATATAGGAAAAGAATAAGGACGGATTTTGTGGAATTTCCATGGGATAACAAATTCTTTCGCGAGTGACGACTCCGGGCGTGAGCTTATACTACATAATATGATTAAAAGTTATTTTATTATTATTATTGACTAAGATCTGTTGGGTAATAAAGACAAAATCAGCTCAGCGAGGCAGCTACAAAATTACAGAAGAGACTTTTTCTCAGAATAGGGTGCTTAATAGATAATAATAACCTAATTTCCAAGTTGATTGAAAGGATTCAGTTATCAACAATTTCTTTGTGCAATTTGATTAACCACTTCTTGCAAAGTCATCATTAACAACATAAAGACTCAGCGTATATAAGTTATTTCACCGCCTGATACTACAGTGTAGTATCTAAATATTTTTCTCTTTCTCTATAGTACCCTGTGAATCCAATAAACTGTATCTTCAGTACACTGTCTATGGGAGTTACTGTGTATTGGATTCACAGGGTACTATATTATTACTGTTTGAATTAGCTCATCATGTCATATCAAGTGACTCACCATTCTTCCTCTCCTATACTCCACCGTATGAAGAATACATCTTTTTACCCAGACCTTTCCAAACGAAAGAAGAGGAAGTTTCCTTTTTTTGGTATTTTTTTCTTTTAAATTCACGGTCATTTAATTTTTGAGACAAGCAACCTTCACTGATACTATTATTTATTCCGCTCTAACCTTCAGTTTAACACTGATTACCTGCTGCCATATTAAACTAGACCATTTGTTACGTAGTTATTGTTACGAAATTTAATACAAATTAACCGCCATTATTTATACACCGTAATTCATGTTTAGAGTATAATCAACGTAATTGGTCTAATAAAGACATGATTTTGTTTCTAACGCAATGGTTTTTATTATCAAAACAATGCACCATTCAATTTTGATCTCTCGCTTCCTAAACGATTCATTGAACGCTTACGCGCCAGAAGTTCAAGTTACGGTGGTCGTTTCAATTATTTTTAGTCTAGCTTCGGGCAAAATCCCATGATTGTGTTAAGCAAAGAAACTTGTAGTTATTACCTTCGAAATGATAATACAAGTGCGCGCGGTGTTTGAGACATTATAGAAAATAATCTTTGTAAAAAAGTTATCAACCGGGCGAACCTGGTTAACGGTACCTTAAGATGTAAGTGCGCTTAGCCTGACTGCGACGAAGACTAGACTAGACTTTCTGGGTTTTGAATTCGGGCAAGGGCACTTTCAAGGTCACTCAAAGAGCGATAAAGACGGCTATGCTTAGAGTTGAGATCTCAAAACAAGCGGATTGGGAACTTCACACACTCCATTGAATTTTTAGGAGGTGTGAGTGTTTCCTTGCGATCACCGTAAAGCTCATGGTAAATTTTTATGTTATTTCACACATTAAATTCGAAAAACTCAGAGGTATGAGCTTGGGTTCGAATCCATGACCCTCTGCTTGAGAGGCCATAAGTCAAACCAATAAGCTACCACGGCAAGACGGATGGATAAGCAAGAAAAAAAGAGCTACGTTTGGACCGTACGTACGGTAACCTAAAAGAAACGATAATTATTTTTAGCGTAGGAGCAGTTAACATTTAACCATAATTTAAAAAATGTATCGAGGTTACATTATAATTAATATTCGTCGCATAAAAGCGCATTAATAACTGTATTCTGAGTTCTAACGAAATTTCATGCCATTTTTACGACAGCAAAGTATCGATGCTCCGTAATCGCTTTATAACAACGCCGTTTATGCATATTTCATGCAGTTTATTTAAGCCCTCGGGCAAGCATAATGACATTTCAGTGCTCTAACTAGCTCAATCTGACCAAAAGAGCTTTAAGACACTGATATAGAGCTTTTATTTGAATAAACGCTGTATAAAAGTCAGCTGCAAGCATGCAGTATGCTCTCCAAAAGATGTGATTTTCCAAGAACTAAAGTATTACTCGAGTTTCGAAGCTGATTTCAAGCGTTTGCCATACTTTTGTTTATAATATTTAATTAATTATGTAAAACAAAACTACCTGTTAATAATTATTTTCCGTCATCAGATTTACACACGCATACCAAATTTGATAGTTGGTTAAAATAAATAAAATAAATAAATAAATGAACTAAAACAATTACTTTGCTCACCCGCGACCTTACAATAGTTACGTTTATGCAAGAAATGTGCGTGCATGCAGTTCCTCCACCTCCACACTGTACGAACACACACAAATCACATAAACCCAACCATCACCACCACCAAGCTACACTGACGCGTTTCGAACTCAACCAGAGCTCATCTTCAGAGTTACCACAACCGTATGCTATGCTACCAAACGTTAAACTAACAAACCAAAACAAATGTTTTAACTTGTCACTGTAACTTCTCAAGTACACACTTTATTTTTCTTATTCTCAAACTACCCCACAAAAATTAACTTTTATTGACATATTTAAAACTACCTTGAATTTTTTTTGTTTATTTATTTATAAGGCATATTTAATTAATACTAACTGTTCAAATTCGACCCAAGCCGCAGTAAAGGAGAAGATACTAAATTTACCTGTTCATTAATAATAGACCCCAAAAGCCCCTCCGCAAAGTAACGCCTGATTCAATAAACTAAATAAATAAATATTAGGGGACAATCATACACAAATCGACCTAGGCCCAAACTAAGCAAAGCTTAGCAAAAGGAACTTGCAAGATTAGTTTGAATCAATGATTTTATAAGTAAAGATACGTCATTATGCTTACAAGACAACCAAAAAACATGCTCCAAACAGAGCTGCAGCAAACACCCATACATGCTTTATATCCTCTTTCTTCCCATTATGACAGGCATACGATTGTCCTCTTTCTTCCCATTATGACAGGCATACGATTGTCCTCTTTCTTCCCATTATGACAGGCATACGATTGTCCTCTTTCTTCCCATTATGACAGGCATACGATTGTCCTCTTTCTTCCCATTATGACAGGCATACGATTGTCCTCTTTCTTCCCATTATGACAGGCATACGATTGTCCTCTTTCTTCCCATTATGACAGGCATACGATTGTCCTCTTTCTTCCCATTATGACAGGCATACGATTGTCCTCTTTCTTCCCATTATGACAGGCATACGATTGTCCTCTTTCTTCCCATTATGACATGCATACGATTGTCCTCTTTCTTCCCATTATGACAGGCATACGATTGTCCTCTTTCTTCCCATTATGACAGGCATACGATTGTCCTCTTTCTTCCCATTATGACATGCATACGATTGTCCTCTTTCTTCCCATTATGACAGGCATACGATTGTCCTTTTCTTCCATGTCACGTCAGCATGAGAGACTACAATAATTGTTGCCTTTTATACGCTCGATTACCAGCGTGCTAGTAACATAATCTACCTGTTTTAACCTAAATAATAACAATAATAATATCCTGGCGGAAGACGCAGTGTAGGTAGGCCTCCAACAAGATGGATTGACGACCTGGTGAAGGTGGCGGGAACGCATTGGATGCGGATGGCGCAGGGCCGATCTGTTTGGCGAGCCTTGGGGGAGACCTATGTTCAGCTGTAGACGTTTTTCGGCTGAAATGATGATGATGATGATGAATATCATTGGATTATATTGTATGGTATATGTAAAACAATAATTTAAACATTGTTTCTGTAAGTTTAGCTAAGTTAAGGTTTATTAAAGGGTTTAGGTACGGGTATAGGTATCTGTATATTGGTTTTACTGGATGGAAGGAAAGTCATTTTACAAGTTTTAATTTAACTTGCAATATTTGTTTGTCTGTTTGTTTTTTGAGGTCAAATCTTGCACGTCCATATTCATCCACTGATCGAATTTATTTGAAATTCAATACAGATATGCAAATTGGATGAAAATATAACTTCAGATAACAAAAAGTACCTACTGCCAAAAAAAAAAAAATTATTTTATAAACAAAAGTAATAAAAACGAGTTAATAGCAAGTTAATGTCCTTCGCTACTACGACAAAACTAGACTATGTTTTCAACCTAGCTAATCCACTGCTGAACGAAACGCCAAAAGCAATTAAACTATGCTGGAGCTTTTTAAAAATCATCACTAGGTACATCTGTCCTCCGTTTCTTTAAGAGCTTCATAAATTATTAATTAGACGACCATTTTCTGAACTCTTTGGATCGCAAGAAGCGAGCTAAAAGTAGGGAATTAATGTCATTCGGCAACTTCACAAATAAATATTCAAAACGTACCTAATTTTGAATGCTTCTTCGTCCAATGAAAGGGAAATTATGTAGTACTTCTGCTAAACGAACGTTTGAATGTCTGTTTAGGAGAGGAATTCACTTATTTGCGTTTTTATTTACATTTGTCATTTACATTTTGTGGTTTCGTGGAATTTTCGGACGACATTGAATCAGAGTGTTTGCAAATTAAGGCTGTGACGAGGAAATAACGACAAAATTACGTTTATTACATTCCTTACTAAATCGTTATTTCTAAATCTTAGTCTATGTGGGTCATAAGTTAAACATTTAAGGACTTACTCTATAAGTCGTACGCCTTAGAAACACGATTACTTATACTTTGCTCGAAAGAAATTAAATCCAAAGTTAACTCTAAAAAAGAATGGATTCCCTTAGTACAACGTAAATACTTAACGGAACGTAATGAGTTTTTTTATAATAACAAAACTACTTATTTTCTGTAACGTATACGACTTACATCTTTAAAATATCTATTGTTTTAATAATACGAAAGAAATAACTACATTCGCGCGCGTTCCGCCCATTATAACCTGAGCCGCCACGATTCCCTCCTGTCCGCGACTCCGCCGAGACACCGAGCACAATAATACCTAAAATCGAGTAGCGGCAAAAGCCCTCTTAATGTCTGCCAAAATGAAGGACTTTATTTTGACTCAAATATTTTAAGATGCTAAGTACAAACTAAATTTAAATAAAAAAAATGTGAGAAAGTAAATTTTTAAACCTTGAGCTTGCGCTTTGTTGTTTCCGCCACCTACATAAAACCTGTTTATATTTTTACGTGTATCCAGCATTGGTTGTATGGAAGAGATCGCTTTTGAGCGGTAAGACCGCCTTTTGTCTGCCTGAATTTTTATTGTTATTAATTTTTTCTGTACTTTTTTGGAGATCAATAAAAAATATTTGTATTGTATTGTATTGACCTATCAAGAAATTCAATGGTGTGTGTGAAGTTGGTTGCCGACGCACTAGGTTCGCGTGCGAACTACAGTCCAAGCCATCTCATTGTGAGCCGAGCTCTGTGCCCTGCAATGGGTCATTATATGGGTTGAGATGATGATGAAGTACCTACTACACGACAGTTTTTTTTATGGAAAAACAAATAGTTTTTTATATGTTCCTGAATTAAATGATTAAAAACACGTGCCTAAGACCTAAATATGTAAAATAATACAAAAAAATAACAAACCGTTTACTTAAGTAACTTTAAAGTCTGACCAGGAAAAAAAACTAGCTTTTAAGTAGGGCGCAACCCCCCAAAATACCCCTTCATACTCTCGCTATTGACTCAATACAAGTGCATACAAGTTTGCACAACGACATTAACAATTATACTAAAGTTAAGATGACTATTATTATAGACCAGATATCTACGTAAAGATAGGATTATGAACATATTAGTAAAAACATGTTCATATTGAACAGGGAACAGTGATCCAGCTAACGGAACATCGTTTACGAACACTTGTTTATAAAGAGTGAACTCTCACACCGCTTCACGCGCATAAAGGCAAGGTCACACCGTGAGTGATGTTGACGCGAGTCGCCTTTGACTCCGAGTCGCTCAAACGTCCGTCTGGCTCGAGGCGTGGGACGGAGCATAGTGCGGACTAGGATTTAGTGATGCTTATAATATTCTTTTCTCAAACATCCAAGGAAATGTGGTCCTTATAGTCGTGACAATAGAACACGAAGTATGCCATTGTATAGCAGTTGAGGAAGATTCGTTCTAATTTCAAATTAGACGACAATAATGGAATTTCATACAAACATTGCTGGCCAAGGCCAGCAAAGAGATTGTCATTTGTTTTAGTGGGTCGTATTTTCTTTTATTGATTATCAATGACATACTGCCAATTAAGAAAAATTTAGTCTGTGAATTTACTTTTTAATATCTTACTTGGCTAGATTTAATAAAATAAATAAGGATTGGCGTTTATTGTTAACAATTTATTAAAATAACCAATTAATAAGGTCGTAATTTTTTAATAAATATAAATCATCTCAAGATTTTGCGTTAAAAACATTAACTGGAACACCTTACAAATAAATTGCTGGAAAAAAAAATATTTTGGCGGGAATCAAAAAAAAAAAACAATTTGAATTAAATATGAATATATAAGTTGAACATTCGTATCATTTCCTTGGATTTATTTGAGAAAAGCACTATACAAGCCTTGGCCACGAACAGGGATTGCCGGCCTCGTATCTCTAGATGGCCTCGTTAACACTCGGCCATCTATTACTACTCGGCCGGCAATCCCCTATTTCGCGGCCGCTGCAGTAATGTACTATTAGGCCCAAAAAAAGTTAAAGTGATGTAATGGAAATATTTTTTTGGGGAAATGTGGTGCTGCATTTAATCATTTAATTTAGAAAAATCTCTCTCAGGATAAAAGGGCTTGGGCCATAGTTCCCACGCGGGCCCAGTGCGGATTGGGAACTTCACACACACCATTGAATTCCTTCGCAGGTGTATGCAGGTTTCTTCAGGATGTTTTCCTTCACCGTAAAGCTCATGGTAAATTTCAAATGTAATTTCGCACATAAATTCCGAAAAACTCAGAGGTGCGAGCCGGGATTTGAACCCACGATCACAACCAAGACCCTCTGCTTGAGAGGCCATAGGCCAAACTGCTAGGCCACCACCACGGCTTGTTTCCAAAACTTTACTGTATCTAAATATAAAATAACAGTAAAAATACATACTTTGCGGGATAGAGTTACTGGTATGTAATGATACCCTGTATAAATGTGTATCCGCACATTTTTTTTAAATTAATGAAGAATTCAATAACTATAAATTAAAAATTTTAAAAACCCCCAACGCAATTTGGTCTCACATTATGTTTGAAGATAAAGTATAAGTAAATGCCCATTATGCGTCTAAGATCCCTTCCGCAGCTGTCAAAAGAGCTTATAACTTTGAAAGGGCTGGACTGATTTTGATGAAACATGTTTAAAAACCATCGCCAAGAAACCAGCTTTCAAATAAAAAAAACCGCATCCGAATCGGTTCACGCGTTTTAGAGTTATTGTGCCACAGACAGACAGACAGACACACACACACACAGCGGTCAAACTTATAACACCCCTCTTTTTGTGTCGGGGGTTAATAAAGATACTGTGGTGATAAATATGTCGTCACGCCCAGACCACATATCAACCAGCCCATCCAATTTAGACTCATGAAAAATTCAAACTACAATCAAATAAATGCAACTAAAATCGGAACCCACAGTCAATAGTTAAGGCTATAAATACCGGCATCACCCGTCGAGACCGCCGCGCGGCATAATGATTCATTAAGTGCCTCCCCGGGATTACCTTTTTGTAATTGACTGATGATACGATGCTGTATCACTGCTTCTCTTTTATATGACGGCGTCAAGGGATAAGAGGCGGCGGGGAACTAATTAGGCAGTCAGTGAGAGTCAGTCGAGTGTCTCATTTAAGACGGGAACTATCATAGCACCTTGAACAAGACAGGTACTTGGTCTTTAACGACTTCTTATTTGATTGGTGAAGGGGGAAGAAAAAGCCACGAGTGCTAAGTTGTTTGAACCTTTGATTTTAATATTTTTAGACTGTTTCAATAAAAAATATTTTAAAGAAAGCTTTATATTTATGATTGATTCATCTATAGGAATACTATTTAACAAGCTAAATTACAGTATGGTAATTTTTGGAAACTTTTATTTAACTTTCATGGTTCCGAGTATGTAAGTATGTATGTAAGTTGTCTGCAATTTTTATAAAGCGAATTTTACCCACTTCTAGTGAATGGATTGACTTGAAATTTGGTTTAAATACGTAATTTGGATAGCAATTCAAGTAGAGTTAGCAAATAATCTTGAATTAAAAACAAATTTTATATGGAACAGACCTACTCTAGTAAAGGAAGATGATGTTACAAGCCTTTTATTTACTCGTACCTGCTAATCCATTTTATAGTTTAAAAAAAACTTTACAAAAATATGACTGTAAAGCTTGCTTATCTAAAAAAATACGTTAATTACCGATGTAGTAACAGTCGTTTATCAATTAAATTAACCAAATCCACGAGTATAAAGATTGAACTAGCCGGAATCAAACAATAAAACGCTTTTAAATGCTTGTTGCTCGGACCACACAAGTATTACTCCGTTCGTTGACCGTTACAGGCCGTACTATTATAAAAACGTGATAAAAATTGCAAAAACCTGCACATAATACCGTGACACATGTACATGATATCACATATTATTAAGCTTAGAATTTGTTTACTGCGGCAAAAAGCAGTGCGTGCGATATCAAAGCAGATAATGAAGATAACTTTTTTAGTTCAGAATAAAATTTAAAGGATAAATGCAGACGGACGGACAGTAGCACCTAGTAATAAAGTCGCATTTCGAAAAACACAAGGCTTTGATTTGCTGTTAAATT
This sequence comes from Archips crataeganus, assembly GCA_947859365.1. Classification (NCBI taxonomy): domain Eukaryota; kingdom Metazoa; phylum Arthropoda; class Insecta; order Lepidoptera; family Tortricidae; genus Archips; species Archips crataeganus. The sequence goes on along the minus strand of OX402056.1, from coordinate 14,893,791 downwards.
CACTCGCTGCCTGTCAATTTGAGAGTTGCCAGCTGAGTGAATGTGTATTTTTTTATAAATAAGTACAATAATTTTCTCGGTTAATTTGAATTTTTGTGGTAAATGGCGTTTATGTCACATTATTTTCAAAATTAATGCTAGCTCAAAAATAAGTTAATACGTACGTACATGAAAAATGTTGAAAGCTACAAAAATGTCACAAAGTATATATTTAGTACACGGCAGCAAATGAAGTTGCCAGCAAAACCAATTCATTTGTGCTGCAGGCACAATCGTGTTTTAGGGTTCCGTGCCCAAAGGGTGCCAACGGGACCCTATTCCGCTGTCTGTATATCTATCTGTCAGTCCGTCCGTCTGTCACAGAGCTTTATCACTTGAATCGTAATCTAAGTCTAGCACTTGAAATTTTCACCGATTATGCATTACAGTGCCCGCTATAACAACAGATTCTAAAAATAAAATGAACTTTGAACATATATATTTGAATGCGCGTTTGGCAGCCGCTACGGCGTGTGGCTCCATGAAGAAGGGCTACGGATTATTCCGAAATAAGTCGAGATAAACTCGATCATAGAAAGCGAGTAATCCATACTTTTTCGCTATAAACAAAAAAACCGGCCAAGTGCGAGTCGGACTCGCGCACCGAGGGTTCCGTACAAATTTATATGTATCTACGACATCCAGTCTAAGCAGACCCCTGCTCCTAAGCAAAATGTGCGCAGTGTGGGATCATTTTAGATAGGTTACTATATAGACAGACAGACAAAAAAAATTATGCTTTTCGCAATTTTCCCTTTATCTATGCTATAAGACCTTGCTTCGTACCAAATTTCAAGATTCTGAGTTCACGGGAAGTACCCTGTAGGTTTTGATTCCCTTGTGAGTTTCGAAAATATGCGGATATTTGCGTCAGAAACGGCTGTATCTTTTGATTGCGTTGGTCCAGGGACCAACCAAAGGGACCGTAGACCTGAGTATTTGATATAAATTTCAGCTTGATACTTCCACGCGTTCCTGAGAAAAGGGGTCTTGACAGACAGACGAACGGACGGACAACAAAGTGATCCTATAAGGGTTCCGCTTTTTCCTTTCGAGGTGCGGAACCCTAAAAAAGTTGAAAATTAAACGGATACAAGAAACGTGTTATTTACAGCGCCTTTAACTGCGCCAAAAATACAGATAAAACCAACCACCTAGATCGATTGTTTCCCCCTGAACCCCCCGCCCCAACCCCCAAACACACAGCAATCTCTAATTCGGATAGGGCCTTGCAGTGATGATGATGATGACAAAGATGTTAATTTATTTACAGGTTATTATCCTGACATTTCTTCAAAGACAAAAGCTATCGCAACGAAGTAAACTCATCACGTCATAACTTTCGTTTAGCACAATCCCGCGTACCAGATAAATCCATTAAAGTTGCTTGGAGCGTATAAATTGAAACATCAAATACGTTTAATCTGAACAACGTAATGCTTTTTATTTTACAAACGCGTGTGTTCTACGTATATGACGCAAGCCATTGTGTTTTGAAAGTGCTCAGAGTGGCACATAGTAACTTAAGCTCGAAGAAATTTGTATGGATATAATGTTACTCTTTCATGCTAAAACTTTGCTCACCCGTGACCTTAAAGCACGAAGCAAAGCAAAGCTTAAGGTCGCGGGTGAGCAAAGTAATTATTTCAGTTCATTAATATGGACCTGGACCTCCGCAAAGTAACGCCTGATTCAATAAATTATCTAAAATGGTTTGTCGGATTTTAATGGAATTAGGCACACATAGTTCATAACCTGGATTAACATATAGAATACTGTTATCCGGAAAATTGGATAGTTCTCGCGGGATAGCGATAAACGAATTCTTCGCAGGCAGATTCGCAGGCAACAGCTAGCTTTGGAACACAGATCTGTTCTAGTCGCGGGTGGGCCGAGGCGGGGCAGACTTGCGCACCTAGTCACTCAGAGGGCGATGGAGAGGGCTACGCTCGGAGTTTCTCTGTGGATCGCATTAGAAATAAATAAAGTCACTGACATAGCTCGAAGAATCGCCAGAATCAAGTGGCAGTGGGCTGGGCACATCGCTCGCAGAACTGATGGTCGATGGGGCCAAGAGGTCGGAAAGCGCATTGTAGGTATAGGCCTCCAAGAAGCTGCCTGGATTGACTACCTAATTAACTTTGCGGGAACGCGTTGGATGCGGATGGCGCAGGACCGATCTGTTGAGAGAGGCCTATGTTCAGCAGTGTACATCTTTTGGCTGAAATGATGATGATTATTATTATTATTATTAACTCGGGAATCATAAAAGTGCGCATGAACATACTTGCATTCCTCGTTAGGTTTGTTTGAATCGAGTTTAGATCATATTTTATGAAATAAAACACAAACAGGTTCTATTGAACTTGTGATCATCATGATTATTACCTTGAATTAAATCTCAATATTTATGTGTTCTGCGTTTTGAAATACCTTTGCATCCTTTTTATAACTCCAACCACTTTACTTTTATTAAGACTTCTAACTAAATATTCATATAAAAGACCAAAAAACGAATTATAATTATCAAACGAATTTTAAGAGTGCCTTATTCCCACACAACTTTGAATAACACCAAAGAACTTAATTGTTTAATTACTTAAGTCACCCTATCGACCTCGACATCCTAATAAAATCCACTATTTATTGCTCTACTTCTCCAAATGACTTTAATTACAAAATTTATTGACAAAATCAAGCGAATTAAGTCACTAAAACCATGTCAATAATTTTCAAACCAGTTTTTGCTGCATAAAAATCTAAAACGCATTGGCTACTAAATTAACGCATTTAAGAAACGGTTGCATCCTGATTAATCTTACTAATATTATAAATAATTTAATTGACTTAAGCGTTAGTTTAATTTCATCAAGCGCATATCAATGGACTGAAACCATTACTTTGCTCACCTGCGACCTTTAACCTTTAAGGTCGCGGGTGAGCAAAGTAATTGTTTCAGTTCATTATTATTAAAAACGCGAAAGTTTGTATAGATGATTGTTACTTTCACGGTAAAACAGACGACGAGGACGGATTCTGACAAAATTTGGCACACTGATAATTTTATTACAACCAGTGGCCTGTTGCATAACAAAGTACAACTAATATTACAAGCGGAACTCTCGCTACAGTTAAGTATATTAACTAGAAAGGGAGTTCCGCTTGTAATATAAGTTGTACTTTGTTGCAATTGGGCCCTGGATAACATGTAGGATTCTTTTCATCCCGGAAAATTGCATAGTTTCTGCAGGAAAGCGATAAACGAATTCTTTGGATAAACAATTAGCTTTTTTTCTTTATTTAATTATTTTTTACTTCCGATATATTTTGGTCAGAGAATCTTGAACTGTGGGGCCCGGCCTATTAAAAGATGCCCCTAGAGATTGGCCCAATAAATCATCATCATCCCAGCCTATATACGTCCCACTGCAGGGCACAGGCCTCCTCTCAGAATGAGAGGGCTTGGGCCGTAGTTCCCACGCGGGCCCAGTGCGGATTGGGAACTTCACACACACCATTGAATTTCTTCGCAGGTGTATGCAGGTTTCCTCACGATGTTTTCCTTCACCGTAATGCTCATGGTAAATTATTAATGTAATTTCGCTCATAAATTCCGAAAAACTCAGAGGTGCGAGCTGGGATTTGAACCCACGACCCTCTGTTTGAGAGGCCATAGATCAAACCTCTAGGCCACCACAGATTTATTACTTTAACCCTAACCGTGCAAGCGGCCCTAATCATCTCGTCTTGGTATTGGTTGACAATTAGGAATTTTGAAATAATAGCTCATTTAAAAAAATATATATATTTTTTATGCAAAAAAAAAAGATTTTCAACACATTCTTATTTTTAAAACCTGTATTTTATTTAGTGCGATGTCAGATCCGCGTCGAATTCATAACAAGCATTTTATATGCGATAATATAAAAGGTGTTTATGAACAAGCCTGCCGCGTTGCGGATTTAATGGTTGCTTTATAAGGAAGGCGGCATGCTGTGTTGTGTAAGCATGTGCAATGTGCATCTCAATTTGCCTTTAACAAAATTGCTGATTAGGTCTCGGGGGTTATTACATGCTGAATAAATGCTCAGATTCATAAATTTATTCAACGTGCGATATTTTTTTTTTATAAAAAATAGATAATAATGTTTGCAAAAAAATCGTATTCGTTTCCGTCTGCAGATTATTATCAAGGATGATATGACTGGGATAGATTGGGTTGGCAGTCGCCATAGTACGAATCGGCCGCGGTTTTTGTAGTTCGATTATTAAATCTAGATAGCGCTGAAATACTAGTATAGCCAGAGGCTTTGGGCAAAACAATAAGACTACAGATGTTTCATATTACTACAAAATGTATTATTTTTCAAATATATTGCATAATAATGCATTTGCAGTGATATAAAATATCTGAGTCTTATTGTTTTGCCTTCAAAGCCTCTGGCTATATTTCAGCGCCATCTAGATTTAATAATCGAACTACAAAAACCGCGGCCGATCCGTACTATGGCGACTGCCAATCCAGTCTATATCATCCTTGATTATTATTTCATATTTTCAAATTAACATGTACAAGTCGATCAAAACTTGATATGGAATATTTGAACCTTGTTAGTACGGAACTCCACTAAAGGACATAATTTTTAGATTTTACTTTTTACCTCTAAGTTTTTCGGAAGTTATGTGCGAAATTACCATGAGCTTTACGGTGAAGGAAAACATTGTAAGATACTTTTTTCGTTATCCAGTAATTATGTTCTAACTACGATGCCTAACTCGCTTTTAAGATGCTTTTTATTTATGTCCAATTTTTACGACAGTTTTGGTCACAATAAGCTTTAACCTTCATAGAGTTTCAGTCGTAAATCGAGCCATCTATCATTTCTTAATCCCCAGGTGTAATATCAAACAAGCTTTTTAGGGTTCCGTAGTCAACTAGGAACCCTTATAGTTTCGCCATGTCTGTCCGTCTGTCTGTCTGTCTGTCCGCGGCTAAGCTCAGAGATCGTTAGTACTAGAAAGCTGTAATTTGGCATGAATATACATATCAATCACGCCAAGAAAGTGGTAAAATAACAAAATAAAAAAATAATTTTTTTTAGGGTACCTCCCATAGACGTAAAGGGGGGGTGATTTTTTTTTTCTCGACTAATCCTATAGTGTGTGGTATCGTTGGATAGGTCTTTTAAAACCATTGCGGGGTTGCTAACATGATTTTTCTATTCAGTGATCTGTTTGCGAAATATTCAACTTTAAAGTGAAAATTTTCATTAAAATCGAGCGTCCCCCTCTCCTCTAAAATCTAAACTGTTACAAGTTAAGTATGAAGTATCTTTTTCTATTTATTTTTTATTTTCTTCAACTTCTTTTTTTTTTTTACTTTTACGGTCATCCCGTGAAACCATCTATTTCAAACTAAATACAAACTGAATTATAGATGCACAGAAAAAACCCCAGAAAAAAGACCAATGCTGGGAATCGAACCCAGGTCCTCAGTGTTCCGTGCTGCGTGCTTACCCCTACACCATCACTGGTCTAGAAGTTAGCGACGAATCTTTCCCATACATCGTACACTTCAGTCTGTTATAATCACATTTAGGCAGTGATAAAGCGCATCTATGTTATGCTCTCTCTCTCTCTCTCTCTCTCTCTTTTTTATGCGGGTGGCTCCGAAGGAGTGTTGAAGTCTCTCGGTAGAGGGCATAACATAGATGCGCTTTATCACTGCCTAAATGTGATTATAACAGACTGAAGTGTACGATGTATGGGAAAGATTCGTCGCTAACTTCTAGACCAGTGATGGTGTAGGGGTAAGCACGCAGCACGGAACGCTGAGGACCTGGGTTCGATTCCCAGCATTGGTCTTTTTTCTGGGGTTTTTTCTGTGCATCTATATTGCAGTTTGTATTTAGTTTGAAATCTAAACTGTTAGGTGGAAAAATTTGAAAAAATTCAGAAGGGTAGTAAATATATCAAATTTACTAGGAAAATTATAGCGGCTAAGATTGCTTGGAAATTATTTGTAGTTTAAGAGTAAATAGTAGCCTAAGGTATAAAACATACTTAAACTTGGATGATTCCGTACACATACGAAATCCTTAGAAAAATATTACTTGATTTTTTTGTAATGGCTACGGAACCCTACCTTGTGCGTGTCCGACACGCTCTTGGCCGGTTTTTTATGGATGATTAAATTTAATCACTATTCATATGGCTATTCTCATTCGAATGTTGAGTCTTTCTTTGATTTTATCGATACCATTATTATAAGAAATATACGAGTATCGTAAAATTTTATTGAACGGCCAATTTGACGAGTATAAACAAAAATGTCGGATTTTGACCGTTTACGTGTTTGGACGGAATTCTGTGAGGATTAAACGATTGGCTTGGACAGAAACAGTCAAACCTTTTTAACTTAAATTTCTTATTGCCATTTCATAATCTATCCGTGTTCAAGTCTCTAACATCATCGACATAAAGTTCCGAATCGTAAAACCATTTCCAGAGTATAACATTTTCACGCGCTGGCAACATTGTGTTCGAATGCTATAAAATTATATAACCCTGTGTATTTGTAAGCATAAAATCGTTAGCCCTTTGTGCGGACGTCCTGTTGGGCTTATGTGCTCTCGTATAATTTTAATGCCCTTATTAGTTTAGATTTCACAACACGTAAACCGGGTTCAAATGGTTTATTGTGCACATAAAATTAATATTTTTTGCATTCACCCGCGAACATTTGGTTCTGGAACCATGAAGCTTTTAAAATTTAACGTGTTAACGTTATCATCGAAAATAAAGCTGCATACATAAAACTTAAGTAGGTACTTTAAATTTTATGATCTTACACGGAGCCACTTACTTTTTTAAGCTAGTGTAACGTTCTAGATAAATGAGCCTAAAAAATTACTTTGCACCCTCCCTTCTCCTCTTTTGTTTCAATTAATTAATAATAATATGGACCTCCGAAAAGTAACCCCTGATTCAATAAATTATTCGAGATAAAATAATTCAAGAAATTGTTCACGAGATATTTCAATAACTTATAAGTATTTAATAAAAAAGTAATAAATTATTTTCAAACGACGAACGGTATTGTAAAACTTTCATGAAACTCCTGACTTATTGCGAAAAATCTTGTCTAAAAACTCGTTTTAGTTGAGCAAAGATATTACTATATTTGTGTCAATAACCAAAATTTCAATATTTCCGAACTACAACAAGCGTCTAAAGGTTAAGAATAAAGATAATTTATTGGATAAAAAAAGTATTTTTTAATGGCCCTGGTAGACTAGTGATTCAATCTATAATAGCCTCTCAAGCAGAGTCGTTGGGTTCGAATTCGGGCTCGTACCTATGAGTTTTTCGGAATTTATTTATGTATATACAAAATTACATTTGAAATGGGTATGTATTACAATACCGAAGTACGAAAGACCGAATGTATTAAAACATCGAATGGGTCAAAAGACCGACACGATTTTTTTCTGAAACCGTAAACTTCTCAGAATTTATTTAAACGGCATCATACAGAACCCATTAGGTTAGGTTAGGTTTGTTTTATAACAATCTTAAAAAAATAATGGTTTCAGAAAAAAATCGTGTCGGTCTTTTGACCCATTCGATGTTTTAATACATTCGGTCTTTCGTACTTCGGTATTGTAATACATACCCTTTGAAATTTATCATGAGACAGCTGCCAAGAAATTCAACGATGTGTGTGAAGTTCCCAATTCACATGAGATGTGGGTCAGGTGTGGGAACTACGACCTAATCCCTCCCATTCCGAGAGGAAGCCTTTGCCCTGCAGTTGGACGTATATTTGTATACATAGACTGAGATAATGATGATGATGATGATTCAGGCATTACTTTACGGTGATCCATATCAATGACATACCTTATTCCTTACTCTTCCGCTACCACACATGCACGACAGGAAGATAAGTGTAGGTATGTGTGACATTATATTATATACAACTAGCTTTTGCCCGCGACTTCGTACGCGAAGACAATAACGTTAGTTGTTTGGATGAAAATTGGCACACAGGTAGTTTATTACATGAATTAACACATAGGATAATGCCAGGAAAATGAAAAGTTCCCGTGGAATAGGAATAAGTGAATTCTATAGCTGCTAAGCCGTGGTGCCCTAGTGGTCAGACCTATGGACTCTTAAGCAGAGACTCGTGAGCTTGAGCCCAGGCTTGCACCTCTGAGTTTTTCCGAATTCATGTGGTAAATTACGTTTGAAGTTTACCATGAGCTTTATAGTGAAGGAAAACATCGCGAGGAAAGCTACACACACCTGAGAAGAAATTCAATGGTGGGTGTGAAGTTCCCAAATCTACTGCCCAAGTTCTTTCGTTCTAGGAGGAGGCCTGTGCCTGATTGAAACAGGCTTTTTTTTATCCCGGAAAGTGTAAAGTAAAGTTTCCGCGGGATAAATTCCTTTTTTGACCTTTTTTGAAAATCAGAGACATCGTGGCTTTTTATTATTAGTGAAATCATTTTAACAATCAGCCCCTATATTCAATTCACTTATTTCTAACCCGTGGGAATTTAGTATTTTCCCGTAGAAAAGTAACCTATGTCAATCAGGGATACTGTAGCATACTACTAGTGAAAGAATTTTTTAAATCAGCCACAAATTTGGATTGACTTACTTCTATCCTGCGGGAATTTTGAATTTTCCCGAAGATGAGTAGTCTATACCAATCAGTAATAGTGTAGCTTTCTATTGGTGAAAGAATTTTCAAAATCAGCCCCGAAGTTGAATTCAGTTTTTTCTATCCCGTGGGAATTTTGCATTTTCCTGAAGAAAAAGTAGCCTATGTCAATTGGGGATAGTCATATCATGTCATATGAAAGAATTTTTAAAGTCAGTGCCGATGTTGAATTTACTTATTTCTATCCCGCGGGAATATTTTATTATCCCGGAAAAAGTACCCTATGTAAATAAGGGATACTGTAGCTTACTATTGGTAAAAGAATTTTTTAAATCAGCCCCGAAGTTTAATTCACTTATTTCTATCCCGCGGGAATTTTCATTTTCCCGAAGAAGAGTAGTCTATACCAATGAGGAATAGTTGTAGCTTTCCATTGTTGAAAGAATTTTCAAAATCAGCCCCGAAGTTGAAATCAGTTTTTTTTATCCCGTGGGAATTTTGTATTTATCCGAAAAAAAAGTAGCTTTTGTTAATCGGGGATAGTCATATCACATAATATGTAAGAATTATTAAAATCAGCTACGAAATTGAAATAATTTATTTCTATCCCTTGGGAATTTTGAATTTTCCCGCATAAAAAGTAACTTATGTCAATCAGGAATAGTGCAGCTTTCTATAGGTGAAAGAATTTTTAAAATCAGCTCCGAAGTTGAATTCAGTTTTTTCTATCCCATGGGAATTTTGCATTTTCCTGAAGAAAAAGTAGCCTATGCCAATTGGGGATAGTTATATTATATCATATGAAAGAATTTTTAAAATCAGTGCCGATGTTTAATTTACTTATTTCTATACCACGGGAAATTTTCATTTTCCCGAAAAAGAGTAGTCTATTCCAATCAGGAATAGCTGTAGCTTTCTATTGGTGAAAGAATTTTCAAAATCAGCCCCGAAGTTGAATTCAGTTTTTTCTATCCCGTGAGAATTTTGTATTTTCACGAAGAAAAAATATCTTTTGTTACTCGAGGATAGTCATATCACATAATATGTAAGAATTATTAAAATCAGGTACGAAATTGAATTAATTTATTTCTATCCCGTGGGAATTTTTAATTTTCCCGGATAAAAAGTAGCTTATGTCAATCAAGAACAATGTAGCTTTCTAATGGAGAAAGAATTTTTAAAATTGGCTCAATAGGTTCAGAGATTCTGCTATAAACAAAAAAAAACAAAGAAAGTTTAGATATTTCCCTATCCCGTGGGAATTTCGAAAGATATATACTGTGGCGGGTTTTTTTGTAGGACTATTTAAGATAAACATTTCCATCATACATTACATATATGTAACTGTAGCGGATTTGGCATTCCTGCGAAGAATTCTTTTATCGCTATCCTTCGGGAACTATGCAATTTTCCGGGATAAAAAGTATCCTATATGTTAATCCGGATTATAAACTATATGTGTGCCAAATTTCATCAGAATCCGTCAAACCGTTTTAGCGTGAACGAGTAACAAACATCCATCCATACATACATACATTCTTACAAACTTTCGCGTTTATAATATTAGTAGGATTATATAGAATCATAAAGATAGAATCCCACACTCCTCCACTTCTACTAACATCGTAATATTTCACACAGTCGTAGCATGTCGTACATGTGTACATTTGAAGCAGAGGATCAAAATAATAAGGTACATAACAATACACAACAACAACAACATGAGATGGATAGATGGATGGATGGTGGATGGTGGACCGATCTGTTTGGCGAGCCTTTAGGGAGGCCTATGTTCAGCAAAGGACGTCTTTCGGCTGAAATTATGTGATGATGACATAACAATACGAGTGTATTTAATTGTCACCATATTTAAGTAGCTTATGTCAAAAATATGAAGGCTTCATCTCAATCGTTCTCATTTTAATTTCTTCTCTTTATTGTTTGACTGCGTAGGGAGCCATGGACACAGGAAGCGCTAGCAAAAAAGGTATCACGCTTAATCCGTTTATTTCTTGGACAATTAAACTTGTGATTTATCACAAATCGAATTCGGACAGTCTGGCACCGAGTAGAACTAATAGACCAGTTTATTTGGGGATAGTTTTGTACTGAATCAAGGATTTGTTGATCAAAGTTTGAAGCTTACGTTCAAGTTGGTCAAAGTATACACAAGATTTGCTCGATTTACAAACTTGCTATTAGTTATACTAATGATTTTATCCCTTTACATTTAGAACCCAAAATTATTTTATACTTAATTAAAAAAATGTAAGTATAAAGACTACGGTAAATTTAAAATGTAATATCGCACATAAATTCCGAAAAACTCAGAGGTACGAGCCGGAATTTGAACCCACGACCCTTTTTTTGAGAGGCCATAGGTCAAACCACCATTTCATCATCATCATTTCAAATCTTCATTTGAAATTTACCATGAGCTTTACGGTGAAAACGCCGCGAAGAGATTCAATGGTTTGTGTGAAGTTTCCAATCTGCACTGGACCCGCGTGGGAACTACGGCCCAACCCCTCTCATTCCGTGAGGAGTCCTGTGCCCTGCAGTGGAACGTATATAGGCTGAGATGATGATGATAAAGACTGTACAATACAATAAGAAAACGCGCAGGTTTTTTCTATTAGGTACGACCCTGTCTTTTTCCACTTGTCTTTTGCGAAGATGTACCTAAAGTTTAAGGAACATAAATTTAATAATAACATATATTGTGTTCTATAAGCATAAAAAACAAATATTAAAAAATCTATGTATGTATGTTTTGATTTTTCACAAAGAGTAGGAAATTAAAAAAATAAAGCTTAAACATTATAAAACTTTGAAAGTCTAACTCAAGGTATTGATTGTTTTTTTCTTTTTGAACCTTTAGAAGATAGTTTTTATGAAATATTTATGGTTTCAGTTTTAAGTCTAATTTAACGACTTAAAACTAATGTAGGTAGGTAGGTTCTTTGGATTTTTTTTCTGTCTGTTAATGCACGTTTGGAAAAAAACTTCCATCAGAATAGAAACGTTTAGAATACGTAGGGACAGAATACAATAATTGAGCATGTCTAAAAAAAATTACCAGTGGTTTTTATATTTTTTTTGTATAGAAAAGTCAATTGTAAGAAACTAATTTTAATATTTTGTCATTTAGTTCACTACTTTTTTCAAAATTAATTACTGAATCTATTTTGGTTGATGACGTAAGATTGTAATTGAGGGCTCCCAACACTGCCAAATTTCTAAATCTATCTAAATGCTTGTTATAAGGTAACCTCTTTAATTATTTTTTGCGTAGTGGTACACTGTAACTAATGTCACCTTACTGGCGCTGACAAAGTGCTAGATGTCAGACAGCGGGACCAAATCAAACTCCGTAGTATATTCCACGCGTAAATTGTGAAGAATTCCTAACCGCACAAAATAAAGTACGACTTGGACCGGTCACGCAATTTACACCAATTTTCAAATGAAGGTCATTGCTTATTTGTTATGTATTAAATTCATTACATAATATTAAAGTTAAATAACTACAGAAATTTACTATACATTTACTATACATTGCAAAAAAATAGACACCCCAATTGGGAACAGGTAACCTGATTTGAAATGAGTTTTCCTAAAGAAAAACGTAACGTTTCTGAGTGCTTTACTGACATATTGTTCACTCAGGAGGGGCACGGGTCGTAACAAAATAAAAAAGGTTTAATCGAATAAGCGGGATCTCTCCCAAGGGACTATTAAATGGATACCATGCACGCCAGCGCAATCTTATTCAGCAAGGTCTTAAGTATATTAATTACGATAGCACTTCTTCCCTTTAGGTTCCGAAGGTTGAGTACTGTACCCATTTTATTTTGACTGACAGCATCAATTAGTATTTGACGCGGCGGTGTAGCGTTACAAAGGGACCCGATAACACAACGGAGCTTGCCAGTAATGGATTATCAATATTAAAATATGTATTTAAGCGGGAATGGGATACAGTGATAAAGGGAAAGTTCTCGAAATGAAGACAAAACTAAAATTTTAGCTAAATCTAATTGGTTTTTCTGTACTGTAGTAAACCTATTGATGTTTAAAAATTTGTGGCCAGTTGTTCATAATATGCCAGCAGCGAGGCTTTTAACAATTGTTTTTAAATGCTCTTTTTTGAAACATTGTCATAATGTAGATATTCAAACCCATTGAATAAAATAGTTGAATACTGATGAATTTCATGAATTAATATTACGTTGTATATTGTAATTATTGTAACTAACAGAGAGTAAGGTTATCATCGAAATATTATATTGCCTTGTCCGAAACATGTGTTTTTTCTTAATTAAAGAGAAACGTACAACCTGATTTGTAATACTCGTAGTATTTTTTCACCATCAACTCTTTAACGTACAACCTACAAATAACTGCTAGCAACTAAACGCAATAAGCCAAAAATAAAACGTTGTGTGATTTCAGTCACGCAATAAAAACAAAACGATTTTGTTTTCTTGCTAGGAATTTCGGTGAAATATTTGGGTACTTTCAGTTGCAGAGGTAAGCCGCGGGACCGCAGCAGGCCAAACACTGCACGCTAATGTGCCGGTACAGGCTAGCGGTCTAACCGCTGAGATAAACTACCAGTGGCGTGGTCCTGTAACAACGCGATTCCCACCAGATTGTGCAATTTTTTTACGTGATGACAAGTAAGTGTGACACGTTCTGTGTAGACTAACTGCGAGGATCCAAAAGTAAGGTTAGGTTGAGGTTTTTAGATATTAGAAGAATAATATAAAACAACGACCGCTTTAGCCTAGTTGGTAGTGACCCTGCCTACGAAGCAAGAGGTCCTGGGTTCAAATCCCGGTAAAGGCATTTATTTGTGTGATGAGCACGAATATTTGTTTCTGAGTTATGGATGTTTTCTATGTATTTATTTATCTATATAAGTATGTTTATCGTCGTCTAGTACCCATAGTACAAGCTTTGCTTAGTTTGAGACTAGGTCGATTTGTGTAAGATTGTCCCCCTTATATATATAATTATTTCTCAAAACATTAAAAGGACAGTTGAAATCTCATAATAGAAAAGCAATAGGTTTTACATGTAATTTATAAGAGCAACGAATTTCCAATCAGGATTTGACTGATCCCTACACTAGCATAAGTAAATAAAAAATATCTAACTTACGTTTCTCTTACTCTTCAGGTTTCCTAACTGCTGCTGTACTTAACCTTTTTACAAGTCTAGTTCTGCTTCAATATACCCGTAGGTATATCCAAAGTGTGTTTGTTAGTTTAGCAGGACCCTATGTCTAGCGGTTCGCTATAATGTCTATCCGTACATTTTTAGCAGAGCTGTCTCTCTTTTGGTTGTAACAGAAAATAATAAAAATGAAATGTAATTTTAATTCATAAAAAAGTTTGTTGATTGTAACTATGCGATGATTTAAAACCCCTTGTGTTTGAATCATCTTTGGACTGTATATGAATATATTTTTATTTACAGTATTTGTAAAAGCAGGTTCCAAAACTATCATTACGACCACCTTTATTTCCTTTACGTAAGCGCAAGTTGCTTTATCAAATTAATTAATCAAAGCTGAAAACTTTTTTGTACTGTTAACTTCCAAAATAATAACTAAACGCCCGTATGTGCCGCCCGAACGCCACCACAAGTGGGCCAAACTCTAGAACAGATTAAAACTTGTGATGAATCGCTATTTCGTTTCCCACTCCAACTTCTAGATGCGGGAATGTGCTTTATGTGTGAAAATGTAAATACTAAGAGAACTTCGCGAAGGAAATCGCGTTCGTTAAGTGTCGACAGAGACTTGTCGGCTTTCCCTAGTAGATTATTTGAAGGATTTGCTTAATGCTATGCGCTTGCTTGTGTAAAGGATTAAGCAAAGCCAACGTTTGCTTTTGAACTCCCGGTTTTATCTATTAATGTTTTTGCAGCAGTTTAGTTTGTAAAATAGCCTTTGGAATGATCAATGGTTTTGAAATTGGTTCAAATGTTTGAATTGTGTTATATTATAGAGTTGCTTGACGTCATTCTTTGAAAAAGGTACAGTCAAAGATACTGAATTGCGTTCTATGAGTGCGTTAATATTTTTTTATCTGTGGATGACAAACTTTGTTACAATGTTGTTACATTGATCGATTTTTAAAGAATACGGCATCAAAGACGTGATTTCATCTTGAATCAATCATTTCAGCATATTTTTTTATAGGGGCGTTCAGTAATTAAAATTAACTAATCAAACCAACCATTATACTGAAATATTACAGATCTATTTTGAAACACTTCATGTAAATATTGTTTAATAAATGTAACTAAGTAAATGTATCTAAAACGCGGTATCGTAAATTATTGAACTAAAGATGACTTTCTTAATGCTAAAAACCATTTGTATGCTACCGTATAAAACCCTTAGCCGGCATTAAGCCTACGCATTGCTATATCGCCGCTAAAATTGATAATGTAACACAAACAAACTACTTTGCTTACAATACCACATTCTTCTAAAGACGCATTGGCCGATGTTTATTACAAAAGCACAATAACATGTAATTGCGAATGATACACTGACTCATTTACGACAGCGTAGGGTTGACCTGTTATAGATTTTTATTTTTATCGAAATCTACCCAAGTAACAAAATATGGTACTATTAAAAGTCCTGAGAACGATTTAGAGCGTGCTAATTAGTGTTCATGATTAGCACTATAAGACGTGGTGTCCTAGCGGTTTGTCCTATGGTCTCTCAAGCAGAGGGTCGTGGTTCGAGTCCGGGCTCGCACCTCTGAGTTTTTCGGAATTTATGTGCGAAATTACATTTGTAATTTACCATGAGCTTTACGGTGAAGGAAAAAATCGTGAGGAAATCTGCATACACCTGAGAAGGAATTCAATGGTGTATGTGAAGTTCCTAATCCGCCATGGGCCCGCGTGAGAACTACGGCCCAAGCCCTCTCATTCTGAGAGGTGGCCTGTGCCCTGCAGTGGGACGTATATAGTCTGGGATGAAATGCTGGATGTTCTTTTTTGAAATCGTATTTCACATTCACACTCACCCCTAATAGTATGTTCAGTTCGCTACCATTTGCGCCCACGCACACGAAACGCCCCGAGAGTAACGCATTTTCAATGTATTACCTACTTACTGGTAATCTGGATTCATATTTTTGTTTGTTTAGAGCTTTTGAAGCACGCTTTTATCGGTCCATGCCATTTGTTTTGCAACGTGGGCGGCTGGAAAGAAACATTGCAAGTATAAAGTAAGTGTTTAGGATATTTTAACAATAACTTTGACCATTTAAGTTAACATTTTTTTTAATACTAATGTCGGTTAAATGAATCAAGTGACAGTTTAGTGAAGTTAGACAAATTACCATGATCTTCATACCAGCCCATAAACGTCCCACTGCAGGGCACAGGCCTCCTCTCAAAATGGAAAGCCTTGGGGCATAGTTCTCACGCGGGCCAAGTGCGGATTGGGAACTTCACAAACACCATTGATTTTATTCGCAGGTTTCCTCACGATGTTTTCATTTACCGCAAAAGCTCATGGTAAATTTTAAATGTAAAAACTCAGAGGTGCGAGCCCGGGCTCGAACCCACGACCCTCTGTTTGAGAGACCATAGGTCAAACCATACGCTACCATAGTTTTTTTTTCAGCAAATATCAAAGCATTATTATCAACCTGTGGTATCAGAAACCGTAATTTTAGTTACTTACCAACAATTCATATTTTTGGTCATAACCATAGGCTCACGTAAAAGTTGGATCGTAATTGTTGAAGTCCATAAAAAACGAAAGCCGTAATGTTTCTACTTACAAGAAGTATTAAAGCTAAAGATTATTAGTCTAGGCAAGGATGATATAGACTGGATTGGCAGTCGCCATAGTACGGATCGGCCGCGGTTTTTGTAGTTCGATTATTAAATCTAGATGGCGCTGAAATATAGCCAGAGGCTTTGAAGGCAAAACAATAAGACTACAGATATTTCATATCACTGAAAATGTATTATTATGCAATATTTTTGAAAAATAATTTTGAATAACAATTCTAAAGGTCAACCCTATTGCGCACCTTGCGATAGAGTTTTTAAGACTAACAAGGTAAGTTGTAAGTTCAGTCTAGAGAGCCATTATTAGGGTTTACGCTAGGAAATAAGTTTTATTTGTAAGTAAATGTTGTAGCATTTTATTGTACGTATAGTTAGGGTCACCGTCACCGAAACTGATCTGGCGGACTAATAGTTCCATACAAATGAATCGAGATTAGCCATAGATATTTAAGTACCTACCGTATAAATTTGAACTATTGTAATAACCGGAGCTTTCCCATGAATGTCGTGACACCAGTTAAGGTGGCCCACACACATTGGGTTAAATACCTTATTTATAGCTCACTTGTGCTGACCTTAAAAGGGACGGCATTATGCAAAAGGTATAAGAAAAAATTTGTGCATTTGAATGCTGGTATTGGAGTCAAAAAAGTATTAGTGATAAGGTGCTTTTTGTGAAAAAATGGACACCAGCCAGCATGTATATTTTCATAAAACTTTAATTACGAATGGGCTCAGGGCTCCTACTTTGGGCGAAAACAATGTTAAAGATACATAGGTACTTACAATCAGGTCTCTTTCCCAGCAAAGGGGTATTAGGCAGAGACTATTTGTTACCATTTGCTATGATCCTGACATACCTACTCGTTCATCTTTCACTTCCAAAACAATCATTACTCTTTTCATACATCCTCGCCTTTACCTGACCTTTCTTTAAGACATCCCCAATCTGATCAAGGAATGATTAAAAATCACGAATAAGCCAGCTCGTTCGGGGCAGTACCACCCTCTCACAGAACACCGGCGTAAAGCAGCAACACTCTTGCTGCGTTTCGTATGGTCAGTGAGAGCGCTGGGCGCCCAATAATACCTTTCCCTTTCCCCTCCATTATTCCCTCTCCTTTTTTAAAGGCCGGCAACAGATCAGTGACTCTCTTTGAGTTGTTGATATTTATGGGCGGTGATGATTATTTTTCATCAGACGACCCGCTTGTTCGTTTTCCTCCCTCTCATAATAAAAAACAATATTATGTTCTGCATGTAAAGCCATATTATTTTATACATCAATGTTTTTATCATTATCTAAATAAACTGCTGTACCTTGTTTACAAACAAAACGCACAAGTGTGCTATTGCCGCAGAAACTACGCAACCAATTTGTCAATGGTTCTACTTATTTTATCTATAACATGAAAATATAAGCGTATTTTTTTATGAAAAATAAAAAGAAATCATTAAAGTCTGTTCAGCTACTGCTTAAACACGTCCCATTCGCCCGCTAGTTCTAAATACGGTCGTACCCGAGCAATGTATTGGTACAAGCTTCGATATTTTGTTTGCTCTGACCATTCGTGTAACGGAAACCGAGGCGCCGTGCCTGCTACACGGAAGTATGCGATATGCTCATAATACTCATACATCGTGATATTGCATAGTTGGATTGAGGAGAAAATTGTATACTGTTATGAAATTTCGTGATTTTCATTCATAACATAACTAATTACCTACACTAAATGGGACTTATCACGCAAAATAATATTTACCTCGACGTTTCGGCCACATTGCAGTGATCGTAGTCACGAGTTCACATCTAAGATACAAAGAAAATCAATGGTGTGTGTAAGGTTCCCAACCTCAGTGATAATTAAAAAAAAAAAAAAATTTCACGGGACAATTCACACCAATTGACCTAGTCCCAAAGTAAGCTAAGCATAGCTTGTGTTATGGGTACAAAGCAACGGATAAACATACTTATATAGATAGATACATACTTAAATACATATTAAACACCCAAGACCCGAGAACAAATATTCGTATTATTCATACAAATATCTGCCCCGACGCGGGAATCGAACCCGGGACCTCAAGCTTCGTAGTCAGGTTCTCTACCTACTAGGCCATCTGGTCGTCTATACACAGTAGTGATAGTCACACAAAAACAACGATAAATGTTTATTAATCTAATTTTTATATTAAAGAGCCGACATTAGCCCTAGTTCTTTACTCTATAATCTTCATTACCACATTTATAAAAGTAGGTACGAATCTTTATTACCACCCACGTACTCACCCGCACTTTTCAAGTAATCCACGATCTCTGTCTTAAAGTTTATCAATAAGAAAGGTATGTTCGCTGAAATGCGAATTAGTACCCACAATCTCACCAATTTTGGCAACAGGACCAAACCCAGATGACAATTCTAAAGTTTAAGAGACACATAAATTTGCTTCGACTTTGTGCCGCTTAAGAATTTCATCGTCAACCCACACAGCGGCTTAATCACGCCGCCTATACCTACACACGGTATTCAGCTTTTTACGACTCATCCAAAACGAACTGTTACCTGCCATTTAAAAGTAATAAAACTGCTTTTTAGACACTCAACCACTAAATATTAGGTGAGTAAAAATATGGAGTTTTAATAGCTGAATTTCTCTCACCGAAACTACTTGCGTCAAATGACCTGAAGGCATCTATCTGTATTTATATTTTAATCGAGCTCTTACTTTTACATTTTACTCTAAATTGCTTTATAAGCAGAGGGTTATTTAATCTATGTTTAATGTTAAAATGAATACCGAACCAGAGATGCTGACCTCTCTAAATTATAATACGGTTAACATACTTTCCAATGAGGCTAACAAATTAGTACCAATTACGCATTTGTCGATAAAGATGATTGATTAAAGTGAAATTAGGCCTTCGTTTCTTATTGTAACTCATTAAGCTGTGAATATGGTAGCCGAGTTGATTGAACTTGGCATTGCAAGTGAACTTGATTTAAACCATGGAGGCTGTAAACAATATTTCGAAACAAAGGAATTCCACAATCAAACGCCGATGTTCGATGGTAGTTTAGCGATAGTACGCCGCGGTATCAGCTCAGTTGTATTGGCTTACACCCACTCACGGTGATGCAGCGCGATCGATGCATTTAATTGTTGTATGATAGCACACTAATGCACCTGTCAAGGAAACAAAGACCCGACTAGATAAGTCCAAAATTGAAGCACGATCCGTTTTTGTTGGCGGCCTTACGTCCCTCAAATGTAAATGTTTATACTTTCTCGTTTGTTGTGCTCGTCTGATTTTCATCTCGACCGATATGAGACGTGCCAGTCATTTGTCATGTGCCGACGGAGCGAGCATTTGAGCCGTTTGGTTCTCGGTTCACAGTTTTACCGAGCATTTAATGTTACGCAATTGTTATGATGCATATTATTTTGTTTACATAATTTTCAATCGTTCTGTGGATGACGGTGATGGTCGACTAAAATGTTTATAACTGCAAAAGAATTTTGAAGTCAAACAATATTTTGACGTAGGTAAGGATTTTAATACAAACATGCTATAGTCGTAACAGATAGCTACTATTAAAGAATGCGTTTACAATATATCAGATGTTGCGCTGCATAATATTATTAATAGCTGCACCGCAGATAGGCTTTTCGCTTAGCGATTGGAGGCGCGTACATTTTACCGGGAGCACGTAACGAGTGGTACTAGTTCCTTACAATGCTATCTCCCAAGGCTAAAAACCAGTTATGATCCATTATCAGATCCTATGCCAGGGGTGGCATTAAAATGTCGGCTCGGTCCTGCTTTGTTTATTAAATTATGTCCACCGTCGCTATAAATACTGCCTCGAGACGCGTTCATTTAGTGAAATACCGATCCTACTTACGATATAGTATGAGTAATGCAGTGTCCTTAAGGATAAAGTCCTGAAGTCGCATAAACAAGGCTAAGAAATGAAAAATGGGGTTTTATCTAGATCACAGCGGAGGATTTGCCGGAGTGTCGGAATACTACCGCAAGTTCAGCCGTCGTTAGAAAAAGTTACCTAAGTGGGAGCTCAGCAGTTTCAAAAGGGCTTATAATTTTCCAACGTTGCGATTCCTTGAGATATGATCGGTGAGTATTAAAAGTAATTGAATGAAAAACAAACGAAAGTTGGGCCAAAGAGAGAAATAAATCCGGCAAAAAAGGGAAGAACGGAGATGTAATGACGTAGATAACTTCAACCAATTACGGGGAACGCAGAAGTGCTGCATCGGCTGAATAAAAATGGACTCTTGGTTCGCAAATATGCAAGGACGGTAATACGTAAAATGCTACGGTTGCAGAAGCTACAGGTTGTGTAGACTTTCGCTTTTATTTAACATCTGTACTTATTTACTGATGCGCCTTCTAAACTTATGATTACTAGGTAATACATTTAATCTAGTGTTTGAGGGAACTTAAAGTTCTTCAAAATATTGCCGCTACTTTTGTACTTTAAAGTACAACTTAAAATTTGTTACTTTGTTTTTTCAGATTTGTCTTGATAAATCCGGCACGTAATGGTTTATAATATAAATAAACAATTACTTTGCTCACCCGCGACCCATGCAAACGCACGGGTGAGCCAAGTAATTATTTCAGTTAATTTATATGGATCCAGGCAAAGTAACGCCTGATTCAATAAATGGTTTATAATATAATTTTCTCAAACATGCTATGAAATATTGACGTTATGTTCCTTATAATACGCCACGAAGTGCCACGTTGAAGGTGCGGGCTAGACGAGAGGTCAATAATGGAATTTCATACAACATTGCTGGCCTTGGCCAGCAAAGTGATCGTCTATTGTTTCATACTATGACGTTTATAGGTCTATGGCATCATAGCATTTAGCCATTAAAAAAAAACTATAAGCAATATTTTGCGTTTTGGTTCATTAAGACATTCTGCCACTACGTTTATTTAAGGTAAGGTAAGATGATGATGATGTTGGTGATGATGATGGTGATGTTGATGGTGTCGATGATGGCGGTGATGATGATGGTGATGGTGTTGATGATGGTGATGATGGGTGATGATGGTGATGATGATGGTGATAACGAGATGATGATGATGGTGATGTTGAGATGATGATGATGATGATGATGATGATGATGATGATGATGATGATGATGATGATGATGATGATGATGATGATGGTGATGATGGGTGATGATGATGATGATGATGATGGTGATGATGGGTGATGATGATGATGATGATGATGATGGTGATGATGAGATGATGGTGATGATGGGTGATGGTGATGATGATGATGATGGTGGTGATGATGATGGTGATGATAAGATGATGATGGTGGTGATGGTGATGTTGATGGTGATGACGACGACGACGATGACGATGATGATGATGATGATGATGCATGTTTGAGAAAAACTCTATACAAGCCTTGGCCACGAACAGGGATTGCCGGCCTCGTATCTCTAGATGGCCTCGTTAACACTCGGCCATCTATAACTACTCGGCCGGCAATCCCCTATTTCGCGGCCGCTGCAGTAATGTACTATTGTCTTTAACAGTACTTGCGTTAGCATAATGGTGATGAAATGTTTAATAATTAATAGAACTTAACTCACATTTTTAATGCAACATCCTTTAAATTCCGCATCCCGCAGGCGAGGCGACACTGATTTTATCTCTCAAGACGCCGATCCATTATTTCCTTAGCCTTTCTTAGATTACAGTACCAATTACTCTTAAAAGACCACGGTCTGATTTTAAAATGTCTGCAGTTTTTTACACTGAACTAAAAAATAAAAAATAAATTAACGCTTTCATGTTATTTCTTAAAAACTACGACATCTCTTAGCTGTTCTCGAGTGCTATTTTATATCTCACGTTTTTAAATATTTGACTGTAGCGGGACAGTCTCACATAAAATTCTTTATGATCTTGACATTTGTTTGGAATTGTTTCAAGAAAGGTCGTGATCGAATTTTAATGGCGCCCTTTGCTCCGATATTGAGTCACTGCGCTTTATTGCTCGGGACGTTACGACCTCTTGATCTTGACCTAATTCCATGGACTTTTTTAATATCACTTTTAAAGTTTCTTCATCAGAGCTTACCTCTGAAAAAGGTCAAAAATAAACGAGCGTCTTTATTATCGTTAGTATAACGTACGTAAAACGTACCAAATTAAAGTGCACATTAAATTAAAATGTATTTACACGTGTCCTATTTACATTAAAAATACAACAACATAAAATTACATATAAATATTATAGAGTTCTCTGTTCCGAATTCAACTTTGTACCATTCGGGGTTTAATTTGGCCCGTGGAGCCCCAGCGTCCAAAATATTGTTAAAGAAAAAACAAGTGACCGACACCACAGGGAATCGAAGAGCTGGCAGGCTTCCTCGCATAACATATCAGCACTGCTATGCTGCGAGGAAATGCTGGCAGTATCCTTTGGGTCCTTGCCGCGGGGGGAGCTTGTAGTAATTTGTTTCTAGTTTTAGTTTGGTTATTAATTACTTTTCTTTTAGTTTTAATTTAGTTCAAGTTTGTGTGATTGTAAATTAATTTTCCCTAATTTTTTAATTCAATGTTACTTGCATGCTTTCAAAGCTATAATTATCTTAATTTCATAAGACCCAATAAAATCTCGTGTCAAAGATAGAATTAAAATGCGTGTGAGCATACAATCGGATAATTAAAATCGTCGTGGGCAGACGTGATCCGTCCTTTATTACCTTAGTTCCATGCTTGGCACTCGAATCAATGAGAAAAATATGTAAACGTACCACATTCAAACACAGATTCGTTAATAATTATGGCTCAGACTCGCAGTATACAATTTATTGTACATCAATTTATTTAGCATGTGGCAATAGTGATGCTCCGAATTTGAATCCCTGTAGGCGGTTTAAATAATGAAGGTTACAGATAACCCTGGGTTGGGCTGCATTAATTAAATAATTATGACATATTGTGCGACCATTTCAATGGAGGGTGTACCTACCTGATAAGAAACGTAGGTATAGCTCATTACTAATTCAGACCGCCTGTTTCGATTGTATCAGAGTTTGCAGTTATAGATAGACACGTAAAGGGTCTCTTATTGTTGTGTCAATAAAGATAATAAACGTTTCCTTTTAATACAAAAAGTTTTGAATATCATACCGAATTAGTATTTTGTAATCAATCATAATTAAGCTGGCTGTTTTAAATCACAAATTTTTGGTGTGTATTCCCCAAAACTTACTCTCATATGGATTGCAGTGACTTGAAATGTTTTTAGAAGTATGCGACTTTGTTCAAGATACCTTTTTAATCGCCACAAAAGATCTTATCTAGAGGACGCGGCGCACTTGTTCTTTTTCAGACCTTTTAAGACTTGCTTTTTGAGCACATTCTAATGGAATGGACAAGACAATCGTATGTTGCTGTTACAGTTTTTTTGCACAACATTAACCAGTCTCGGGCGGGCCCACAATGTCTTATTAGCATTTTAATTGTTCTCTTGGGATTTAAAAATCAGTTCGCGATTAAATTTAGGCATTCCATTAAGACACGTTTGGTTAAAGGATTCTGCTAAATTAGCAATGTTAATTGAGACATTAAGACGTCTTAATTATTGGACGAGGTCCTTGTTCGCATTCATGTTATGATCGTGGATGTTTTTCTTTGTTTTTATGGTTGATGCTGATTTTAATTTTTTTTGTTTAGAATAACCATGGTAGAGGACAAAATCATAAATTAAACCAATTAAAAGTTGCAGATTTTGTTCCCATGGAAAGATAAAAAGATGGTAGAGGTTTTATTGTGTTGTTGATATTAGCTTAAACTAAATAAATAATAAATGGATAACTAATAAATTCTCATCAAAATGTATCACGCATGAATGCCTGTCACCAATGTGAAGGATCGTTTCCTCGAGATATTCCTACAAACTTACTTATGCTGCTCAATGCTTATATTTTCTTCTTCTTTCACTGTTTATAAAGACTTGTTTAAGCAATTAGACCCAGTAGATAAAGTATGGTAAAATATTGAATTTATTGTTTAACAGCGGCGCCTATGTTTTGACTTAAAAACATGTAAAGAATCCTTAATTAATAGTAATAGTATATTACTGGCTCTTTGTTTTTTTTTATATTTATGGATGGAACGTTAAATAGCTGCTTTTCATTTAAATAAATCTAAAAATGGCGTCTGTGGTACAGTGTCCAAAAGACCGGCAGCGCTCTTTCGTTTAATGACAATAACACTGGTCAACAGGTTATTTTATTGGTTAGATATAAGATTGATTTCGGATATATTTATGCTCACAATTCATGAAACTATGACCTAGGATGATTTGCTCTAGTTTCTTTGTAGGTAAATGTAAACGAAACGAACGAATCAATTACGCCTTCAACAACTTCTTTCAACGTCTTTGAGTTTGCCTGTTTGGCAGCCGCCGTGACGTGTGATTCCGAAAAGAAGGCTACGGATTAGCCCGAAACATGTCGTTTTAAGACGTAAGTGATCCGTTTATTTTCACTGTGAGAGAGTTTCACGGTAGATTCATCTTTATCATTACACACTTCAAAAACCGCAAAGTATGTAAAAAATAGCAGATGTATTACATTAATGTATTTTTTTTATTATGTATTTATCAAAGTAATCTATCATTATGTTAAAATACCCGAAAAAAATCGTGCGTGCGGTTCCTCCGCGCGGAAGATGTGAAACTTCGTAATGTGGAAATGAAAAAGGCATACACTTATACATAGGTACATACATCAATATGAACCTTATTGCAATAACTTAAAGAACTAAATTTACTTATGCATCTATGTTTTTAAATAGCTCACTAGATGGCGTTTTTATCAAGTATCATACATTTGCACAGACAGTATGAGTTCTGCATCGCACTATCGAAGTTTTTAACATCCGTTAGTATATTATATAATATTCGTAAACTGTGCACTTGAAAACACAGAAAATCGCATAGATATCCAGGGCAACAAGAAAAAAATTGTTTTGTTGAACTGTGTAATATTATAATTAAATCTACTAGGTACATAAAAATCTCGTGTCACGGTGTTTGTTATCGAACTCCTCCGAAACGGCTGGACCGATTTTTATGAAACTTTTTTCTCTACATTCGGTAGATCTGAGAATTGGTCGTAGATATTTTACCTTACTCCTATTCTTCGCGGACGGAGTCGCGGGCAACAGCTAGTATTTTAAAAGATTAAAGAAAAATATAAGTCACAGAATTAATTAAAAGTAAAGATACAACGTCTCAAAGCGATTTTGATTTGTAAAAATATAAAAACGTTATCATATTGCACTTATCAAACGGAAGTCTAAATTTCGCTATCAGTACCTATCAGAACTTGGGATCTTGTCAACCTGAGTCCGCAACTTGCAACCTTCCTAAGATTAATAACACACTGGTGTCAGGTCACTTTCAACCGCAGTCCGTCAAAGTTCTTGCCACCCTAACACAACCCCAGCCACGTAGCGTATATTTACACGTGAATACTGGAGGAAAGTGTAATATCGTCGGTGTTAGTGTAAATCCACTTAACTGACATTGGGTGATTCCGCGTATTTGACAAAGTTAGGCAATTTCCTATTTTTACTCTGAATTCGTAAATAAAAACAATTATGAAGTTAAAACCACCCCCTCAACTACATGTGGTGCAGTTACGTGGTTTTTATATAAATATATAAATTCAAAAGTTAATTTTATAACAATGTTGTATCTATTCAAACCCACGTCTGACTGCCCAACCTTCATTTGGATCGTTGTTTCTTTATTTTATATTCTTGACTATCAAAATACGAAACGTATTTATAGTGTAGGCAGCTGGTGCCTACACATTTCTCCCCCAGACGGCCTATATAAATAAAAATCAATTGCAGAAAATATATGCCGTATAACTTCTGAACGGCTGTACCTACCAACTGGAAATGTCTAAAAATTACCAAAGGTTTTATTTTATTTTTTTGTATAGATAAGTCAATTATAAGCAGAGATCGAAATTTTTAAGGCAAAATATAAGACTGTCGCAATCAAGCTAGTATTGGAACTAATTTTTTATCGATATCGATAGTTGTGCAATAGAAGAAAAAACGGTCCACTAAATAAAAAAACATATTTAATAGAAAATTTTAGGTCAGGTTTTTATAAAATTATATAGAGACAGATGCAATTTCTTCTTTGAAGTCCGCGTCAGTACACACAGCAGCACATGACATTTTATTTGGTTTGTGATACTGATAGGAGTGTAGATAATCATTAATTTCTCAACATTCTCTGGAAGTAGCCTATTTCGTTTATAACCTGACCTAAAATTCTGTATTAAATATGTTTTTTTATTTAGTGGACCGTTTTTTTCTTCTATTGCACAACTATCGATATCGATAAAAAATTGGTTCTAACACTAGCTTGATTGCGACAGTTTTATATTTTGCCGTGAAAATTCCGATCTCTGATTATAAGAAACTAATCAGAAGATCAATAAAAGCGGAAAGCGGAAGCGGAATATCAGTGCTGGTTTTTAACCAGCGACACGCTTATACAACATTGAACAAGGCCGGCAACGCACTTGTGACTCTTTTGGTGTCGCAGGTGTCCATGGGCGACGGTAATCGTTTACCATCAGGCGATCCGTCTGCTCGTTTGCCCCCTATATCATAAAAAAAAAAAAAAAAAAAAAAACATGTATTGGGTATGTTTGTACTTCTAGCCTGTTTATGTGTTATTGTTGTTTTAAAGAAACTAATTTCAATATTTCTTTCATTTAGTTCTCTTTATAATTTAATTTAATTCACCATCATCATCATCATGGTCCACTGCTGGACATAAGGCCTCCCTCATTGCTACCCAATCATTACGGTTGGAAGAGGCTTCATCATCATCGTTTCAGCCAGAAGACGTCCACTGCTGAACATAGGTCTCCCCAAACAGATCGGTGCATCCGCATCCAACGCGTTCCCGCAACCTTAACCAGGACGTCGCTCCAGATTGTTGGAGGCCTTACCTACCACTGCGTCTTCCGGTCGCTGGATGCCACTCGAGACCTTTTTTGCCCCAGCCATTGCTTATTTGATTGTAATAAATGCATTACAATATATTAAAAATTTAAAACTACAGAAAACGATTTGAAAAGCATTTGTCTCGAAATGGTTTTCGATTTACCTACTAACTACATAAAAATAGACATTACCAATTCGTCTAATTATTTTTTTCTTGTGAGTTATTTCATTATTGAGAGTTAGAGAGAGTTATTGAGAGTTACTGCACAGTATTTACTGGTTATTGCGACGTAGTGCTAAAGTGTTCAGCGACTTCTGAGGTTGACTGTTACGTACTTCGCAATGTTCTTTATAAATTACTGAATATACAATGTCATTAATTTTTAGATTTCTTTCTAATTCGACTCTTATGTTTGTTGATGAAAATGAATTTTTAATATACTTCTAGTAGTTAGATTTACCTGACCTATATTTGACCTGATTTGTCTGACCTATAAAGCATACCTACTTGGGAAAATCCGTTAAAAATACAAAATCCTTAGAAAATAATTACATACTTGCACGGCTTTTTTCATAAAGGCTGCGGAACTACGAGTATCATAGGCGTGTCCGACACGTTCTTGGCCGGTTTTTTATAAATAAATTTCGGCAACGAAATTGAGACCAGAAGAGGGAGTCCCTAAAGTGTAAAGTCAATTATGCAAATATACCTCATGTAATATAAATTAATAGAAATTATATTTAATTAATCACCAGCTGATTTGAATTTTGTAAAGCCTGACATCAAAGAGAATGCTAAAATATTTTGGCAGCCAGATTCAAAATGCTTTAGAGTTTCGCAAATGGTCTTAAGCTTACGAAAACGGGCACTGGCGACATTAAAATATCGTGTATAAAATTTCAAATATCTCAAGCAGAGTTTGACAATTCTGAACGTTCGCGTAAATTATTTTATGTAAATATAAATTTCAAGATTAGGTTTTAGCCAGACATTAGGTTGGCTCTTTCTTTCGCCTGCCTGTTTCTTTAGCCCTTATGAATATTAACGTGAAGCTCATTAAATTCTGTGCCCAACAAAGTTCGTTGAAAACAGAAAATATTATTTGGAGAGTGGTTACATAATGTAAACTGGGGTTCGCCACAAAATAAATAACTACTATTATCGTATAATAGTTAAACAAAAAAATATTGAATAAAATATCAAAATATTTAATATTGAAATACTGAATATCGTTTCTGACATATCTTTGGACAGTCAAAGGCATAAATATTATAAAGGTAACCAAGGCGTCAAAAATACTTTATGCCTCTAACCATAAGGGTGTTTGAATATTATTTGACACGATTGCTGTATAGATATTTATGCCTCCGACTGTACAACATTTTATTTGGTAAGTACCAAAACGAAACGAGATGATTTCGAAAGTTTTCCAAAACAGCAACCTTATATTATTAATTGATCAATTGAAGGCATGTTTACAAAAACAACATAACTGACTAGACTGGTTGATACTTGTAGGAAATCAAATTTACTGACAACAGGTGTCAACCAGTCTAATCAGTTATGTTGTTTTTGGAAATATCCCTTCAATTCATCAACGATTTAAATTTGGTAGTGTTAATAAAATTCTGTAACGTTGCGTTCAATCGAACTACGAATTAAAATAGATCGTTTTACAGGCATTTAGGATAAAATCGATTCGAATAATATACTATACGAATTTATTGAATCAGGCGTTACTTTGCGGAGGTCCATATTAATGAACTAAAACAATTACTTTGCTCACCCGCGACCTTACAATAGTTACGTTTATGCAAGAAATGTGCGTTCATGCAGTTCCTCCATTTCCACACTGTACGAACACACACAAATCACATAAACCCAACCATCACCACCACCAAGCTACACTGACGCGTTTCGAACTCAACCAGAGCTCATCTTCAGAGTTACCACAACCGTATGCTATGCTACCAAACGTTAAACTAACAAACCAAAACAAATGTTTTAACTTGTCACTGTAACTTCTCAAGTACCCACTTTATTTTTCTTATTCTCAAACTACCCCACAAAAATTAACTTTTATTGACATATTTAAAACTACCTTGAATTTTTTTTGTTTATTTATTTATAAGGCATATTTAATTAATACTAACTGTTCAAATTCGACCCAAGCCGCAGTAAAGGAGAAGATACTAAATTTACCTGTTCATTAATAATAGACCCCATAGTGTTGTACCTAATTATTTCCATGCATTCCAGAGCATCCAGACGCAACCCCTTGCCGCAATAATGTAACACTTCATAAGAATCTGAATCTAACAATGAATGATTTGATTCCAACAAATGTTTTGCAAAATTCGATCTATCTGGATGCTCATTCCTATATGCCGAAACATGCTCTTTAAATCTAGTATTAAAACTTCGGCCTGTCTGTCCTACGTATATCCCATTGCAGTCATTACAAGTAAGCTTGTATACCCCCGATCTAGTTCCCTTATCTACCTGTTCTTTGTGGTTACATAGCCTAGAGTACAAAGAGTTGTTAGTCTTAAAGGCAACATTAATATTGTTTGATTTTAAAATGCCATAAATCTTATCAGACAAACCCCCGACGTAAGAGATGCTAGATCTATATTTGTTAGTAGACTGAGAAGGTAACGCAGCGTAAAGCATGCTATTTACTAACCGTGCCTGCTTCTTTTGAACTAAACTATCTACCATTGATTTTGTATAACCATTTGAGATCGCTATCTGATAAATAGTACTCAACTCTAAATCATAATGTTCCTTAGAAAGAGGCACAGTCAACAATCTATTAACATAACAATGGAAAGCAGCCAGTTTATGCTGCCACGGATGATTAGAAGATGCTGGTATAACAGCATCTGTGTACGTGGGCTTACGGTATATTTTAAATTGATGTTTACCATTTAATTTTGAAATCGTTAAATCCAAAAAGTTCAACGAACAATTTTCCTCCAATTCTTTTTTGAACCTTATCTTTACGTGCTTGTTATTCAAACCATTAATAAACACGTCAAGCTGTCTCATACTCCCTCTCCAGCATAGGATCAAATCATCAACAAACCTAAAATAGTACACAATATTACTATTACCCACAATATACTGATTCTCAAAATGATCCATAAATATATCTGCCATTAAAGGACTCAGAGGTGAACCCATAGCTAAACCATCACTCTGTAAGTAATAAAGACCATTGAACCGGAAATAATTTTGTTTCATGCATAAAGTTACCAAATCTATTAATTCACAAACTTCACCCGGATGCAACCGCTTCCTTTCTAAGTGGTCTTTTAGAATTTCTAGTGTCTCACTATATGGTACGTTAGTAAATAAACTGTCTACATCCAAAGAAAGCAACGTTGCATTCGGCGGTATGCTGATGTAATTAAATAGTATTATTCGTGTGAAGGCTTCCTTTAAACCTTCTTATAGTTTAAAAAATGGTTTAGATTTGGTTAGTAAAATTAAGGACATCAGCATACCGCCGAATGCAACGTTGCTTTCTTTGGATGTAGACAGTTTATTTACTAACGTACCATATAGTGAGACACTAGAAATTCTAAAAGACCACTTAGAAAGGAAGCGGTTGCATCCGGGTGAAGTTTGTGAATTAATAGATTTGGTAACTTTATGCATGAAACAAAATTATTTCCGGTTCAATGGTCTTTATTACTTACAGAGTGATGGTTTAGCTATGGGTTCACCTCTGAGTCCTTTAATGGCAGATATATTTATGGATCATTTTGAGAATCAGTATATTGTGGGTAATAGTAATATTGTGTACTATTTTAGGTTTGTTGATGATTTGATCCTATGCTGGAGAGGGAGTATGAGACAGCTTGACGTGTTTATTAATGGTTTGAATAACAAGCACGTAAAGATAAGGTTCAAAAAAGAATTGGAGGAAAATTGTTCGTTGAACTTTTTGGATTTAACGATTTCAAAATTAAATGGTAAACATCAATTTAAAATATACCGTAAGCCCACGTACACAGATGCTGTTATACCAGCATCTTCTAATCATCCGTGGCAGCATAAACTGGCTGCTTTCCATTGTTATGTTAATAGATTGTTGACTGTGCCTCTTTCTAAGGAACATTATGATTTAGAGTTGAGTACTATTTATCAGATAGCGATCTCAAATGGTTATACAAAATCAATGGTAGATAGTTTAGTTCAAAAGAAGCAGGCACGGTTAGTAAATAGCATGCTTTACGCTGCGTTACCTTCTCAGTCTACTAACAAATATAGATCTAGCATCTCTTACGTCGGGGGTTTGTCTGATAAGATTTATGGCATTTTAAAATCAAACAATATTAATGTTGCCTTTAAGACTAACAACTCTTTGTACTCTAGGCTATGTAACCACAAAGAACAGGTAGATAAGGGAACTAGATCGGGGGTATACAAGCTTACTTGTAATGACTGCAATGGGATATACGTAGGACAGACAGGCCGAAGTTTTAATACTAGATTTAAAGAGCATGTTTCGGCATATAGGAATGAGCATCCAGATAGATCGAATTTTGCAAAACATTTGTTGGAATCAAATCATTCATTGTTAGATTCAGATTCTTATGAAGTGTTACATTATTGCGGCAAGGGATTGCGTCTGGATGCTCTGGAATGCATGGAAATAATTAGGTACAACACTATGGGGTCTACTATTAATGAACAGGTAAATTTAGTATCTTCTCCTTTACTGCGGCTTGGGTCGAATTTGAACAGTTAGTATTAATTAAATATGCCTTATAAATAAATAAACAAAAAAAAATTCAAGGTAGTTTTAAATATGTCAATAAAAGTTAATTTTTGTGGGGTAGTTTGAGAATAAGAAAAATAAAGTGGGTACTTGAGAAGTTACAGTGACAAGTTAAAACATTTGTTTTGGTTTGTTAGTTTAACGTTTGGTAGCATAGCATACGGTTGTGGTAACTCTGAAGATGAGCTCTGGTTGAGTTCGAAACGCGTCAGTGTAGCTTGGTGGTGGTGATGGTTGGGTTTATGTGATTTGTGTGTGTTCGTACAGTGTGGAGGTGGAGGAACTGCATGAACGCACATTTCTTGCATAAACGTAACTATTGTAAGGTCGCGGGTGAGCAAAGTAATTGTTTTAGTTCATACTATACGAACCCTGTATACTAACGTGTAGCGTCATTACTAGCTGCCTTTTGCCCGCCACTCTGTTTGCAAATAACTCGTTTAACGCTATCTCGTGGGAATTATACAATTTTTCGGGATAAAAATGATATATCCTTCCCAAAGTCTCATACAATCTCCATACCAAATTTTATCTAAATCGCTTCAGCGGTTTAAGCTCGAAGATGGTTACAGACAGACATTTTCGCATTATAATGTTGTTATTTATGGATTCATTTTTTACTTAAACGTATTCCACGTTGTAAAGTCTTATTTAGATGTGTGCAAAACGATAGTTACTGCAGAGTTGGTTTGTTCAAGTGCCACGCCGCCCGCAAATACCTAATTTTAGTGAACAAACATGTACTAGCAAAAGAATGATTTTATAAATTGTTTTAAATTTAACACTGGTTTTATTTCGAAGAAAAAGGCAAAGGAACAAGGACAACTTAAAAATCCAAATATTTGGTGAAGAAAAAACTTCTAAATGCTTAGACAGCACGTGCTTAGAGTTGTAAAGGCTGCGTTGTAAATATTTACGGAAACTTTAACAATGGATATCTGATTGTAATTCCGTAGAGGTTTTTGACGTGTGCCACTACTTTTAAAAGGACAATAAAAACATATAGTGTAAATGAATAAGGTTTGGATGGTTAAATGGATAAAGTAGGCAACGCCGTGTAAAAGTTTACTTTTACGACTCGATGCCGTATTTCGAGATAATAAGCTTTTTAATAATAAAACATTATAGAGCTATTTTGAAAATAAAACCCTGCATAAAAATATTTTTTTATCAACTCCCAAAAGTGACCCCGGTCTTTAAAATTCATTTATTTACGGCACACGTTCGTCTTTGGCTCATGTGTTTTAAGTCTTTTTATATAAATGTCCAGTCTATTTTTAAAACAGTTTACTGTAGGCGCACTAATGTACAAAATTCATAGAGCGTTTTTAAATCCTTTTAATTATTAGTAGTATTGTATCCCTCACAGGGAACGTTTTAAGCGTTTTTTCCTTACAAATGTATAATTAGTATATTTTAAAGTAAAACAGCAAGGAATAGTGTGGTATTGTACGGTGGTGGTGGTGTAGAAACTTTCGTGTGAAAGTCCAGCACCCACTTAGCCGTTTTTAGTCCTCAAACGAATGATACAATAAGATTTGATGTCAAAAAGATTGAGAAAAAGATTAAAAGTTACTGTTAGGTAGTATCTAAAGTACCATGTAAAAATAGCTATAAAAATTGTCAGCAAGAAAAAACTTGAAAATTATGAAACATTTTAATTCACACTCATATGCCCCTTATTCCAGATCTTAAATTCATGCTTTATCATGTCACAAAGTGATTCATCCCAACGATATGCTGAATTATGCCACAATCTTTGCCGATAGCGTATCGGACTGAATTAAAAAATTTATATTTCCTTTGTTTCTTGTCTCACTCGTATGCAAATGTGAGGCCGCCCTTGATTTAGGACCGTCATTACAAATTCATAAAACGATAAAAATGTATGTGTTTGAGACATAGCTAGAGATACAATTTGGTTTGATGGGTTCCAAACCCATAAGATGCCGACGGAACCCTTTTACTCTTCGGTGTCTGTACGGTCGTCTACCACTAGACTCTATCTGTTGAACAGTACTTAATCGGCAGACACCTGAATTTTTTAAAGTGTGTATTCCTTTGGCTGCTAATAAGCTAGTTTTGTTTCGGCCGTTTTACATATTATGATTAAGTACATACTGTATTGCTGTACAAAAGTGTTCAGTAATAATGTCAGTTGTTGACGTAACACGAACTAAATGGAGTGAGGACCCTGGTTAAGATTGCTGCGGGAAATCGTTGGATGCTGATGGCGCAGGAGCGGTCTATTTGGCGAACTTCGGGGGAAGCCTGTGTACCGCAGTGGACGTCTTTTAATCGAAATGATGATGATAATTAATAATTAATTACAGCTTATTACTAACCCTACGCTGTGACCAAAAGGAAACATAATTGTAAGATAAAACGTTGTATTTCGATATAAGTTGTAACCGTATTGTTCGCTTTATCAATAAAGTCACTTTTTTACTTATAGCACTAATATATCAAAAGTAGTGGACGTTGCGGCAATATTTAACGCATACGACGATTTATAGCGTTTGATACGGCACGACAAACTGTATGGGCAGCTTGTATCACGTCACTGTATTGTTGCTTTATCTGAGTCACTTAGCGCTGTTTGAGTTATATTTTTGGCCTTTAAAAATACCTTTATGGTAATTTTCGGATTCGAAGACGCAGTGTAGGTAAATCCAACAAGGTGGAGCGACAGCCTGGTTAAGTTGCGGGAACGCGTTGGATGCGGATGACGCAAAATCTTTTTTTTTAAGTCGTATTTGTTTCTGGAATGGTCTCAAGTGCGCATACGATTTTAATAGCTTCGTCATGTCATTATATCTAGTTTCCATTTAACTATACAAGAGTGATCACCTAGCGAAATTGAAATATGAACTACGTACACTTTCTGCCAGACTACACGAAAACAAACGATTTCCAATACTGGGATCATTAATTTCATCCTAATACACTCTGTTACGTTACAATGACAGGGTGTTTCGTATGAAAATAGTCTTTGCTGTATGAAAATAGGGTTCTAGACGGGAGTGGAGGTGAAACTGTGTAGAACAAATGGTTCTGCTCGGTACCACTTTTCATGCGTTTATTACGTCTTGGCACGGTATGAGAGCACTATTGATTCTATTTTATCGCGTTACTAAGTAGTATTAAGATGTGTACACTGTGTACACCCTATTTAAAAAAAAAACTTCGGCTGCTTAAAATATAATTCGGAACTTTATCATCCATCATAATCCCAACTTATATTTTTTGTTTGTTTGTTGATTTTACATATTATTGAATCTAATTTGGACCTATGTTCTTCTTGAAATAAAATAAAATAGGTATTATTATTACTATATACGCCCCAGCGCATGGGACAGGCCTATTCTCAGAATGAGAGGGTTTGAGCCGTAGTTCCCACACGGACCCGGTGCAAATTGAAAACATCACATTTGTGGATGTTTCACGACGTTTTCTTTTACTGTGAAATAAATGACTGTACGGGAATTGTTCGTTTAAATGTATAAAATTTAATTTGATTGATTGATTGATTGATTGAAACTTTATTTCCTCCATAACACATGTTAAAAAAATACAAACAAGAGATACAAAAACAGACAATACTAATTTAGAAAGTAAATTTTTCAAAACAATGAAAAAGAAAATGAAATACAATTCAAAATAAAAAAATAAAAAACTTTAATATATGCGCTTTAATCAAATTAAACAGTGGATACCATGTGCCATGGAAAAAAAAGGCGCTGACTCAGCATAAAACTGCGGAAACCGCAGCACTGATATTCTGCCAGAACCATACAGAGAGATCTGTGGAAGTGGTATAAAAAAGGTAGTAAAGTTAAAATTAATAATTAATTTAAGAAAGTACTTTATATAATTTTTTAGTTGCAGATACAAGATTTTAATGCAGTATGAAATCGCCCTTACTTCTGCGTGTGGTTTGATTTATTGAAGTCAAGTAGATAGCAACATGTGAATTTGAGCGATAAAAAGATGAATCATATTGAAACGAATGCTCTCTAGTGGTTTATCAGTAGTTGGCAAATCGCATTGTCAGAGATACTGTTTTACGTAGGAGTTAGTTTATTTGACAGCGTAAGGATGCTGTTATATTACCGTAACTGCTGGTGTACTGTAATGGGGTGTATCACAGTTAGTTATAATATCACAGAAAAAAACATGGAACAAAATTACCTATTTCATTTTTTTACCTCTCGTTACTTTTAGCACACTCAATTGTTACAAATCATTTTTTTAGAATATGCTATTAAATTTTATTTTAACCTGTTAGGTATGCGCAATCACAACAAAATCAGTAAAAAAATGTGTCAGAAAGACAAGACAAGTGCCACTATCACGGCGAATTTATAGCAATAAATGAACAATACTTGAATTGTATGATCGAACAATACGTTGTAATTATGGTCATGATAAACAGTTATGCAGTCTGGAAAGCAATGACAATCGGGGCGACCCCGTCAGTGCCGTGGTCTATAGAAGAAGAGGTAGCGATATGAAATAATTTTAAATTTAGGTACTCCTTAAAATCTTGCTTCTTTTGATTGGAACTGTTGAACTATATTGACAAGCAAAAATAATGGATCACGATCGAATGAACTTTCTATAAATTACCCGTTATTTTTGTCCGTCTGTGTATTTGTTACAAAACAAAAAATATAATTTAATGCAAGCAACCAACTCAAATTTATAAATTTCATTTTTTTTTATTGCGTATCAAAATTGCATAACTCGTTTTAAGACGTGGTCCGTTTATTTTCACTATGAGCGAGTCTCACGGTAGTTTCATGTTTAAAACAATCAAAGAGAGTTGAAAGCAGAAGAAGCAAGTTTAATCAGTGTGTTAAATTTGAAATGTTGTTTAATGTTCATACTTTGATGTGTTTTCAGTTGTGAGAACTGATCTGAAATCCATAATAATGAGATTTCAACAAATCTTGCAAGTCGGTTATTATCCAGAATGATTCGATTGACTGCATGTAGGTAATTCAGATGTGATGCATCCCTAAAAAGATTTTTTTAAATTACCTAAAAATATTTTTACTCACCTAATTATCTAAAAAATGTTTTACACCCGCTTATGCTTTTAAATTGCATTAAAAATATGTCACAGGAATTAGTAGTGACAGCCTACGAAACCCGAGCTGCCATACGTATGGTCTTTATTTCATTCCACTCAGCAAATAGGGGAGAAATTTATGTCATATTCGTACAGAAATGCTCGTGCGATATGTCCCAAGTTCAATGTTGACATTTTGTATTTGTGTATACAAGCTGATCCGTTGTTTCAAGTTTTTTAATATACATTCAAGATTTTTTTACATTATACTAGAGAGAAAACATAATATTGCTCTGTACATTATTTTAAATTACTATAGACACTGCGCATTGTCAATGTTCACTATATTCGGTCAGAAAAAAAACTGCGTTATTTCAAATCCTAACCTTCGTAGAAACTTCCTTACGGTGTTACATCTTTTGACGTATATGTATGTAAATAATGACATACACAGATGTCAAAAAATATAACTCTGTGAATCTACAAAGATTGTGAAAGATCTTTTTCGACTTTTAAATACGTCCTTCATGGTCGTCGTTATGCAGTTTTAAGCGAAATGACGTTCTTTCACAATTTTTTTCCTTAATAATTAA
The DNA here is from genome assembly GCA_947859365.1 of Archips crataeganus. Taxonomy (NCBI): domain Eukaryota; kingdom Metazoa; phylum Arthropoda; class Insecta; order Lepidoptera; family Tortricidae; genus Archips; species Archips crataeganus. The sequence continues at coordinate 14,855,750 of OX402056.1, read as the reverse complement.
ATATGTTTTGAATATTATTCTGCAATGGAGGAATTAGGAGTAAGTATTCTATAATGATTATTTGGCAAACGATTTCCAGATTCCTTTTTGCATGTTCTATCAATTAAATTGGACGGAATCAATAAGCAAGATTTGTTTTACACCTTTTTTGAATGTTGAGTTGTGACTGCAAAGTTCACTATTGATTGTGATCTATAACAAGAATTGTTTCTATTATATCTATACCCATAAATAAAGAAAACGTAAGTATTAAGTAAAAAAAATAGTATAATAAAATTATAAATTTTACTTTATCAATTTTTTTAATTAATATCACAAAAAATAATGTCTTGTTTATTTATTTATTTATTTATTTATTACAAAGCGAATGTTAACCAAAACATTCACAATGTTAAAGATTGTTAACGTAACGTCGCGCAAACGCATAACACCAAATGTTAAATTATAAAAACAAACATCCTGTAGCACAATAGACAGTAACGGAGCACCGGTCAACCGTGGCAGTCGAAGGTTAATCATTATATTCAGCAGTATACAGTTACGAATATTATTGACACACCAAATGTCGGGGGAAACGGCTAAATTGAATGCGTGATTGGAAAATCAATATCGATGGCATAATGAAACGCGACTACTGTAGTTTTGCACTGTATCATATTATATGGCTGTTATCTGTGTATCATATTGGATTAGGAGTAAATAAATCAAACCACTTGAATAAAACTTTCGATGTGACGTTTTATGTAGAAAGCTGAATTTAAACTCTTGTCATTTCATCTATAGTGTATATTTTCAAATAAGGTAGATTTTCCTTTTCGCCATTCATAAGTCTTGTTCTAGATTAAATTAAATGGAAGATGTTTTGACTTTGACTTTGTTTCTCGAAGAATCTATAAATATGACCGAAATGCAATATTATCAATGGCTGAAAGGCGAACTTGGCCAGATTAATCAGTATTTTTGATCAATTTCGTAACGGAGGAGTGAAATCAATTTCAGATTTAGTGCCTCATCGATCGGGATCTCGAGTACCGTTCTTCATTAAACCGATTTTATCAGAGCGATTTTAATAATAATTGGAACTCCCACAGATTTTTTCTGTCTGATTACGATTTTTGTGAAGTCCTGAAGTTCTCCGAAGGGCTTTCTTTAAAATTAATAAAGGCGACGTTGGAATCCTTTCCAGCATTGTCAATTGGATTTACAATACAGTCCTACTTAATTGTATTGTAACTTTAAGAGATAAAAAAACGGAATAATTTCTTGTAAGCAGTACCTTCAATATGGTTAGTAGATCAATGACCGAGTTTAGTTTGGGCTATGAAAACACGTGCTCTCCAAGCGATATTGATTGTTCATGTTCACCCCTGAAAAACCCCACATAAAAAAACAAATGTATTACAATTTCTATAATAGTGTCCAGTACGATATGAATCACCTAACCTTTAAAATCGATTCTATGCCTACTAATGTAATGTAATATTTATTTTCAAAATATCCATTGATTATTAAAATCATTTAAATAGCAACTTAATCCTGAAAAAAAAACCGGCCAAGAACGTTCGTATGGGTTTGATGAAAAAAAAATTTTCGAGTTTCAGTTCTAAGTATGGGGAGCCCCAAAAATGTATTGTTTTTTTTTTCTATTTTTGTGTGAAAATCTTAATGCAGTTCACAGAATACATCTACTTACCAAGTTTCAACAGCATAATTCTTATAGTTCCGGAAAAAAGTGGCTGTGACATACGGACGGACAGACAGACAGACAGACAGACATGACGAATCCATAAGGGTTCCGTTTTTGCCATTTGGCTACGGAACCCTAAACATCAATGGCTTAATTTCTTAAGGCTACAAAGAAAGTCTTTACCCTAAAATTTATGATAGGAGAGTCGGTGAGTCAAATAAGCATTCATAAAATCTTAATTTTAAAAGTCAAATAAACAAGTACCTAAAACTTAGCGTATTTCATAAGTCATATTTTAGGCGCTCTAATTTTATTCCGGCCAAAAAAACTAGTGCCCTTTTTCGTCTTAGCGGTGACACTGCTATGTCCCCAGATCTATCATCAGGAAAATAAACTCTTGAACAGAGACGTCTTATCTGATTCACACTAACCACCGCGCTCGAGCCTTTTGTTTTATTGTTTTAAAACAACTTAGGCTATTATGGAGATGCAAGATGCTATCGGGGCCAAAATGTTTTGTGAATAAAATTGGTCGCGCTCGTTGGAATCGGATCTTGCATCGGGGTATCGATAAACCGATCGATATAGCGATCCCTATCGCACCATGTTACGTAATTATAGAGTAGTTTGACGGGCAGTTTATTCGTTCCGCGAAACTTTGCGTATGTATAATTCATTTTTGGGCACAGCTTAACTTCGAGTATTGAAAGGATTTGAAATACCGCTCAATGACAAAATGTTTCTGCCAATACAAATATACCTCCATTAAAATAATTTCAAATAGAATCCAAATCAGTCTCTGTTCGTTTCCGCATTGTTTTGATTTTTTTCACTCTATTTCTATTTCTTTTACTATTAAACGTAAAATCAACTTGATAGCCAATGCATTCCCTAAATCTTACTCCTGTAAAAGCAGTCTTAAAAGTTGAAGCAGCTTAAGCATTATTACTCAAATTTAGGTATAGTAAAGTGCGTAGTTATTTAAAAGCTGTATACACAAGTGTAATGGAAACAATTAACAGATTAAAAACACCGACAGCGCAGAAAGCTTTTGGACTGCTCTTAATTTACGCGGTTATCGACCGCTTACTTTCTCAATCTCCTATCTTACTGCAGCAAATTGTTTCAAAATCAACCTTATTTTGAAGTAGACAGTGATGGTTTTGCAACTACATAATTTGGGTACGTACGAGGGATAGGAAAATGTCGTTTTGAGTTCGTCGCTCGCTGTTTTGGTAATTTGGCCACGACACACGCGCGCTCGCACGCGGCTTTAGTACAGGTTACATTGTCTTGACGAATAGCAAACAATATAATCATAGAATCATCATCATCATCTTCATCCCAGCCTATATACGTCCCACTGCAGGGCACAGCCCTCCTCTCAGAATGAGAGGGCTTGGGCCGTAGTTCCCACGCGGGCCCAGTGCGGATTGAGAACTTCACACACATCATTGAATTTCTTCGCAGGTGTATGCAGGTTTTTTCGCGATGCTTACTTTCACCGTAAAGCTCATGGGAAATTTCAAATGTAATTGCGCACATAAATTCAGAAAAACTCAGTGGTGCGAGCTGGGATTTGAACCTACGATCCTCTGCTTGAGAGGCCAAAGGTCAAACCACTAGGCCACCACGGCTATTAAGCACAGAATAAATATACTTAAATAATTTGATAAACGACTTGAAGCAATAAAATTCTGTAAATAGGCTGTAGATTGGCAAAAATACAGGTTGGAACCTCTTAACAAACCAAATTTACGATGATTTATTTGGCTGATGTATAGAATGTCATCATGACATTGTCAATGAAAAGGGTTCACCCTGGTGCGTGATTCAGTTTCCTTGACTGTACAGATGAACTACATTTCAAGTCAATCCGATGACTAAAATTTGTCTTGTCAAAATTTGATCTTAAGAGGGTACGATGGCTGAGAGACTTTTGAGAAATAGGTATTTTAATGAAATGTCGCTGTCTCGCCCGAACCCCTTCGTTGTCAGTACAGCGACAGCGGGACAACTGCAGCTCAGACCGTTAATAGGCGCGTAAAATTGATCAAAACAGCATTTCGTAATCCCCTGTTTTCTTCTCGAAAGCTAGACCAATAAAATTATTTTATTCAAAAATAATTAGAAGACAGATTTAGCTATGCCCTATATTTTCTTTTTTTTTGTTTATATGAGGGATTCTTTTCTGATGAGTGTCGGAAAATGACGTTGAAATTGGGCACTTTTTGATAGCTTATATTTCTTATGTTAATTGAAATATGGAAAAAAACGAAACAAAGGGGCATAGCTGTGGTAGATACAGATTACACAGTAAAAAAAATGGCTCTAAAGCCATTATCCAGGGAGGAAACTGGGGATTACGTTTGTATGGAGAAATAGTGCGCATCGTATCCTCTTAAGGAACATAACAAACAAATATGTCATTAACATAGCCTAAATAAGCCTATTACCTAAGCATAAAGAATGTTTGATATTTTAATTAACTGTATATCACGCTATATCAATTACACTACGGAAACAATAAGCCAGGACTGAATTTGTACAAATTAAAATGCTTCATGGGGATCCACAATAAAACGAAGAAGGCTTTAAGCTCGAGGGTTGAGGCATTACGCTGAAGGTTTGTGAAAAATCTAATCTGTAAAAAAAATATTGTTAGTTGCCCTTGTGGGCATTTTATGATAAATCAAAACAAAAATACATAGGTACATATTAGGTTTTTAACCCTTTGATCGGCACAAAACAAACGAAGTGGCATGCTCTGTACGCCACGGAAAAAACCGTCTAGTCGATAAATAGGGCTTTGTTACCATTACAGAAGGATTTTTTTCGAGTTGAATGTTGGTCATCTATAGATGACTCTGGCGTGTCAGGCATTTTATTGGCTGTCACGACTGGTTGACTCTGGCGTTCAAAGGGTTAACCAATTTAAAATTTTTGTCTTTGTAAGGAAGTTCAGTAGTAGATAAATTAATCATTATGTAAAATGTCAGACAGTAAACTGAAATTATTTCAATGCGTATAAATAAATATAAACCTAAAAATTTTCAACCAATATTTAGGTATTTCATTTAAGATAAGCAATAGCATTTGCCAGTAATCCATCTGTATGTAATCTTTCAAGGATATTAAAAATACATACCAATATTAACTGTGGGAAACACACTAAAAGCGAAATTAATAAACACCTTAAGAATCATAATTCGTTTTCGTCGTTCAAAAAGTAATTTCAACGTCCGTTTAGTTTTACGCAACTGGCCTTCTATAATTGGTTCGTTTTAGCAACACAACAAAACTTAAATAGGTACAGTCAAGGACAAAAATATGTATACACTTTAGTACCTTGTCACTTTAACCACTGTGATAGTTTATATATGGCAGTTCAAATATGACGAAAATAGACAAGGTACTAAAGTGTATACATATCTTTGCCCTTGACTGTACCTAGGTCCTAAAAAGAACCTCCGTACAAAAGAGAAGATAGTGTCAATTACAGCTATCAAAACCGTAAAACCAGCCAATAGACCAGAGGTTCCCAAACTTTTTCAGTTCGTGGTACATTTACGGATCTCGTATTTTCTCTCGACGCTCCAGCTAATTAAAAGAAAAAAAAACAAGTACAAATCTACACTTTGGCATAAGTCTAAATTTATATGCGACATAAAGCTCAGGCTCAATATGAACGGTGAGGTCTGGGAAGCGTACGTACACATATTAGGAAAAAACTGAAAAGCAAAAAATAATACCTTTTTTGTTTGACCTTAATCTAGGTACCAGTTTGAAGTCGGTGCCTCAGCACTAGCCAGGAGGAGTGGACCTATAACCTTCTACCTGACAGGCTTCTATCACTCCTCCTGGCTCGTGCTGAGGCACCGACTTCAAACTGGTACCTAGATTAAGGTCAAACAAAAAAGGTATTATTTTTTGCTTTTCAGTTTTTTTCGGCGGTTAAATTTTTTGTTAAAATGTTTTTATTTTATACTTTTTTCCCATCCTTGGGGTAAATTTTTTTTTCCAAATTTATATAATAACAACTTCAAGGTATACCCTATCCAATAAAAAAGAATTATGAAAATCAGACTACTCTGTAATAAGTTAGTCAATGATCCCCTGTTTTCCTACCCTTAGGGTAGGAATATTATTTCAAAATTTACATGGGACCACCCTTGAGGTATACGCTTTCCAATAAAAAAAAAAACACCAAAATCCGACTACTCTGTAATAAGTTATGCGTGGTCATATAGTACAATCGGTAACTGATCAATCAATCATCCCCTGTTTTCCTACCCTTAGGGTAAGAATATTATTTCCAAATTGAAATGGGACCACCCTCGGAGTATACGCTTTCCAATAAAAAAATAATCATCAAAATCGGACTACTCTGTAAAAAGTTATGCATGATCATACATAAAAAAAAAAACAAAAAAAACAAATATACACGTCGAATTGAGAACCTCCTCCTTTTGTTTTCATCGGTTGAAAATAGGGTACAATACAATCAGTCATACTATATTAAGTAAGTGGGCACAAAAAATTATACATTCAGAATATATAAAGCGAGGTGCATCGTCGGTTTCAAAGCGTGAGCGTGCAGCACACGTGATTTGAATTATTTCGCCCCAAGGCGCCGCGGCGTAAACTTTGGGAACCCCTGCAATAGACTTAAAGTCCGTACAGGACCATAAATCAAAATTTATAATTGGCGTTCGTTTCTTAATATATATAACATAAAACACTCTCAATATATACACCGTGAAATTTTAGTGGTTGTTTTCCCGAAACAAGGTGATTTAGTATCGATTTTACAATTGATTTATAATTACTATTTTGACTAGAGTCAAAAATCAAATTGTGAAAAACGAAAGTCGAAAATGACCGCAAACCAATAGTAACGCTTCGTTGGTACCTAATCTATCGTACGATCGTACGCTACTTGTACCAACGAAGCATTACTATTGGTTTGCGGTCATTTTCGACTTTCGTTTTTCACAATTGAATTTTTGACTCTAGTCAAAGTAGTAATTATAAATCGATTGTACAATCGAAACTAAATCACCTCGTTTCGGGAAAACAACCACTAAAATTTCACGGTGTATAACATAAAACACCTGGTGTTATGGAAAAAGACACTCACTACGTGGTGCAATAATAGTGATGGCTGGGTTTATTTGGTGTACTAATGGTAGTACTTCTGATGAATACTCTCTACTGTTAAGCACCATAATTGTAGTTTACTGATGCATCGCAAAATACAAATGCGAAACACGCACACAAACAAACGTTTCCCATTTTACCAAGGTACCATCTCATCTACGATCTTTGACTGTGGAAAGTAGCACTTTTGTTCTTACTGTATATATGAGATGTGGTTCATTACTGCCATCATCTATACAAAACAGCTGTTAAAAGAGAGAAATATTATAGCTCGACGTGTAACATGTCAGTTGCGTATTTGCGCATCTTCAATTGTTGTTCTTCAAAGTTGTCCTTCTTCTTATATTGTTGGCACTTAACTTTTGAAGGTTGACAGTCAGCAGAGCTCCATTAATATCTTTCTTTGAGTAGCAGTCTTGATGCTGGTTCATTCTCTAATGCTACGAAGCTGTGACATTTAGCGTCTTTCGATCTTTCTTTTTCTGTTGGTTTCACTAATATGGCCCAAGTACGTTATATGTTTTTTTCACTGTCCGGACAACTTCAACCTCTTCCCCGTTCGCCGAAGGGCCTAAATATTAGAACCATAATCAAAACATTGTATGCATAATATTCTACGGCACGTCCACATCTCAAATGCCGCCAGACGGAGGTCTTCTCTTCTCTTCAGGAGGAGGATTCTCGTTACCGGCGTTTAATAAAAGCGCCTGTTACGCGTGTCTAACCTGTAATGTGTATAATTCAATGGAGTCATGCCACGTGCTTCTACCTAAAGCGCAATTAGTCACGTGTGTTAACATCTTTATTTTGAAGTGTGGCGTAAGGGCCCGGCAACGATAGTGCGCGACTGACGGGGCAACGGGCAATTTCTCTGTTCAATGCACAGTCGAAACGCTCACCTCTTAGTGTTTACCTGACAATAGAAGCAATGTACGCAGCCGGCTACGCATTATCGTAGCGGTGCTGTAAGGGTTGGGACAGACGAATGGAAAATGACGTGCCCCGCATTCGAAACGCTGCCATTAACTCGCACTGCTTTTGAGATGCAAATGAGTTTTTTTCTAAAAAAAAAATCTTCATTGGATATTTCCAAGCCGCGGTGAATTTATTTCCTCTCTCATTCGAATGTTAAGCAGGAATACTTTGATTTAATAACAAAGCTTTTATACATTGGCCTATATTTTTAAGCGAAACTCGCGGTATACAATTCAGGGTACTTACTCAATGCAAAAAGTATCCCTTATTGCACACTACCATGCCAGTCTAAAAATATATATTATTATAGAAAAAAAACCTAGTCAACAAGATAGACACTTATGTATACGGGCATTTTCAGAAAAAAGTATACCCTGTTCTTTTTTTAAACCTAACAAATTTGGGGTTATTTCTACTCAGAATCACAAGCACTATCGATTTAAGCAATAAAAAAAGTGTCACTCTCTTAATTGTCAGTTTTGTGACGCAGTTAACCAACCAACCACTTAGTTTGTGTTATGTTTACATGTTGTATGGACCGTCACAAAACTGAGTAATAAATTTTGTATGGAAAAATTAAGGATAATTAAGACAAACGGGTACATTTTTTTGCTGAAAACCCCCATACATATCAATAGACTACAACCATGCATACATTAAGCTTTAAAATCATAACATCAAAATTACATTGATTACTGATTACGGTACAGTAATAGTAAAATGATCGTTACGCCACTGAAATGTTACCACATATCGACAAATTCACAGGCACCGAGAGCTTATAGGTACAATTTAATATTACGCGCTAAAACTTCCATACGAGTAGGGTGAAAGCACCAATGATCGGCTATTGTGTTGCACGCCCCTAGTGTTGTCACATAATGTTAGTATCGGAGGGCTCAAAGCGTCACCCGTCACCCTGTCAGGCGGTGCACTTGCTACGTTATCCAGATATAGTGAATCTCGCATTCGGTTTATGGTGCGCATTTACCCTGGTACTTTGAATGCGGACTAATTCCATTGTTGAGGGACTGACATATGGGCGACATGACAGAAACGGTTAAGCGTTTATTGCCAGAAAGAGCTTAATAGTTGGAGCTTTAGTGTCGAGGGCATTTTCAAACGGGAATGTGTAATGTAACTTCGTTGATTTATACTAAACTAGCTTTTGCCCGCGGCTTCGCTCGCGTGTACTATGAGTATTCCAAAGAACCAAGATATCAAGCAAGCAAGCATACAGGCAAGCAAGCAAGCAGGTCCACAATTGACCGAGAAATCGGTGAACATACCTACATAAAAAATACATTTTCTCAAACATGCTATGAAATATTGACGTTATGTTCCTTATAATACGCCACGAAGTGTCACGTTGAAGGTGCGGCTAGCCGTGCGGGCGGCCGTGCGGTCAATAATGGAATTTCATACAACATTGCTGGCCAAGACCAGCAAAGTGATCGTCTATTGTTTCATGTGACACAGCACCATGACGGTTATTTATAGTACTATGGCATCATAGCATTTAGCCATTAAAAAAAAACTATAAGCAATATTTGCGTTTTGGTTCATTATGACATTCTGCCACTACGTTTATTTAAGGTGAGATGATGATGATGGTGGTAATGGTGATGATGATGGTGGTGATGATGATGGTGATGGTGATGATGGTAGTGGTGATGATGATGATGATGGTGATGATGGGATGGTGATGATGGTGATGTGATGATGATGGTGATGACGATGATGATGGTGGGTGATGGTGATCATGGTGATGGTGATGATGGTAATGATGATGATGATGATGGTAATTGGTAATGGTGATGATGATGATGATGGTGGTGATGATGATGATGATGGTGGTGGTGATGGTGATGGTGATGATGGTGGTGGTGGTGATGATGATGATGATGATGATGATGGGATGGTGATGATGGTGATGTGATGTGATGATGATGGTGATGATGATGATGATGGTGATGACGATGATGATGGTGGGTGATGGTGATCATGGTGATGGTGAGATGGTGATGGTGATGATGGTGGTGGTGATGATGATGATGATGGTGATGATGGGATGGTGATGATGGTGATGTGATGATGATGGTGATGACGATGATGATGGTGGGTGATGGTGATCATGGTGATGGTGATGATGGTAATGATGATGATGATGATGGTAATGGTGATGATGGTGATGGTGATGATGATGATGATGATGATGATGGTGGTGATGATGATGGTGATGGTGATGATGGTGGTGGTGATGATGATGATGATGGTGATGATGGGATGGTGATGATGATGATGATGGTGATGACGATGATGATGGGTGATGGTAATCATGGTGATGGTGATGATGATGGTAATGATGATGATGATGATGGTAATTGGTAATGGTGATGGTAATGATGATGATGTTGGTGGCGATGGTGATGATGATGATGATGATGATGGTGGTGATGATGATGATGATGATGGTGATGACGATGGTGATGGTGGGTGATGGTGATGATGGTGGTAATGATGATGATGGTGGTGATGATGATGATGGTAATGGTGGTGGTGATGACGGTGATGGTGATAGTGATGATGATGATGATGATGACGATGATTTTATGATGATGATGATGGAGGTGATGGTGATGACGATGGTGATGGTGGGTGATGATGATGATGGTGATATTGATGATGGTGATGATGGTGATGATGATGATGATGGTGGTGATGATGATGATGGTGGTGATGATGATGGTGATGATGATGATGGTGGTGGTAATGGTGATATGATGTGATGATGATAATGACGATGATTTTATGATGATGGTGATGATGATGATGATGATGATGATGGTGATGATAATGATGATGATGATGATGCAAGTTTGAGAAAAACTCTATACAAGCCTTGGCCACGAACAGGGATTGCCGGCCTCGTATCTCTAGATGGCCTCGTTACCACTCGGCCATCTATAACTACTCGGCCGGCAAACCCCTATTTCGCGGTCGCTGCAGTAATGTACTATTTGCGGCCTACTTACTATATAAACTTATGAATTTTGAAATTTTAGCTTTCTACAATCAGTAAAACGCAAAATCCCGTTTTTTCCCGTTCCCGTAAGAATTTCGGGAAATGTTTTCTTAATGCTCCCCTACACTCCCCAAGGAACCCACTTGCCAAATTTCAGCTTTCTACGACCAGTAAAACGAAAAATCCCGTTTTTTCCCGTTCCCGTTGGAATTTGGGAAAGTCCTCTCTCAATGCTCCTCTACACTCTCCAAGCAACCTACATGCCGAATTTCAGCTTTCTACGACCAGTAAAACGAAAAATCCTGTTTTTTCCCGTTCCCGTGGGAATTTTGGAAAGTCCTCTCTCAATCCAGCTCTACACTCCCCAAGGAACCCACTTGCCAAATTTCAGCTTTCTATGACCAGTAAAACGAAAAATCTCGTTTTTCCCGTTCCCGTGGGAATGTTGGAAAGTCCTCTCTCAATGCTCCTCTACACTCCCCAAACGACCTACATGCCGAATTTCAGCTTTCTACGACCAGTAAAACGAAAAATCTCGTTTTTCCCGTTCCCGTGGGAATGTTGGAAAGTCCTCTCTCAATGCTCATCTACACTCCCCAAGCAACCTACATGCCGAATTTCGGCTTTCTACGACCAGTAAAACGAAAAATCCCGTTTTTTCCTTATCCCGTTGGAATTTCCGAAAATCCTTAAACCTGTTTTTTACTATTATAATTACCTACTTCTATGCCAAATTTGAAGAGTCTAGTAATTATAGTTCATAGGATCCCGTTGAACTGAATATATAAATCCCGTTTTTTCCTTATCCCGTGGGAATTTTGAAAAATCCTGAAATAAATGTTTTAAATAATGTAATACCTACTTGTGTATCAAATTTGAAGAGTCTAGTTATTATAGTTACTGAGATAGGGTCACTCGGAGTCGAATATATAAATCCCGTTTTTTCCCTTTCCCGTGGGAATTTCCAAAAACCTTCCTTAGTGGATGCCTACATTTTATAAGGTATCTATGTGCAAAATTTCAAGTCTCTAGGTCCAGTGGTTTGGACTGTGCGTTGATATATCAACAGTCATTTAGTTTATTTAGATATTTCAACCCCATCGCACCCCATCCAGGGAGATGGTATTTTACGTCTGCCACGTCGGATTTTAAAACCGTTGTTGTTTTCATAACCAGCGACCCGATAAACCATAGAAACAACACCCATGTTGATTTTCAGACTTTGTTACCCCTTTCCCCCCTTTTAGGGGTTGAATTCTCAAAAAACCTGAAACACGTGTTTACTCATTTATTATTCGGAGTACTTCTGTGAAGTTTCGAATAAAATAGTCGAACTAATCTTGTTTCCCCATACAAACTTTGGACCCCCGTTTCACCCCCTTAGGGAGTGAATTTTGAAAAATCCTTTCTTAGTGCACCCCTAGACCTAATAAGGAACCTACATGCCAAATTTTGAATCTCTAGGCCCATTGGTTTGGGCTGTGCGTTGATATGTCAGTCAGTCAGTCAGTCAGTCAGTCAGTCAGTTTCTTCTTTTATATATATAGATAAGGCAGTGTACGATTTCGAACGATATGCATTTTTATTAAAATCACTACAAATAAAAACGCTTAAAGTTGGCATTCAAAATAATTATATTATTTTCTTTTAAACCTAAAAATCTTGCTTTGAGACTTGATAATCTGGAAAGCGAAACTAAAAAGTCATATTTCACACAACTTTGTGGGTACGGAAAATAGTCATTATGATTAACTCATCAGTATGCAATGTCATAAAAAATCTTCATAAATGGATATTTAATAATAATAAAAATAATAATATCAAGGCACAATTCACACGAATTTACCTAATCCCAAACTAAGCAATGCTTGTACTATGGGTACTAGACAACGAATAAACATACTATAATAGATGAATACATAGTTATACTAAATCCAAGACTCGAGCGCAAACATTCGTATTTTTCATACAAATATCTGCCCCGACGCGGGAATCGAACCCGGAACCTCAAGCTTCGTAGTCAGGTTATCTAACTACTTATTATTACTACTTGTTATTTGGGTCGTCAAACACGAAAAACACGACTTTGTAAGTACAAACACGATGAAAATAATGAATCTAACGATGTCATTATTGAATTTCTTGAAAATATGAATATAGTGTAGCAAGATGTAAATAAATAAATAAAAAATGAGCAGACTCATCTTTGCTATTTAACACGTTTATTCTTAGGTACAGCTAGTGTGACATGCACGACATTATACCAATTCCCAACATCATTAATACAAGTACAAAATAAACACTTAACTCAGCTAGTCAAACAATGAGTTTTAGTGGCGCAAAATGGGAAATTTCCAAGCGACATTCGTCCGTAAAATAGCAAACAAAAACGTAATTTGCACCAAGGGTGAGGTATAATAGCGCAAACGGTCCACTCTTGCAGCGGTTACCCCAAATTGTCAAAGTGACAGTTACTTGGCGAACTTGCGGCGGGTTCATGCTAATTTTGGGTAACATGCACGCCCCTACAATTGACGTATTGTGTACTGTTACGTGTTATGTTAATCTGTTTCACAAGCACGGCCTATATTTTAAAGCTTTGGCCTATTGATTAATAATAAATATACAGAGTTTTGAAAGTAGACAGGTATCTATTGTGACGTTCAAGAATAACTATCTTACTATTAGTTTTCATATGGTGTAGGTATTGTAGGTTTTTTATTTATTTGAGAAGCAATGCGTTAAGTACGTAACTGGACGGTTAACTTATGTGTAGATTGTTGTAGAAAAGACTACTAAAAACCATCTGTTTTTATTGATAAATTCGGGCGTTACTTTGTAAAGTTTCAAACTCTACGCGAGTTCATTATCAAAGCTAAAGAACCCAATAAAACAAATGACGTACGCTGCGTGTCATGACAAACAATATAGAATATTTCCATTATTACCATGTAGAATATTTCGTTTGCGTGGTGCATTTAGTATCAAACCATAATGCCGTTAAAAATCTGTTTGCCAATAAATATAGTTCTCCACTCTCTGTGTATTAATAACTGAATTATCACTGTCCGTCTTTCAAAACTTCTTTTTCTTCTGTCATAGAATAAAATCGTTTATAAATTCTTTAACATTTATTGCATTTTGTGATCGGAAAGTTGATAATCCTTTGACCCGCACTGAAATCGTAATTATCTAGTAGTTAATACGACAAGGTTCTATAGTGGCCCAGAATCAAATTGGTTGACTGTACGGGTGGGTGTTTGTAACTCTTTCGCGCTAAAACAGTTCAACGGATTCTGATGAATGATAATTTATAACCTGGATTAATATTATAGGGTACTTTTTAACCCGAAAATAGCATATTTCCTGCGGGATAGCGATAAACAAATTCTTCGCAGACGGAGTCACTGCCAACAGCTACGAAAAATGTAATAAGAACTTTAAATGTGATATCTACCTACTATTAAAAGTATTCCAGCTCCATCGTCAGAACAACTCTTATAGTCATAATAATATTGCACTGTCGTCCAATTTACACATGCATGCAAAATTTCAGCTCAATCGGTTGAAGATATCTACTTCAAAATTGAGTTGAAAGATTCCGCCCGAACAAACTAGTTAAATAAAAGCTTGCAAAAATAGTTCGTGCTGTTCTAAGTGACACAAACTATTAAGCATTAAAAAAAATTATGTTGACCTTGTGCGTCAGTCAGTACAAGGTCATAAGTATTATCGAAATGATATGTAAAAAACAAAATACCTTTATTTTTCGATCAGAAGGATAGATTGTTATAATTTAGATTTTTATCTTTTGATGATGTGTGATAAATAATTCATATTCGTAGCGTTGATAACGAATATTTATTGTTTTTGGTTAAATACAATTTTTTCTCGCGTCTTTGCATTTTTTTCTACAACTGCAGATGTATCAGGTGGCCAAAATGGATCCAATAATCCTTTTAGGACCTTGTCAATTACAACAATTTCAGAAACAATGCCAATGACTTTAAGTCAAATAAAATAGTATTTTATGGAACGGTTGTATAAGTGAGGTCTCAAAAGGCGAGCGACGTGAGTTGCGATATGAACGAAGTGAATATCGCAATGAAAGACTGCACGGGCCGTTTAGACCAAATTATACACCGTTGCATACAATGTTTTTTCTACTTCATTCATGTTTCAAACTATGTCAAAAGCAAACGAGCAGCGCCAGTGAAAAATATAAAAATGTTTGACATATTATATGACACAAGTTTCGAACTTAATAGGAGGTCTGAACCTTGTATTATGCTAAGCACTTTTGTTTAAGGAAAATAAACTATTATTATTATTATTTTATTATTATTATATTTGACAGATGCGATTGTCTATGATAAACTTTGTTTTTAACTGACGTTAGATATTTACATATATTTCTCTTATGTTGGCAGTAAAAAAATATCTCGGAATTTTATAGTTTTAATAAAAACCGCATGAATTCAGTCATTCTGAGAGGAGGCCTGTGCCCTGCAATGAAACGTATATAGGCTGGGCTGATGATGATGATTATGAATACAGTTGCTTGTTTTAAGCCGAGTTTAGACCTGCAAGAAAAATCGCTGAGGTGTAGTGCAACTTGCACGGTTTTCCTGGCAGGTCTAAACTGGGCTTTAGTTTTGAGTGTAACCCACATTTAATATTACGACACAAGTGCTGTTATGGGGAATTAGATTAGAGTATAGACTTTTCTGAACTCATATTATCTATGTTCTTATTTAATTGGGATGTTGACGCCATTAAAAAATAATTCGAAGACACGACTCCAGTAAAAAAACGCTTTATTAGCCCTGAAACCAGATTAATATTCCATTAGCTGCAAAATTTAATTTTCTGTTGCTTTAAAACAAGTAAATAGTTAGTTGATTGAGTTGGCGAACAAGTGACGTCACAGGTTGCTATTGCCATTCGAACTCTATGGAAGAATCGTGTTTTTACAGCTCATAAAAAGTACATCAACATCCCTATTGTTCGTAACCATGTAAAAAACAAATAAAATAACAGAAGTAGAAAAATGTTCGACTACTACAAATAAAGAACATAGTTTAGTTTCACTGGCTCTACATTCTTAAATAAAAACCTAGAACAATAACAAAATACAAAAAAATAAATCTTCCCTTATTTTCCGTGTAAATACTATAGGTTGACAGAATTGTCAGCGGTACGTGTAATTTTACAATCACTCTGGCCACATACCTACTCTTTACAAAGCACAGAATAGATCATGTGTGGGGCGGAGGCTTATAAAGACAAAACAGCACAAGTGTTGCGTAAAGACTGAATGTATTCCTAGAAAAACCTTATCTATACATACTAGGGGCGTTCAATAAAAAGTGAGAATGAGTATGTTATAAACAACTTTTACTAAATGTCATTTTATTTTTCGACATAGTCACCTTTTAGCATAATACACTTAGTATACCTTTTTTCTAAACTTAAAATTCCATTTTTAAAAAAGGTCTCATCTTGAGTACTTAAAAAATCTTGTACTGCAGCGACTACCGCGTCGTCGTCTTCAAATTTCTGGCCTCTCAGGTATTGTTTCAATCTCGGAAATAGGTAGAAATCACTGGGAGCGAGATCTGGTGAATACGGAGGATGCTTAAGGATATCGAACCCAGCATCACGAATTGCAGCCATTGCAACGGCGGACTTGTGTGCCGGGGCATTGTCCTGGTGGAACAGCACAACTTTCGAGAGTTTACCTCGCCGTTTTTCGCAGATCTCATTGCGCAATGTTGCTATTTGTTTGGCGTATAATGTGCCCGTAATAGTGGCTCCATGCTCGAGATACTCAATCATGAATACCCCTTTACCATCCCAAAAAACAGAGACCATGACCTTACCGGCAGATGGGCTCACCTTGAATTTCTTCGGAGTTGGAGATGATGGTCTTTTCCATGTCATAGACTGCAGTTTCGTTTCTGGGTCGTAATGATGGAGCCATGTTTCGTCCATTGTTATAAATCGCGCCAAAAAAAGTTCCTGGTCTTGCTGCATCAGGTTCAAAGCTTCTTGACAAATCTCTAGTCTAGTTTGTTTTTGCGTGTCAGTAAGCATTCTTGGTACCCAACGCGCAGATACCGTTTTCATACCCAAGCGTTCATGTAAAGTATTATGCACGCTCCCCGTTGAAATCTTTACATTTTCAGCAATAAAACGAACCGTGACACGACGATCCGCCAAAACTGAGTTTTCGACTTTTTTCACAATTTCTTCAGTTACTGCTGTAGTAGGGCGTCCGGAGCGGGGGTCGTCCATTGTCGATGTTCTTCCACGTCTAAATTCGGCGCACCAACGTGCGACTGTCGAATACGGAGGAGCATTAGACCCTAAAGTGTCCCGCAAATGCAAATTGACATGATCCGTAGAAAAATTTTTCAAACACAAGTATTTGATAACGGTGCGCAGTTCAATTTTCTCCATTTTCGCTAACGTACTCAATAGCATTGCAAAGAAATTACCGTATATTTTTTTAAACAAAAGACAGTTAGTTTTTTTTTCATAGCAATCAGCTAGATAGATTAGCTTTACCGGCCAGTATTTAATTTCGTAATATTAAAAGAGTTTGCATCTCATTCTCACTTTATATTGAACGCCCCTCGTATAATAAATCTGTAACAAGTCGGTGTCTGTACATTGAAGATATTTGAGAAAAACTGTCACTATAGGGCTATTTATTAGCACAATAGAACCCAAAACAATGATTTTTAGAATTATTGTCTGTTTGTCTGTTTGTCTGTGCGTTTGTGCGCGCTAATCTCAGAAACGGCTTAACCTAGAGGGATGCGGTTTTCACTGATATGTTGGTATTTTCTTGGATTAACATTTAGTTTTTGTTTCATTTGAATCGGTTCACAAATAAGAAAGATACGTCTATTTTAAGAATTTATCGAACAGGTTTTTTGTTTGAACACGCTAATCTCAGGAACTACTGCTCCGATTTGGAAAATTCTTTCAGTGTTAGATAGCCCAGTTAGATAGGGCGGGTTGGGAGCGGTTGGGGGGGGCGGGTTGGGAGTGGGTTGGGGCGGGTTAGGAGCGGGTTGGGACCGGGTTGGGGGCGAGTTGGGAGCGGGTTGGGGGCGGGTTAGGGGCGGGTTAGGAGCGGGTTGGGAGCGGGTTGGGGGCGAGTTGGGAGCGGGTTGGGGGCGGGTTAGGAGCGGGTTGGGGGCGGGTTGAGAGCGAGTTGGGGCGGGTTGGGAGTGGGTTGGGGGCGGGTTAGGAGCGGGTTGGGAGCGGGTTGGGGGCGGGTTGAGAGCGGGTTGGGGTCGGGTGGGGGGCGAGTTGAGAGCGGGTTGGGAGCGGGTTGGGGGCGAGTTGAGAGCGGGTTGGGGCGGATTGGGAGCGGGTTGATTTATTATGAAGTTTCACTTCTTCCGGAAGGATCTAAGGAGAGCCATAATTGATAAAAAGCAAATTGGATAAAAAAATAAGCTGCCCAAATTACTAATTCCACGCGGACGGAGTCGCGGGCAAAAGCTAGTTTATAAATAAGTACATTATATATCGTAAAACTATACTCCTTACACATGTATGGAATATCACCTCCCTCCTGCACCTTTGATACGGTTCCTCCAAGTATCAGTTAACCGCGTTGCATTCGGGGGAGCGTCGAGCTTGATGACTCGTTGGTGATAATCCGTCTATTGGGCACAGGCTACAAAGCCTCAAACACCGTCGTAAATTCGCTTTTTGTTCGATTTTTTTTTATGTTAAAGAGGCCAGACAAACGAACTATTGGGTCACCTGATGTTAAATGATCACCACTGTCCATAATACACTCGCAGCGCTTTACGCGATGCCAGTGCGTTGTCGGCCCTGGGAAAAGGAGAGGGAATAGGAGAGGGGGAGAGGTATTGGGCCCCCGGCGCTCTCACTGACCAGCAGGAGTACTGCTGCTTCACGCCGGTGTTCTGTGAGAGGGTGGTACTGCCCCGGACGAGCCGGCCCATTTGTGATGCAGCGGCTAGCTACAACATGGCTCTACCACTACAAAATTTTACGATTTGGAAATTTTTTGATTTTTACGTTTTGGTGAGTGTACATGTTTTAAGTCTTCCTATTCCATTTTACCAACGGACATCGGAAACTGAGGGAACGTCTTCACCCTTTGCTTGTGTCATCATCATCATCATCAAACATGTGTTTAGAATTCCAGTAGCTCGTTCGAAGCAGTTCGATTTATCTTTCCTAATACTAATCAATAATACGATTGAGTACGTAGATGAGTACATATACCTAGGACAGACTATATCTAATAAAGCAGATACATACTGGTGCCTAAAGGAAATTGTAAAAATCCATCTGTACCACTTAAAATAAAAAGTAAGTTATTTAATTCATGCGTACTTCCCACCATGACTTATGGGTGCCAGACATGGGCTTTAACTGCTCAAAATATGGAGAAATTACAAACATGTCAACATAACATCGAAAGAAGCTTACTAAATGTTAAACTAAAGGTTAAAGTAAATTTAAAATACATTAGAGGGAAAACAAAAGTCGCTGACGTGTCATACACAATTAAAAGATTGAAATGGAAATAGGCAGGCCATCTTATCCGGAACAAAACAGAAAAATGGGCTAAATTAGTTTCTGAATGGTATCCTAGAGAGGGAAAAAGGAAGAGGGGACGGCCGTTTCGGAGATGGGATGATGATTTAAAGGCGGCTGCGGGAACAATGTGGAGAAGAAAATTTCATGATCGGAACCTATGGAAAAATTTGGGGGAGGCCTATGCTAAAGCAAAACAATCTTTACCGATGTCTGAAGATCCAAAATAAAATTATAATATTGTATTTTTTACTAGATTGTTATTAAGGCTATTATTATTATTATTATAATACTAACTGGTAAGGAATCGAATTCGCTTCCATCGTTTGTATATCCAGATCGATACAACCTCTCTAAAGCTAGAATGAATAAGATGTTACTAAATCAGTGAGATACACCTTTGTCCTCATCTGCACTTTTCATCAGGTGAGATCCCTATCTCAATCATGGCTCATTTTAAAGTATAAAAAAAATATTTATTTTCCTATTTTGTTACTGAAATGAACCAGATTATTATGAATAAAATTAATCATAAATATCGATATCAAGTAATAAAACCGAAATACGTATTTAAAGAGGAAATACATATACTAAAGATATTACAGAAGCGCATTCGCAATATCAAAACTGTAATCTAAATGACATGATAATTGTTTATTTGCTATCTCTGTCAAAAATACCTCCTACAAAGTAGGTAATCAGATTGTGTTTGTTCTAAATTTTATAAAGAGTGTTGTCACACAGGGCGTAGGTTACGTTGAAGTGAACTGGCAATGGTGTCTGACGTAAAAAATCTAATATTACTGACTTGTGCGTTTGCAGTTGCAGCGCAAAATGTTGATAATTCAAAGCTGGTGACGATCACTCAAGGACCTATAAGGGGATACAGGAATGCGGAACACGACATTTATGAATTTTTTGGAATTCCATATGCAACAGCCCCAACTGGGACACAAAGATTTACAGTATGTATTCTTAATTATTGATAAGTAGGTAATAAACAAAACGAACTACTTAAATTTAAGTGATCTTTTTAATAGTTTTCAAAAAACCTGATGTCTATAAAGTGATTAAATTAAAGTTATGTACATTTTATTAACTGATCCATACTAATATTATAAATGACAACGCTAAAATGGCTCAACCATTTTAGATAAAGTTTGGTATGGACATAGTTTGAAAACCTGGGAAGGAAACAGGATAGTTTTTATTCCGGACAATTGCACAGTTCCTGCGGGATAGCGATATACGAATTATTTGTAGACGGAGTTGCGAGCAACAACTTATGTAATAATTAAATATTATCTGTTCACGTGAATAAGGAAGCCTGCTAAGTATTAATTTTACAACTTTTGCTTTATTTCAGGCTCCTCTTCCACCGCCAACATGGACACAAACTCTAGAAGCGACCGACAGTGGAATCATTTGCCCACAAAACCCATCACTTGGTTTACTTCTCATCAAGAATATGCAAGAAGACTGTTTAATCGCAAATATTTATGTACCTAATACCGAAGAAACTAATCTTCCTGTTTTAGTCGTGGTTCACGGTGGAGCATACCATCGGGGATTTGGGCATAGAAGGGCTCCAAGACGTATAACAGGAACAAAAAAAGTTATTGCAGTTACATTTAATTATCGAATTGGAGCGCACGGATTTCTATGCCTTGGTACTCCTGAAGCTCCTGGTAATGCAGGGCTGAAAGATCAAGTTGCTTTACTGCGTTGGGTAAGAGATAATATTGCAAATTTTGGCGGAAATCCTAATGATGTCACAATATCCGGACATAGCGCAGGATCGTCATCAGTAGATCTTTTGATGATAGCAAGACCATCCCAAGGGCTATTTAATAAAGTTATACCTGAAAGTGGTGGCAATGTTGCGTCTTGGAGTGCACATACAAATCCAATTAAATCAGCTAAAGAATATGCAAGTTTTTTGAATTTTGCTAACGTGGATGACTTGAATGCATTGGAAGAATTTTACAAAACTGTACCTTACGATATTCTAACCTCTGTGTCTGATATGAACCAATATAATGGCAATCTCTACTTTTCTCCTTGCATTGAAAACGATTTGGGTGCAGAAATGTTTCTAGATGATTCCCCGGTAAACATTATAAAAAGTGAAAGATTCAGAAAAGTCCCGTTATTGTACGGGTTTACAGATATGGAAGGATTGCTAAAGATGGGGCAGTATGATGACTGGTTCGATGTTATGAATGAACGTTTTTCAGATTTTTTACCTGCTGATTTGGAATTTGAAAATGACGAAGAAAAAGAAAGAGTTGCCCAGTCCGTTAAAGAATTTTATTTTGGCAACAGTCGAGTTGGAATAGCAACCATATTTGGTTACATCAATTATTTCACAGATGCCATCTTTAATTATCCTATGCTGAGGTCAGCTAAGCTTCAAGTAGAAACAGGCCACGATTCCATTTATTTATACTATTTCACATTTTATAAACAATTCCCGTCAGTACCGGGAGTGCCTGATGCACTTACTAATAGACCTGGAGCTTATCATTGCGATCAGTCAAATGCTGTGTATGATTTAAGTTTAAGCCCAGTTCCGGAAGAAAATTATACTGAAGAATATAGGCAACTAAGAGCAACAATGGTTGAATTTTGGGTTAACTTCATAACTACTGGGTAAGAACATCTAAATATTTTTTTTTTATAAAAAATGTAGGCTTGCGTTTGACCACAATCACGCCTGGTGGAAAGCGAAGATGAAGTCTACGAGAGAGTACGCTTGCCTAGAAAATGCTCATTCACCCTAGACTTGAAAATGGCCAGATTGAAGACTGATTTGATTATTATTGTAATTTAAGGATTCAAACGCATATAGGTATTTTTATATTTATTTTAGTATACATTATTGTCTAAATGTGTTTACGAAAGCATCTCGTTCTTTTAGGAAACCAGTTCCAGAAGGATCAACACTTCCAGCTTGGCCTGCTATAACGGCTAACAACGCACCACACATGTATATTGGAGATGCTATTGAACTAAGGAACACGTCTCCTACAGCAGATCGTTCTCGATTTTGGGAGGGCATCTATGAGCGTTACTACCGTCAACCCGGACCCCCAAATCGAGACTCGGGCGCAACTACTATTCCACATAACCTTGTTATTTATGTTTTTGGTATTTACATTTGTAAATTATTATTTATAAAGGTGTTATAGCATTTCATTAACGTGAAAAAGTCAACTTACTTTATATTTACTTTCATAGAAACATAAAAATCTATTAAATAAAGACAAACGTTAATTATAATAATTTATGATACAAATTAGAATGAACACACCTTATTGTTTTTTTAGAGAAAATAGAGAACTTTTTGAAATGTAAAAAAAAACTAATTGAGAAATAAAGTCTATTGTGATTTTTTTATCATTACTGAATCTGTTATCTGTGTTTGTATACATCATGTTTAAATAACATTATAGTAACAAACTGGATTATCAAAATTAAAGATTGCTTACTGTGCTATGATTTTTAAAGTAACAATGACATGATTGCGTTAAGTATCTTTATCTCGTAATAATTATATAAATAACATGTAGACAGCAACGCAGGTAGACGCTTGAAATATTCACAGAATATTTAATTATATATTCACTTTAAAAATAAATAATTAAATTAAAATAAATAATATATTTAAGGGGGGTTCCCATTCATCAAACGTGTTTTTTTGCCCTTTTTATAGATAACGGTACGGAAGCCTTCGTGCGCAAGTCCGACTCGCTCTTGGCCGGTTTTTTCTCTTATTTTTGTACAATAAAGGGTTTACATATTATTATATACACGCATTATCCATAGCCATAATTGTAGAATTTTGAGGTATAACTATGACTACTACCAAGTTCAATTTTAGTGGCGACCGGATAACTTATCTATAGTTTAAACAAAACCTGGCTGTGAAGTTTGTGCTCCCAGGTATTCACCATCGGTCGGGGCAGATATTAAGTTAAGTAGGTATGAAGAAAATAAATGTTTGCTCTTGACTCTTAGCTGTTTAAATGTCTATCCGTTGCTTGGTACACATGCCATCTTACAAGCTTAGCTTAGTTTGGAACAAAGTCAATTGGTGTCAATTGACCCATGATATTTTTTCCGTGGAAATATCGTTGGCTATCACCGCAAAATGCGTGTGGTAATACAATAAAATCAATCAGAGAATTTCATGTATCGCTTGCGAAAATTCGATTTATCTCTGATCCCGCATTATCCTGTGCATTAAAGCAATGCCTGTCGATTGTTCAGAGGGCCACATGGACTGCTTTACGCAATATTGGACCATGTAATTTATAAACGTGCAGGTTTGTATAGAACGGATTTAGGAACGGACGGATTTAGGACGGATGTTTGTTACTCAGTCATGCTAAAACGGTTTAACGAATTCTGTTGAAATTTGACACGCAAATATTATATTTTATCTTCGCAATTTTCTAGGTTAAAAAGTGTCCTAATTATTTTTTTTTATATGGGCCTATGCAGCCCGAAATGAAAATTAAATAATAATTAAATAATAATAATAATAATACCTGGGAAAGGATAATTTTTAACCTGGGAAATTCCCGCGGGATAGCGATAAACAAATTCTTCAACCAAAAATACAATAACAACTAAAAACAAAAGGCTAACATCAACTAGACATTTAATGAGAACTTAAAACTATTACTAAAAGTATGCGTGTATAAAATAAAAAATAGCTCGCGCTGTTTAAACTATTAAGCATTTATAATTAATGTTGACCTTGTACATTTTTAAATGGTCATAATTATTATCAAAATGACATGTAAAAAAAATTCGAAAAGGCTTTAGCACCGTAGACCACATACATGCGTTGCGGCAGGTTATACAGAAAACCGAGGAATATAACCGCCCCCCTTGCCTGGTATTTGTGGACTACGAGAAAGCCTCCGATTCGATCGAGTGGACTACCGGTACATCGAAATGTTGAAGTGTCTGTATAATAACGCCACAATGTCCGTCCGACTTCAGGACCAGATGTCGAAGCCTATTCTATTACAGCGGGGAATCAGACAAGGAGATGTTATTTCTCCGAAACTGATCACCGCTGCACTAGAGGATGCGTTCAAGACTCTGAACTGGGAAGGGCGTGGCATCAATGTAAATGGCGAATACATCACTCACCTTCGATTTTCCGACGACGTGGTGCTTATGGCTGAGACCTTGGAGGACCTCATTGCGATGCTCGCTGACCCCGGAAGAGTCTCCGAGAGAGTTGGTCTTAAATTGAACATGGACAAGACAAAGGTCATGTCGAACGCCCATGTTGTACCAACTCCCGTCGTAATCGGAGAGATTTTGCTCGAAGTTGTTGACGACTCTACCTGGGACATACAATTCAATTAGGTAGGTTCAACTTCGTGAAAGAGGTCAATCGACGAATTAGTCCCGGCTGGGCAGCGTTCGGGAAGCTCCGCAATATCTTGTCATCCAATTTACCGCAGTATCTCAAGTCAAAAGTCTTTGAACAGTGTGTGTTGCCAGTGATGACCTATGGCACTGAGACGTGGCCACTAACGATGGGCCTCATAAGAAAGCTCAAAGTCACTCAGAGGGCGATGGAGATGGCTATGCTTAGAGTTTATCTGTGGGATCGCATTAGAAATGATGAAATCCGCGCAAAAACTAAAGTCACGGACATAGCTCGAAGAATCGCTACACTTAAGTGGCAGTGGGCAGGGCACATCGCTCGTAGAACGACGGCCGATGGGGCCAAAAGGTTCTCGAGTGGCGTCCGCAGACCGGAAGGCGCAGTGTAGGTAGGCCTCTAACAAGATGGAGCGACGACTTGGTGAAGGTGGCGGGAATGCATTGGATGCAGATGGCGCAGGGCCCATCTGTTTGGCGAGCCTTGTGGGAGGCCTATGTTCAGCAGTAGACGTCTTTCGGCTGAAATGATGATGTAAAATAATAATCCGTTATATAACCGAGAAGGATAAATAGTTGTTATTTCCATTTAGTTTTTTATCTTTTATTTCCAATTTGAAAGGTGTGATAAAAAATTAATAATCGTAACGTTGATAACGAATATACTATTTTTTTCTCGCGTCTCTGCATTTTTTTTACTACTGCGGACGGCTATCATATAAGGTAGCCAAAATGTAGGTACCCAATGTATCTTTTAGGACCGGTCTCTTCCAAATCAAATTCGGGAGAACGTCTAGCCAGAAGACTCATTGGTGATAGTTCGTACTCACACACACACAGGCTACAAAGCCGACAACACCGTAGTAATGTCGGTTCTTTGTTTGTTTTTTACCCGATAAATTATGATGAGTGTACTAGATTAAATTCTTCCAACTCCCTTTTACCAACAGTCATCGAAGCGGGAAGAGCGTCTTCGCCCTTACTTGTCTAGTATTCCACTAGCTCGTCTGAAGCGGTTCGCTTCGTCTTTCCTAATACAAACTGTAAAGGAATCGAATTCACTTCCATCATCTGTGTTTCCAGATAGATACAACCTCTCTAAAGCTAGAGCGAATTAGCTGATACTGAACCAGTGGGATACACCTTTGCCCTCATCTGCACATTTCATCAGGTGAGATAGGGAGTTGGTTTATTGTGTTACTGTAATGAACCAGATTATGATTATTGAAATTAATCATATATGTCGATATCAAGTAATTAAAACGATATACGTATTTGTAGAGGAAATACTTATAATAAAGACCATTACAGAAAACACACATTCCTAAATAATGTGTGCAGTGTCCTTGCAATATCATAATTATCATTAGTTATCTAAGAAACATGATATTGTTTATTTGCTATACTTGTAAAAATATCTCTTGTTTATCAAGTAATCAGATTATGTTTGCTCTGAATTTTATAAAGAATTTTGTTACACAGTGCGTAGGTGACGTTGAAGTGAACTGGCAATGGTGTCTGACGTAAAAAATCTAATATTACTTACTTGCGCGTTTGCAGTTGCAGCGCAAAATGTTGATAATTCAAAGCTGGTGACGATTACTCAAGGACCTATAAGGGGATACAGGAATGCAGAACACGACATTTATGAATTTTTTGGAATTCCATATGCAACAGCCCCAACTGGGACACAAAGATTTAAAGTAAGTATTCTTAATATTGATAAGTAGGTAACAAACAAAACAAACTCTACTTAAAGTTGCGCATTTTGTGATATTTTTAATGGTTTTTAATAAACCTGATGTCTATAAAGTTTTCAAGTTAAAATTATATCCATTTTATGAATTAATCCATACTAATATTGTAAATGACAAAGTGTTACGTCGTCACGCTAAAATCGCTGAACCGTTTTAGATGAAGTTTGGTATGGAGATAGTTTGCAAACCTGGGAAATAAATAGGATAGTTTTAATCCCGAAAAATTGGACAGCTCCCGCGGGATAGCAATAAATGAATTATTTGTAGACGGAGTTACGGGCAACAACTTATGTAATAATTAAATATTATCTGTTTACATGAAGAAGGAAGCCTGTTAAGTATTAATTTTGTAATTCGTGCTTTCTTTCAGGCTCCTCTTCCACCGCTAACATGGACACAAACTCTAGAAGCGACCGACAGTGGAATCATTTGTCCACAAAACCCATCACTGGGTTTTGTTCCCATCAAGAATATGCAAGAAGACTGTTTAATCGCAAATATTTATGTGCCTAATACCGAAGAAACTAATCTTCCTGTTTTAGTCGTGGTTCACGGTGGAGCATATTTTCTGGGATTTGGGCATATGTTGGCTCCAAGACGTATAGCAGGAACAAAAAAAGTTATTACAGTTTCATTTAACTATCGCCTTGGAGCGCACGGATTTCTATGCCTTGGTACTCCTGAAGCTCCTGGTAATGCAGGCATGAAAGATCAAGTTGCTTTACTGCGTTGGGTAAGAGATAATATTGCAAATTTTGGTGGAAATCCTAATGATGTCACTATATCCGGACATAGCGCAGGATCGTCATCAGTAGATCTTTTAATGATAGCAAGACCATCCCAAGGGCTATTTAATAAAGTCATACCTGAAAGTGGTGGCAATGTTGCGTCTTGGAGTGCACATACAGATCCAATTAAATCAGCTAAAGAATATGCAAGTTTTCTGAATTTTGCTAACGTGGATGACTTGCATGCGTTGGAAGAATTTTACAAAACTGTACCTTATGATACTCTAAACTCTGTGTCTGAGATGAACCAATATAATGGCAATCTTTACTTTACTCCTTGCATAGAAAATGATTTGGGTGAAGAAATGTTTCTAGATGAGTCCCCGGTAAACATTCTAAAAAGTGAAAGATTCAGAAAAGTCCCGTTATTGTACGGGTTTACAGATATGGAAGGATTGCTAAGGATAAGGCAGTATGATGACTGGTTCGATGTTATGAATGAACGTTTTTCAGATTTTTTACCTGCTGATTTGGAATTTGAAAATGACGAAGAAAAAGAAAGAGTTGCCCAGTCCGTTAAAGAATTTTATTTTGGCAATAGTCGAGTTGGAATAGCAACCATATTTGGTTACATCAATTATTTCACAGATGCCATCTTTAATTATCCTATGTTGAGGTCAGCTAAACTTCAAGTAGAAACAGACCACGATTCCATTTATTTATACTATTTCACATTTTATAAACGACTTCCATCAGTACCGGGAGTGCCTGATGCACTAACCAATAAACCTGGAGCTGATCATTGCGATCAGTCAAATGCTGTGTATGATTCAAGCCTAAGCCCAGTTCCGGAAGAAAATTATACTGAAGAATATAGGCAACTACGAGCAACAATGGTTGAATTTTGGGTTAACTTCATAACTACTGGGTAAGAACATCATAATAAACTTTTTTTATAAGCAATATAGGCTTGCGTGTGACCACAATCACACCAGATGAAAAGCGTAGATGAGGTCTAACTTCGAGAGAGCATGCTTGCCTTGTAAACACTCATCCACTTCAGACTTGAAAATGGCCAGATTGAAGATTGATTCGATTGTTGTTGTAATTTAACAATTCAAACGCATATGTTTTTATATTAATTTGATATATGTATATTATTATGTCTACCTGTGTTTACGGAAGCATCTTGTTATTTTAGGAAACCAGTTCCAGAAGGATCAACACTCCCAGCTTGGCCTGCTATCACGGCTAACAACTCACCACACATGTATATTGGAGATGATATTGAACTAAGGAACACGTCTCCTACAGCAGATCGTTCTCGACTTTGGGATGACATCTATGACAGGCACTACCGTCAACCCGGACCCCCAAATCGAGACTCGGGCGCAACTACTTTTCCACATAACCTTGTCATTTATATTTTTGGTATTTACATTTGTAAATTCTTATTTATGAATGCGTTATAGCATATCTTTTGCGTTGAGAAGTCAACTTACTATTATTTACTTTTACATAAACATAAATCTATTGAATAAAGAAATACACAGTTAAAGTATAAGTAAACTGAACGCCAAAACACAAATGCAGATACTTCGGCTAACGTCCCTTGCCTGTTGGAGCCTCTTGGTCTTAGCCGATCAGATGGAAAAAGACCTGATGGGTTGACCTTAGTGCCTGGCAAAAGGGAAAGTGTCTGCATTGGGACGCCACGTGCATCAGTACTTTTGCCTCATCGCACCTTGCTCGCACCTCGAGGATGGGGCATGCGGTTGCTGAAACACATGGCAGTCGCGAATTTTTTGTTTGTTTCTCTTGCGGTGAAGACGAATGGTTGTAAGGGTTCCAAGGCATTTTTTCAAAGAAGTGGGGCGCCGACTTCGTAAGAAAGCTTCGTAACCATCGCTATGGGTCGTTTCTGTTACAAAGGTGGTCCATCGCCGTTCAGCGGGGCAATACGGCTAGTGTGTTGGGTTGGGTACCTTTGCACCTGGTTCGATCGGAAAAGAAAATAAAGTTAACGTATTTTTGATGTGAAATATCTGGTGAAAAAAAAATTACCATGAGACTTATGTATGTAGACAAAATGATATATGCGACTATGTATAATTAGGATTAAAACACTCGTGTGGTCTTATTATAAAACTCACTTCGTTTGTTACATAAAACCACACTCATTAACTCATTAATTGTGTTTTATGCTCTCATTATGCACGAGTCACATAAATAACTATTAAATACTGTTCTAAACAAATTATGATAAAGCATAATCCTGCTTAGCTGAATTAACGCGTTGTTCATTACTTTGCCAAGTTGCATTTTGGGAGGTGCGACAACCATCAATTAAATATAAATAATAACGATGATTACCGAATATTATTTTATTTTTATCAGATAAATACTCGTATTATATCAGCTCTAACGTCATTAACTTTATCTACTTTTATATAGATTGTTGTTTTGTTTAGTTCAACGAGATATCAGTAGTACCTACTTATTGTGTATTTATTTAAGATTCCTGCTCTAAAAGATTTTTTTTTGTTTATCTAAATTATTATGTTTGTTTGTCAAGGCATTTTCTCAAGAAAGTGGAAAGTACGAAATAGAAACTACAGTATCACTTAATATTTGAATTCGAAAAATTAAGTTTTTAAGTTCAAAAGATAATTTATTGACAGGTCTTTTGAGAACCTTTGAAAATATTGAATAACTTTTTATTTTGCCAAGTGTCTAAATAACTTTGGTTTCATTTAGAAATGTCTACTATAAAAATATAGAAAAAGTGTTCGTTAATTTTATTGTATGTATTTGTATTATTTTGTTAAAAGCAAGTATCCCACTAGCAATAATGGTAAGTGTTTATTTGGGCAAAAAGCGGCACAATATAATGATTGAACTTAAAAAAAAAATAAGCTAGCTTTTTGTGTAGGTATCACCTGACCTGTAACCAAATTTTGTCCAATATTAATCGTACTGTAAAACACAATAATCTTGGCGAATAAATCCTACCGAATTTTGATAAGCTTCTGTATATTTATAATACCTACATAATACATTATTACTATAGAACAGTAGTTTAGATAAGCGTCATTTAAACGTAATAATTATGTAATAATGCATTACGTAGAAAACAATTTTTAAACACTCTAAAATAACAATTTGAAGTGCAATAAATATGAAATTTTTTTCAGTTTTACTAAGTGAGACGAGTGATGACCAGTGACGACCAGTACGCTTTATTTTAATGCGCGGGCGTTTGTTTTTGCAGTCACTACTTATTTTGTCAAACGGTAGAAAGATACGGTGAATGCGATAGTAAGCGCCCGCGTATTAAGACAATACTGGTAAAGGTTGCAAGAGTCCTTGACCGACTATTGTAGTGTTCTTTCAGGGAGTAATATATGAACGTCTTTAGGCGTACGATGCCGATGATGAGTCACTGAAAAATACAACAAATAAAATCTATATATTTTTTTTAATAGCCTATACAGTGTCCCACTGCTGGGCAAAGGCCTCCTCTTTCTCCTTCCTTTCGTCCCTGGCTTCGGCAAAACTAACTTATTCATAAATTTTCATTTTCGCTTTTTTTTTTTTACTTTGGCATTAACCGATACAGACAGAAAACTACAGCAAGTTCGTAATTTATTACGAATAAGACGGTTATTCCCAACCAAAAAATATAAAAATTGCGTTCATGGTTACATGTTGCATAATACGTAGTGAGAGAAATGTCAGCTGCGATCAATCGATGAGTTTGCAACCATTTCACAAACTGTAAGTGCACCGTGAATTAATTTGCAAAACAAATGAGGATCGAAGTAATAATAAATATTAATTTATTCATTAATAAATGGAGGGATGTACCCCTCCATGTATTAATGAACGTACGAACGTACAAGAACGTATCAATTTACATAAAGTTTTAAAGGAATAATAGACAATATACACAATGGTCACTTAATATAATTTTCAGTTTACAGGATTTTCATAAATTATATAATTATCCTAATCTAAATCAATCTAAAGATTACACGATCAAAAAACTTCGCTGAATTAATAGTTTCATCAAAAATTACATAATATTAAATTATCATTATGTTTAGAAATGTATGTATTTTGACACGTTTCCCATACATGCACGTTGACGACCGGATAGCAGAGCGGTTAGAGAACCTCCAATCGGGGCAGATATTATGAAAAATGCGAATGTTTGTTCTCGAGTCTGAGGTGTTTAAGTATTTAAGTACCTATATTCTTTATCTATTTAGGCATGTTTATCGACTGTCAGTACTCATCACATCACACAAGCTTTATTTACTTTGGGACTAGGTCAATAATTTCTTGGTGTTAATTGTTTTATTTAGTGTTCTTGAATTTGAGGTGTCCATACATTGAGTTTGCTATTTAATTTGAACAAAATATGAACATCCAAAATTTCATCTGACTAATTTTAACCATTGTGGTAATGAAGTATACAATCCAGTATTAGTTTATTGAATCAGGCGTTTCTTTGCGGAGGTCCATACTAATGAACTGGAACAATTTTATTACTTTTCTCACCCGCGACCTTGCGATATCGATAGCTACGTTTATGTGAAAAATGCGTGTTCAGGCAGTTCCTCCACCTCTACACTGTAAGAACACACACAAACCCAGCTATCACCACTACCATACTACACTGACGCGTTTCGAACTCAACCTGAGCTCATCTTCAGAATACCGCAATTTTTCACGTGCTACCAAATGTTAGACTGAACGAACGGTTGCGGTTGCGGTACTCTGAAGATAAGCTCTGGTTGAGTTCGAAACGCGTCAGTGTAGTTTGGTGGTGGTGATAGTTGGGTTTGTGTAATTTAATTAATCCAGTATTAATTGAGCCAAAAACACTAATTTTGTATCACGATTATAATTTCATCATGTATTTAACATAATTGTTTCTTTCTTTATATATCACTTTTAGTTTCTTTTTTTAATAACAAAAACTTTTTTATACGACTATTACCACATTTATATTTACAGTGTGCCAATACACGAGGGGCTTCACAATCCCGCTAGTAACCGTCGCTCAGTATTTACCTAATGGTTGCTAAGTTTCTCATATCCGGCGCAGGGTCGTTAGTCTCTGGACGGCGATGTGTTAATCTATGGTGCAGTTCGCATTTAATTGAATAACGGATCGTCTATTTCTGGTAGTATTTGATAGGTTTATACGCGGTAAAATTATAAGTAACTAGCTGTTAACTATGCAATTTTGATATTCCTCCCCCTATCCAAGGAGCGTCTAGTAGGTACACCTTCAATCGCAAGCTGAACTGAAGGATCACTTCTTAACGCTCCAAAAATACTTCCTATAAAACTGCAAGGACAGGGTTATGTTTTCTTAGTTTACTTTTTCTTTATTGTAATTTATTTATTTACATATTATGCTACGCAATAATAAATCTAATTTATTTATTAATTCATTATCAATTTATTAATTTATCATTTTATTAAGTGGTTTATATAGTATATTTGTGTATCGTTCCGTGAGTCACAGACGGTTCTGGCAGAAAATCAGCGCTGCAGGCGTCTAACGCTTCAGCATAATGCT
This sequence comes from Archips crataeganus, assembly GCA_947859365.1. Lineage (NCBI taxonomy): Eukaryota > Metazoa > Arthropoda > Insecta > Lepidoptera > Tortricidae > Archips > Archips crataeganus. The sequence goes on along the minus strand of OX402056.1, from coordinate 14,822,824 downwards.
GAGTCAGCGACCGTTTCATTTTTGCGGGGACACACAATGCAGATCTGTGTATGCCCATATTTATTACTTCATTGTTTTGTGAACTTTGCTTATTTGTATGAAATTGTGTGTACTTTCTTGTATTTGTGTCTTTTATGAGTGAATAAATGTCTTCTTTCTTTCTTTCTTTCTTTCTTTCAATTTTCCCTGCCACTGCGACTAATAGAAGCGGAGCATCAATGATTAACGCGTACAAAGTCGCGGTCACCATCTTGTATAATGTTATAAAATGCGTTAACGCCCGCAGAAATGTAACATTGCATTGGTGCACCATTCTACAATTTCCCAACGCCAATAAATAAGGCATATGTAATTACACGAACGGGTTACTCTTGATTTCCCTGGGCGATTGATGTAGACAACAATGATGAATGCACGCGACATATAATTCATAGAAACATCGTCGTCGATACAGGCCGCACCTCTGCAATATGTTGAAGTCGTGGTAAACTCAGTGGTTTGACCTATGGCTTTTCAAGCAGAAAGTCGTGAGTTCGAGCTCCAGCTCTCACCTATGAATTTTATAGCATATGTTTGCGTAATTGTATTTATACCTGAGCTTTTCAGCAAAGGAAATCATCGTAGGGAATTTGTATAAACCTGCGAAATAGTCCCATGGTGGATATGAAGTTTTCAATACGCACTGGGCTCACGACGCAGCCCAAGTCCTCTTATTCTGAGAAAAACCTGTATCCAGCGGCGAGACGTATAACATAGCTGATGCCCGCGGCTTCACGCCCGCTGAAGTAGATTAAATCGTGTTTTCCCGTGGGAATGAGATATTTTCCCGTGGAAAAAAGTATACAATAAAGGTTAAGGTACTTTACTAAATGTACCTAAATAAACATCAGCTGCCAACACGACCAAAATTATGGCGTCGGGTTAACCAGCCAAATCCAATATTTGTAATTGACTTTCACGCGTCACATTTTCGAAGTACTCTTTGGTTTAGTCGCATAATATGGAGTTGGTTTATATTTAGTAAACTACCTAAACCTTTAAAGTAAAACCTATGTCACTCTCCTCTCCAGCCCTTGAACGTAGTCCATACAAAAAATCACGGCAATCCGTTTCTCAGTTTCGATGTCAGAGAATGGATATGGATGGATAGTATGGATATGGATACCAGAACTTACGTGAAGTTAGAAGACGAAAGAAAACAGTTAACTATCAAAAATAAATTTTTGTTCTTTATTTTTCTTGTCAGTTTAGTTGTAATTGAAAGGATTATATTATTGTTTAATGATGAAATACTCGTAAGTATCTCTAGGAAAACTTTATCAAAATAAAATAATATATAAAAAATCTGTTGGTTCCTCGCCTAGTGAATACATCTGTACATATAACATTTTAGTGTTTTTGTAGCAAATTGTATTCAAAAGTCTGTTACTGCATACTGTACTGCAACATTGAAGACAGATAGCCTTCCGTTTGAATAATTAAAGTCTTTTTCATTATGTATGATGTTTTACATACAGGATGCATTGATGATGGCGAATTTTTTAACTACTTATGTAGGTATACAATGTCTAATAATTATGCTAGTTGCTTTGGTAAAAACCAAGATCTGAACCGGGTAAGGTTAATTACATAAAAAATCATCATCATCATCATTTCAGCCGTAGGACGTCCACTGCTTGACATAGGCCTTCCTCATTGACGCCCAATCATTACATTTGGAAGCGACTTGCACCCTGAACTTGCGGCCTTCACCAAATCGTCCGTCCGTCCGTTGGTGGACGTCCCACGCTGCGCTTGCCAGTCCGGGGTCTCCATTCAAGAACTTTTGGGCCCCAACGTCCATCTGTTCTGCGTGCTATATGGCCTGCCCTGCCCATTGCCATTTCAACGAACTAATCCATTTGGCTATGTCGGTGACCCCGGTTCTTCTACGGATCTCCTCGTTTCTGATTCGATCCCGTAGAGAAACTCCGAGCATAGCCCACTCCATAGCTCGTTGAGCGACTCTGAACCTATTCATCAGACCCATAGTCAAGCACCACGTCTCGGATCCATGATGGTCATCACTAGCAACCTAAATATACTACCGTGTCAAAAATTACAGGAATAAATAATATTAAGAATCTAAATTTGGGTCTACAAAAGCAAAAATGAGCATTTTGGGTCACATCTTCGCTTACCATGAAACGTGGCTGGACTTGAGGTCAAATGAAAGCCTGTTATAAAATGTATTTTTTTTTATTAGTAAGTACCTAATTCCCTTCTGTGAAATTCACCATTCTCAAAAAAGAGTAAGTACGCGCAACACGCGCTTTAAAAATCAAGTTTTTCATAACTAAGTAGAAAACTTCTTTTTCTGCACAATATTATGTCGTTTATATTTCGAATAAACAACATCTAATAAATAATATTTCGAATAAATAATATTTATGCAGAGTAAACAACATCGTAATACTTTGACCTGATATTTCTATTGGAAATAAATTTAAATTCAGTAGGTATCACTAACTTATATTGGATTCATTTCTGATTTCAATATCCCACAAACAGGGCCCAATTGCATATAATAAAGTACAACTTAATACTTATTACAAGCGGAACTCCCTTTCTAGTTAATATAACTGAAGCGAGAGTTCCGCTTGTAATATTAGTTGTACTTTGTTATGCAATTGGGCACCGGATGAACAGTTATTTTTGGTATGTAATTAAAGATAAGTAACAATTGTTCATTATCTAAATAACAAATGATTGATTATAAGCTATCGGTGCTAAATTGTTTTAATCAATCAATCGCTCGTTTTCCCACAATATTTAAAGGAACTCCAATATCTCATTACGTCACTAAATAGGCAACTTGCGATGTTGTCTGACGAAAAGAAGTTAATATTACTCACGTGTGTAACTTTGGTTGCAGCACAAAATGTTGAAGATTCAAAGTTGGTGACGATTGCTCAAGGACCAGTGCGGGGATACAGAAATGCAGAACACGATATTTATGAATTTTTCGGCATACCATATGCTACGGCTCCCAATGGTACACGACGATTTACAGTAAGTTCGTAATCATAATAGTCAAAGAGCCCTTGTAACTATTTTCAAGACACTGCTCGAAAATGTGGCCATAGATTACCTAAATCCAGTACCCAAAACTGCCTATATATGTACATTTAACAGCTGACTCATTTATGGCGCGCAAAACACCACGACAACAATGTAACACATTTCGAAAACAGGACATATCAATATATGTAATTTTCCTAATACGATACGACTTTTTGATAGGTAATTTCTGAATTTCATTTCGACGTGCTGAAACGACAATAAAGTTGGACCAATCAAAAGTAATCGTCTGCTGCATGTGAAATTAAATTGACCAATGAGAATGCGTCATTCATGACTTTAATGAGGTGTTTTTTTTCCTTAAACGCATAATATGCCACAAAAGGCTTTAATTTTTTTAAGTATGAAAAAACGCCACAGCATTAACTTTTTAAGCCTGCTGCACACTGCACTGCACTGGCTGAACAGCCAGGCCGGACATGACGAGGATGAGGTTTTTATTTTTTAATTATGTGGTTTTGGGTACTGGCCACTAAGAATGGCCTCGCTCGTTTAAAAAAAATAATTATGTCACAAAAGAAAAGTAATATCGGCGGGAGCATCGCAGTGTTTCGATTGTTTGATAATTATTATTTCCTCGCATTAGTCGTGAAAAGCACAATGTCTAGTCTCGGCCAAAAGTGCAATAGATGGACTCGTACTTTCGTGGGCCTCCGCTACGAGTCGGCCCTCAAACTAACTCATCCATCTATTGCTTACTTTCTAGCCTATACAACAAACACGTATGTAATGTTAATAAGTTGCCTGAACAAATCTGTTTAATTTAATAATTGTTCACTTCATGCCTAGTGAGTACCATGTACCATGAGTAGTAGTAGAGCTATGTTGTAGCTAGCCGCTGCATCACGAATGGGCCGGCTCGTCCGGGGCAGTACCACCCTCTCACAGAACACCGGCGTGAAGCAGCAGTAATCCTGCTGCGTTTCGTACGGTCAGTGAGAGCGCCGGGGGCACAAATACGTCTCCCCCTCCCTCTACCCTATTCCCTCTCATTTTTAAAGGCCGGCAACACAGATCAGTGACTCTCTTTAGGTTGTTGATATTTTATTGATCATTTTCCATCAGTTGACCTGCTTACTCGTTCGCCTCCCTTTAATAATAAAAAAAAAAGCCGCGTTTTTGCTCGGAAAAAAAATAATAATTGTGTTTTTCAGGCACCTCTCCCACCCCCAACGTGGACAGAAACACGAGAAGCCATAGACGACGGCATTATATGCCCACAATTTCCTGGACGTGGTTCCGCTGCTGTAAAAACCATGCAAGAAGACTGTTTAATCGCAAATATTTATGTTCCTAATACCGAAGAAACAAATCTTCCTGTTTATGTACTCGTTCACGGTGGAGCATATTCTACTGGATTTGGGCACAGTTTAGCACCATTGCGTATAGCTGGTACAAAGAGAGTGGTTGCAGTTTCGTTCAATTACCGTGTTGCAGCACATGGTTTTTTGTGTCTTGGCACCCCAGAAGCTCCTGGTAATGCGGGGATGAAAGATCAAGTGGCCTTACTGCGCTGGGTAAGAGACAATATAGCAAGTTTTGGCGGGAACCCTGAAGAAGTTACAATATCCGGGTTTAGTTCAGGAGGTTCATCGGTAGATCTCCTAATGATTGCAAGACCAGCCCAAGGTCTTTTCAATAAAGTAATACCTGAGTGTGGTGGTAATCTTGCGTCTTGGAGTGCACACCCAGATCCAATTAAATCCGCAAAAGAGTACGCAAGAATGTTAAATTTTGAAAATGTTGATGATCTGTATGCATTAGAAGAGTTTTACAAGACTGTGCCGTACGATACTTTGAATTCGTTCAGTGTAATGAACACATTAAATTCTAATTTATACTTTTCACCATGCGTAGAAGCTGATTTAGGAGAAGAGATGTTTCTTGATGATTCTCCTGTAAACATTATAAAAAATGAACGTTACACAAAAGTCCCACTGTTATATGGATTTACAGAGATGGAAGGATTATTAAGATTATCGTTGTATGATGATCGAGTAAATATAATGGATCAGAGTTTTTCGGAATTTCTACCTGGTGATTTAGAATTTGAAAATGAAGAAGAAAAAGAAGCAGTAGCTCAAACCGTACGTCAACACTACTTCGGAAATAGTCGTATAGGAATCAGAAACATATTTGGCTACATTAATTTTTTCACAGATGTAGTATGGGCATATCCGATGCTAAGATCAGCTCAAATGCAGTTAGAAGCAGGCCATGATCAAATTTATCTATACTATGTCACTTTCTACAAAAGATACCCTTCTGTTCCGGGAGTGCCAGATGTTGTTACTAACAAACCTGGTGCTGACCACACCGAGCAATCGCTGGCCATACTTGACCGAACTTCAAATGCACCAGCAGAAGAGTCATTCACTGAAGAATACAGACAGCTGAGGGCAACACTGGTCGAGATGTGGGTTAACTTCGTTACAACTGGGTAAGAAATATTATTATATAAATAATTTTATAATTTTGTCAGTCCTACTTTTTTGTTAAAATGAAATAATAACCACAATTATTCTCGAGAGCAAGTATTAATTACGTGATCTATGACAATAGAGACTTGAGTGAGGGTTTATAAATAATTGTCCAAACCTCTTTTTTTCTTTAAAAGACATTTTGTTTTCATACTTAATGTTTTGACATCTTGGAGAAACATGCACATACCTGAGAAGAAATTCAACGGTGTGTATGAAGTTCCCAATCCACACTTGGCCCGCGTGCAGAAATTATACGGCATCCTGAGAGTAGGACGTGTCAAAGGCTGGGATGATGATGGTGATAATGATGATGATTCTAGAATGCGAAGTTCTTTTGATTTTTAGGACCCTTCTGAATTAAAAGTCTCGAAAAACTAACATGAATTTTAAGGAAATTCTAAACTAAAATAATTAATTTTATATTTGCAGAAGACCAGTTCCAGAAGGTTCATCGCTCCCGGCTTGGCCACCTGCTACTGGAAACTGGACTCCTCATATGAATATTGGCGATACTCTGGAGCTGAAATACACACCGCCAATACCAGAACGCACTCAGCTTTGGGATGATATCTATGACCGATATTATCGTTATCCCGGACCACCTAATCGAGATTAAAATAAATAATTTTGTTATTTACATTGGACCATTTATATTTTAAAACTAATACTAACAAATTAGGTTTTCATCAATGAGTAAAGGTTTTAAAATTAAACATATTAACATTATTTTAAGTTGCTTACAATATTCGTTATGAGTCTAGTTACTAAGTCCGCCTTTTGGACACCCAATGTGAATTACCTACTGTTGGGAAGATAAACATCTATTTAATTGTCATAGATATGAACAAGTTTGGTTTGAAGTATCTTTTTGTACTTTTTATTTCTTCAACTTCATTTTTTTACTTTTACGGTCATCCCGTGAAATCGATATCATACTGAATACAAACTAAAACATAGATGCACAGAAAAAACCCCAGAAAAAAGACAAATGCTGGGAATCGAACCCAGGTCCTCGGCATTCCGTGCCGCGTGCTTACCCCTACACCATCACTGACCAGTATAACACTGACTGAATATATTCATAGAGATGATTTTTTTACTCATTATTATGTACAAAGAAAGCACTTAGCTCCTTCATCCATGTTATGAGACAAACTTTTATTTTACCTTAATCTGACATATCCGATATCCCAAGAAAAAAAAAGAAAACATTAGGGATCAGCTGAAATTTATAAACTCTGAATGCATGTATTTTTACGAAGAAATTCTACCTAAATCAATAAATTTTGTTACAATAAACACTTTCATTTATTTAACTTGTTTTCTTTGAAGAACAGCTTAAAAAAGAATGAAGGGGTTATGTACTTTTTTATATAAAAAAAATGTTATTTAAAAGCATTTATTAAAAAAAATCAATAGATCAGGCTAAGAAACAATACCCTATTCGATTTAAACACAAAACTACAACGTAAAAACCTTTAACTGCGATTTACTCAAAATTTCACTCATGTCTTCAAACAATTAAAAAAAATTATGTTTCCAATAAGTTTAGGTACTAGATCTCATTACATTTAGATCTTGTAAGTAGCTCATTTTGTGCATTGACTTGGTTACGATATTAATTGTTTTATATCTATTGTTCACTAATAATATAATGAAAATGTCTAAATGCAGGTGTTATTCCGCTTCCTTTACATTTTATTTAAGTGAACTGTGTAATAAATAAAAAATAATTGGAAAAAATGTGTTGTTTTAATAATTGTTTTAAATAGTTTTTTAAAGGAAAGAAAGAGGAAGTAAAAGGTAAGTAGGTATTAGGTAAATATTATAGAAAATTCAGCAATAAAAACAATAAAGAAGACAAAATAAAACAATTTAAAAACTATGCAATTAGGTAAAAACAACTTCGAGAAAAAGGCCAACAGAAGAATACAGCTGGGATGGGCAGCGTATGGGAAACTGCGTCAAGTCTTCACATCGCCAATTCCACAGAGTCTAAAGACGAAAGTCTTCAATCAGTGCGTCCTACCCGTCTTGATATACGGTGCCGAAATTTGGACACTCACTGTAGGGCTGGTCCACAAATTCACAAATTTAAGGTTGCACAACGTGCTATGGAAAGGATTATGCTCGGGGTTTCTCTAAAAGATCGGATTCGTAACGAGGTGATCCGACAGAGAACCAAAGTTTTCGACATAATCCACCTCATTAGCACGCTTAAGTGGCAATGTGCAGGTCATATAGCTCGAAGAACCGATAACCGTTGGGGTAGACGAGTTCTTGAGCGGATACCACGGATTGGCAAACGTAGCGTGGGTCCTCAGACTTGGTGGAGCGATGATATTCGCAAGGCAGCTGGCAAGAGCTGGATGAGAGTGGCCGAGGATCGTGCTCAGTGGCGTGCCATGGGAGTGGCCTATGTCCAGCAGTGGACGAACATAAGCTGATGATGATGATGATGATGATGATGATGATGATGATGATGATGATGATGATTAGAGAACAGGACATCGGCGAAGCGAATGTTTGTTAACCTCTTATCGCCAACTTCAATTCCCTTGCTCTCGCATGAGATGGCCAATTGTTGTTAGATCTTCTGATGGTAACTGATGAACAATTTGGGAGACACCGAGTTACCTTTTTTGGTACTTTTTTCAATTACAAGGTCTGATTTAAAGATTTTAATAAGTATATGAGGATGGAATCTGCTAAATGCACAAAACTAGAATGATAGCAGGATGTTTGACGCCATTAAATGACTTGCTATCCATTCGTCCATCCATCCCAGCCTATGTATAAGTCCCATTATGCTACGTGCAGCTTGTTGCTTGCAGTATGGGATAGACTTGCTATAATCAACAAAAAATAGATACTGGTAAGATCGTGTTTATTAAATTTAAATACCGTGGTTATATAAACGCCCCAAGACATCAGGATTTAAATTTTTTGCGTTGCATGCTTTGGTTTTACCAAAATGTGTCATATTCCTGATATTATCTATGAGACGGGCGAAAATTTTGTTCTGCCTCCTTATCTTAAAAAAAACAATCACCAATCACCAAAATTGTATTTCATTGTATGTAATTAAGATAAGTAACCGTTACAGTATAATCTTAATAACAAGAGATTATGAGTTTATCTTCCCAAATACTTTAAAATCAATCAATCATCAGTTTCTTTTAAATATTTAAAGAAATTTTACGGCGCTTATTGTGACAATACAAGCGAACTAACAATGTTGTCTGACGCATATAAGTTAATATTACTTGCATGTATATCTTTGGTAGCAGCACAAAATGTTGAAAATTCAAAGTTAGTGACGATTGCTCAAGGACCTGTGCGGGGATACAGAAATGCAGAACATGATATTTATGAGTTTCTGGGAATACCATTCGCTACAGCTCCAAATGGCACACGACGATTTACTGTAAGTTATAGGTGAAAAACTTAATAAATTACCTGTTGTATGCACAGAATCGATATGGAGCTTAAAGCTATTTTTAGAATTTGGAACGTCAGTTTGGTTATATGGACACGTTACTAACAACACATACAACCGGCCATTTACTTAATTTTTTCACCCAATATAAATTATTTAATAATTATCTTGACAGTAATACCAATAAGTGTGATGTGATGAAGAACCAGTCACGAGAGTATTTAAAAGATCCGCCTCCGTTATGCTTTCATATAATTAGCCTTCGTTAATACCGTCACTAGCTAATAATGCTGTTTGGAAAGTGAACGGAATAAATATTAATGGGAGTGTAAAATACGTGTTTATTAGATATTAATTCGCCATTGAAAATTAATTTAATTTAAAATTATCTTACCTACAGTAATTAATACAAATAAACTTAAAGCTTTTGTCATCACATTTTTCTTTTTCATTTTTTTTTCACATGTTTTGTGTTCACTGTGTTCCTTACTAGGGCTGTGAAAACCATATTTAAAAAAGTACCGACTTTATCATTCCAGGCTCCACTTCCACCGCCGACATGGACAGAAACTTTGGAAGCTATCGACCGAGGTATTATCTGCCCACAACATCCAGGAATGTCTTTTGTTTCTTTAAAGACTATGCAAGAAGATTGCTTAATTGCAAATATTTATGCTCCTAATACAGAAGAAACAAACCTTCCCGTTTATGTCCTAGTCCATGGTGGAGCATATTCTAACGGATTCGGTCATGTATGGGCTCCAAGGCGTATAGCGGGCACAAAGAAAGTAGTAACAGTTTCGTTTAATTATCGTGTCGCAGCACATGGATTTCTATGCCTCGGTACCCCTGAAGCTCCTGGTAATGCAGGCATGAAAGATCAAGTTGCTTTACTGCGCTGGGTAAGAGACAACATAGCAAGTTTTGGTGGTAACCCTGATGAGGTCACTATATCCGGATATAGTTCAGGAGCCTCATCAGTAGACCTTCTTATGATCGCAAGGCCGTCTCAAGGACTATTCAATAAAGTAATACCTGAAAGTGGTGGCAATGTTGCATCTTGGAGTGCACACACGGATCCAATTAAATCAGCTAAAGATTACGCAAGAATGTTAAACTTTGACAACGTCGACGATTTACAATCGTTAGAAGAATTCTACAAGACTGTGCCGTACGATATTTTGAACTCGTTTTCAGTGATGAACACCTATAATTCTAATCTGTACTTCTCGCCATGCATTGAAAATGATATAGGAGAAGAAATGTTTCTTGACGATTCTCCTGTAAACATTATAGAAAATCAGCGTTACACAAAAGTCCCACTATTATATGGATTTACAGACATGGAAGGTTTATTAAGAATAGTGCTGTATGACGATCGGTTTAATGTTATGGAAGAACACTTTTCAGAATTCCTACCCGATGATTTGGAGTTCCAAAATGAAGAAGAAAAAGAAACAGTAGCTCAATCTGTGCGCCAACTCTACTTCGGAAATGGTCGTGTAGGAATAAACAACATATTTGGCTATATTGATTTTTTCACAGATGTAGTCTGGGCATACCCTATGCTAAGGTCAGCTAAAATGCAAGTGGAAGCGGGACATGATTCAATATACTTCTACTATTTTACTTTCTATAAAAAATTTCCTTCAGTGCCGGGAGTGCCTGACGTTATCACCAATAAGCCTGGAGCAGATCATGTCGATCAAACGCTGGCTGTGCTTGATCCAACTATGGGTCTGATTCCTGAAGAAGCTTATACTGAAGAGTACAGACAATTGAGAGCTACAATGTTAGAGATGTGGGTTAACTTCATCACAACGGGGTAAGATAACCTACCTATCATAATCATTATCTATATTTCCATACTAAAACTAATACTTATTTTAAAAATAAACATAACAAAGAGGTAAACTTTGTGTGTTTGTTTGTTTATTTGAAGGATTGTAATCTCTGGAATCACAAAGCCGATTTCAAAAATACCTTCATTGATATGGACATAAACCAAAATCTGGGAAAGTGCAAGGTTCCGCATACCAAGTTGCGGGCAACAGCTATTTTTTACATTAACTGTATTGTTACCAATTAAATTTTAGTTCAACATTTTTGCGAAAAAAAAAGTTTAGTAAAAAGGCTTTACGGAAATGTTGCGGTTTTTGCAGGAGACCAGTCCCAGAAGGTTCATCACTTCCAGCTTGGCCACCTATCACCTCAAGCCGGACTCCTCACATGCACATTGGCGACACTATCGAACTGAGATACACACAGCCTATACCAGAACGTGCGCAGCTTTGGGATGACATCTATGACCGCTACTATCGACAACCCGGACCACCTCGAGACTCAGGCGCAAATATTATTTCACAATCTCTTGTGTTCTACATTTTAATTGCTTTTATTTTAAAATTTTTATTAATTGAACATTAATATACACGTACCTTAAAAGATTTCAAACGATGCATTTGAATTGTAATTTATTATGCAAACCACAGGTGTAAATATTCCTGACAAAACGAAAGAGAAATAATTATGTATGTACGAGTTATTGATAAGAATTCTCTTGCTTTTAATGTTACTGCAACGCTTTTTAGGATTCCGTTGTACTAGCAATCCTAATTTTAAGCAATAAAACCGCCTATTGTTAACACAAATACTGATTCGTGGTTTTCAATAAAAAAAACGGTTTGTATCAAGGAACCCTTATATAGTTTCTCGAATGTCCATTCGTCTTGTTTCTCCGTCCTCCAGTAGCTTAGCTCAGACTCTTGTATATACATAGTAAGCTGCAATTTTACCTAAATATCGTAAATCAATCGGACAAACTGGTAAAATACTCTTGTGTACTCTTTTTGTTTTGTTGTTTTGTATTATTTTTCGTGTTTTATGTAAATACAGGGTTATTCGTAATTCACTGACATCCTCTTAACCCTGAATTCCTATTACACAAACAAATGTTTATTGTTTTACGACTTTTTAAAATGAAGCACTTTTTTTCCCATACAAATACACAGAGTATCGTAAAAATAAGAGGTAAAATCTCAAATTTTCAAAACGTTATTACACCAAAAATATTAAGTTATGACAAAAGCCGTAAAACAAAAAACTTTTGTTTAAGTGGTAGGAGTTTAGGGTTAAAAGGATGCTAGTGAATTACAAATAACCCTGTATAAATAAATAAACAAACAGAATCAAAACATACAGGATTAAACTTTTACAGTGCGGCTTGAAAGAAACGGAGACACTAGAGTTTTACAATAATAATAATGTTTATCTAAGTTACAATAAAAAAAGAGGGTTAGTGTGTGTGTGAGAGAGAATGTATGTGTGAATGTGTGTGTGTGTGTGTGTGTGTGTGTGTGTGTGTGTGTGTGTGTGTGTGTGTGTGTGTGTGTGTGTGTGTGTGCATGTGAGTGCGTGTCAAGGTTTATGCGAAGGCTCCCGACCACTACCTAATTGTTATTATAATCCTCGGCCTCTTTATAGGACAAGGACATGAAAAACTGTTTACTCATTTTCTTAGCCACTGCATATACATGCTAAAATAATACATACAAGTTTTATAGAAAAAAAAAATTTAGTGTACATCCCCTACAATGTGATTATTATTAACCCACGACGAAACTGAGAACGATGTATGCGTACTCGTATGCAGTAAAAATATCAAGAATCAAAAACCTAGGGTTAATGATATAATTTTTTAACCCTAATTTGTGCAAACTGCCCTTAAAGAGAGAGAGAGAGAGAGACGTTTATTTACACATATTCGATACACAGGAAATACATTTGACAGGAAAAGATACAAATAAAAATCATCGAATAGTATAAATTAGAAAACAAATATAAACTAGAAACATAATAACCATTTAGAATGACGTCGCGTAAATATGAGAGAAGGATACAGAACCAAGGTTTTGTAATTACTACGGACAAAGAAGAAGAGGGTATTATATACGAGTATCACGAGTTTACAACAAAATTTTCCCAGATTGTCATAGCCGCCTTAGTAAGAAACCATACACTGAGCATCGCCCGCCATGCACTTCGCTGGATTTTCGAAATATTCTAACGCCTACATAAAAAAAAAGCGACTGATTAAAATCCATGAAGAATAAGTTAAGCGATATAACCTATTTAAAAATGAATTAATAAGGCGCAACATTGTTGTTTGTTCCTTGGAGCGATGAAACAAATTAAACGATACATTCGATTTCTTGATTTTATTTTCGGGAGAAGAAGGGTTGTTCGCGAAAATTAGGTATAATTATTGTATAATTGGAATAAATTTTTCCATGAATCATTGTATATGACAAACATAATTTTATAATTTTGAAAGAACAGGGGCCTCAATTTCGTATTTTTTTTATCAACGAGAACATAAAGGGATGTTTCCCATCTATTGTTTTTTATTAACTTATGAAGTAAACAAAAATGTTGCAATCATAATGCGTGTATTGTTATAACCTATTGAGCAAATGTAATTGTTAACATGTTAATGACACTGCGTTGTAGATATTATTAAGAAATAGTAATGTATATTTCAAAATGGGAGCCAATGTCGTAGGTATAAAATATTGTGATCGAGGTGTTTTACTTAATTTTACTAAAAATATCGTGTACATTATTTTGGTGGGTTGTTTTGGATACCTACACCATTTTGAACGTTATGCATATGTATGTTTACTTAGTTAAAAAAAATCTTGCCTAAATATTATACTTTTGCAAATGAGGAAGCGTTTACATTATAAATGCACGTGTCTGTACGTGCGAAATTTTGTGTCTATGCTAAAACTATTGAGGAGTTTTATAGTAGTTAACGGGGAGGCAACTCTAGCTGCAACAACGAGTCATATGTATCAAATAAATGTATTAGCTGTTGCCCGCGGCTTTGTCTGCGAATAATTCGTTTATCGCTATCCTGCGGTAAATGTGCAATTTTCAAGGATGAAAAGTATCCTATAATGTTAATCCAGGTTAAAAACTATCCGTGTGCTTGATTTCATCAGAATCTGTCAAACCGCTTATGCGTGAAAGAGTAACAAACGTCCTTACATCCATCCATTTGGATACATAATGCATTAAACCATACTAATTTTCACATTATAATATTAGTAAGATTGTCATCAAAACCGGTACATGCAAACTAATAGTATTTCTCCCTGCAGATACAATCACAATTTCACTAGCAGATCATTGTATTGTCACCGAATTCACATAAGTATGCTAAAGGGGTCCATACCGGGTTACATAAAGTTTAAAGTCCGAATTCATCATTTGTCAGAATTCATTACTTTTCGACGAACTCTTTTTAATGAACTGGAATCCCTGGACCCGAAGTTCTTAAGGTCGCGGGTGAGCAAAGTAATGGTTTTAGTTCATTAATATAGACCTCCGCAAAGTAACGCTTCATACAATAAATTATTTGGAATCTTTTAAATTTGCATCCATTAATTGTCATTAATTGTACAGAAATTGAATGGTTTCTGAGAAAAAACAGTTCCGCGAAATGATGAATTCGGACTTTAAATTTTATGCCAATAGATGCGCCCCAATACCACATTCCAGCACGATGGGACACAAGTTAATGGTTAAAAAATCGGTTGCCAAATTTTAAAAACACAATTTACAAATAAACAATACCTATTTACGAACGTTGCAAGTTGAATAAAGCCTTGTAATAATGATATTTATAGGTATTCAATAAAAACTTTTTAACAAAAAATTAAACCGCCGAAAAAACTGAAAAGCGAAAAATAATACCTTTTTTGTTTGACCTTAATCTAGGTACCAGTTTGAAGTCGGTGCCTCAGCACTAGCCAGGAGGAGTGGACCTATAATCGTCTACCTGATTGGCTTCTATCACTCCTCCTGGCTCGTGCTGAGGCACCGACTTCAAACTGGTACCTAGATTAAGGTCAAACAAAAAGGTATTATTTTTTGCTTTTCATTTTATACTTTTTTTTCCATCCTTGGGGTATTTTTTTTTCTAAATTTATAATACCAACTTCAAGGTATACCCTATCTATCTAATAAAAAAGAATTATGAAAATCAGACTACTCTGTAAAAAGTTAGTCAATCATCCCCTGTTTTCCTACCCTTAGGGTAGGAATATTATTTCCAAATTTAAACGGGACTACCCTCGGGGTATAGGCTTTCTAAGAAAAAAAGAATCATCAAAATCCGACTACTCTGTAATAAGTTATGCGTGGTCATTATAGTACAATCAGTAACTGAACAATCAATCATCGCCTGTTTTTCTACCCTTAGGGTAGGAATATTGTTTGTGCAAATTTAAATGGGACCACCGTCGGGGTATACGCTTTCCAATAAAAAAAGAATCATCAAAATCGGTCTACTCTGTAAAAAGTTATGCGTGATAATACATAAAAAAAAAAATATATATACACGTCGAATTGAGAACCTCCTCCTTTTGTTTTCGTCGGTTGAAAATCAGAAGTGAGTGACCGAAGTCCTTATATCGAGCAAAGATAAGCAGACAGCGGCAGGCAGATATCAGATAATTTATCGCTTATTTATATCTTTAATTCCTGATTTATTTTTCATTTTAAGACAGACAATGAGACCTGTAACATTAGTTTTAATATTTACAGCATTCACTTCAATTTGTGTAGCACAAGATGAAGTATCAAAGGTAGTGACCACAGCTCAAGGACCTATCCGAGGATACAAATCAAGTGACAGTGATGTTTTTGAGTTTTATGGCATTCCGTATGCGACTGCGCCGATTGGTAGTAACAAATTTAAGGTAAGCGCACGGTAAGCGCTATTTCTTAACGACTTACTCATAAAAAATAACGAAATTGTCAAAAAGATCCCGTACGGCCTTTGGATTTCTTGATTGTTACACACTGACTATTAACACCGTTAAAGAATGTGGAAAGTTAAGTTTCGCATTTTACCCAAGTTAAGAAAAACATTATTTTGTTAAATTTTCAAAATATTATTATATTATTTTATTATGATATTTGTTATATTATTTATTTTGAGATTAAAATGACACTAACATTAAACAGATAAAATCTTGAACGCGTCTAAGATAATAAATAATCTTATCTATCAAAAGTAGTTAGTCCAAACAAAAGAAAATCAATGCGTCTTTGCAAATAAAGGACACTATAATATTATTCGCATTAGCTTTTTTTACACTAACCCTTGAATTTTACTCGAATCTACTATAAGGTACCTAGTTATATGACCAGTTTCCTTACTTATTTAATTTCAGGCTCCATTAGAAGCGCCAACATGTACTCAAACATTAGAAGCAGTAGATGGTACAATAGCTTGCCCGCAACACCCATCATATGCATTAGGCTTAAACGTACAAGAAAATTGCCTGGTTACTAATGTTTTAGTTCCAGACACACAGGAAACAAGTCTACCTGTTCTCGTTATTATTCACGGAGGCGCCTTCCTTGCCGGATTTGGCCAAGAGTTTTCACCAAAGCCACTAGTCGAAAGCAAACGGATAATAGCAGTAACATTTAATTACCGTCTTGGAGCACATGGTTTCTTATGCCTTGGTACAGAAAATGTTCCCGGTAATGCAGGTTTGAAAGACATGTTGGCATTATTACGCTGGGTGAAGAGCAACATTGCAGACTTTGGTGGTAACCCCGATGATGTTACGCTAGCAGGTTATAGCGCGGGAGCTGCAGCTGCTGATTTATTAATGCTATCGAAGCCCGCCGAAGGACTCTTTAATAAAATCATACCGGAAAGTGGAGCAAACGTTGGATCATGGAGCGTACAGGTAGACCCCATGAAAGTAGCACAAGACTACGCACGTAAGCTAAATTTCCATAATGTCGAGGATATGGCGGCTTTAGAGGAGTTTTACAAAACATCTTCACACGAATTATTACATTCTGATGCAACTTCATTCCAAAATACATATTCTGATTTCGACTTTGCACCTTGTTTGGAAAAAGATGTGGGTCAGGAAATAGTTCTTGATGAATCACCAGTTAATATAATAAAACAGGGTAATTATAAAAAGATACCAGTGCTCCATGGATTTGCAAATACAGAAGGAATATTTAGGATGCCTAATTTTGATTCCTGGGCAAGCCAAATGAATGAATATTTTGTGGATTTCTTGCCGCGGGATTTACAGTTTGAAGATACAACTGAAATGGAAAGAGTTGCTCAAGCTATCAAAGAATTTTACTTCGGTAACCAAAATGTTGGTCTCTACACCCTATTCGAATACCTAAATTTTTTCTCAGACGTACTTTTTGCTTATCCAGTTTTGCGATCAGCAAAACTACAAGTGGAATCTGGAAGTGATTCGATCGATATATTTATATGAATACACATTTTATAGGAAGTTTCTCCCTGTTGAAGGAGTTCCAGATGTTCTAGTAAACTTTCCTGGGGCTGACCATTGTGCTCAAACTGAAGCTATCCTAGAGGCAACTAGAATGCGCACTGTAGAAGATAATTTCACTGGTGAATACAAGCTAGTGAGAGCACAAATAAGGGAATTGTGGCTGAACTTTATAACAACTGGGTAAGTTATTTTAGCGACCTTGCAATGGATTCCGATAAACTTGGTAGGGACTAAGTCTTAGATAATTCTTGACACCTTTGGTTATTTATTTATGAACAAAAACTCTAAAATTATTACGAATATTTAACCAAACTTCAAGTACAATCAATCGTAAAAATATGGGTCATCGAAATTAAGGTATCGGCTTATAATTTTATGAGACGATGATTTTTTTTTTTACATATTTTTGCACTTGATCGTACATAAAATAACTTATATTTTTTGTCTTGTATATGCTTAAATTTAGAATAAGTTGTTGCCCTGGGATTGTTCCAACTTGCTGAGATGGTGCTGTTTATCAGCTTTATAGCCCAGCGAGTCCTGGAGCAAGATAGTTGTAAAAAATTCAGAAACGGATTTAAACAAAAAAAAAACACAAAAAAAATTTGTTACAAATACGTAATACTTATATCAAAGTCAAAGTCAAAGTCAAAATTCTTTATTCAATTTAGGCATCAATTGATGCTCCTATGAACGTCGAAGAATCTACCACCGGTTCGGAAAAACCCTGTTGAGAAGAAACCGGCAAGAAACTCAACAAGGTATATTTTTTTCAATCAGATCTACACTGTTATTAAATTACATACATCTAAAGTATTTAATACAATCAAATTTTTTAACACAGTAGATACGCCATTTGAGACTAGGGATCGCCAATGCGGATCGGAATTATTTCCAAACATCCTTGTCCATGATATAGTCATTAATTTTATAGTACGCCTTAGATATTAATGTCTTCTTCACAAATGATTTGAATTTCGTATCAGTTTGTTCGGTTATTGTTTTCGGAATTTTATTATAAAAACGTATGCATCTTCCCAGAAACGACTTTTTATGTTTTGCGCGCATATGGCACTCATATGCGCGCAATTATACGATGTATACGTTTCCATGTGAAAAAAACTGTGAATAGAAACCAATCGAACCTGAAAAGAAAGTTCGAGATTCGTGTGGTTTTGGTTTAAAAAAAATCCGAGATTTAATTTGAATGTTGTACACGCTATATTGGCTAATTTTCATCATTACAGAACTCCAGTCCCGGAAGGTTCAACATTTCCAGCATGGCCACCGACCAACGCGAGTCGAACACCGTACATGATAATTGGAGAAACAATAGAGCTTGGGGCATCCTTGAATGAAGAAAGAGCTCAATTCTGGGACGATATCTATGATCAATACTACCGTTATCCTAAGCGCCCTACGGAGCCTACAAACTCTGCAGATGGCGCTGGTGTAGTTTCAAAAAGCATTTTAATATGTTTAGTATTAGTGTACAGTACAAAACTTATATAAGGAGTTTGATCTGTATTGGAATAACTACAATTAGAAAGTCATTAAATTTTTATATTGGTATTTATTGATTTTTTATAATTTGTCATCTCATACAAGTGATTGTACAGGATTTAGGGTAGAACCAAAAATAATACGGCAATAGGATGCGTGCCACGTTTTCCAAACATTTTTCAAACAAATTTCTTTATGCAATGTTCTGAGGAATTCAAAATCAAACAACGAAATCATGTTAAGAGTAGTTGGTCGTCACTCCATCTTGTTGGAGGCTTACCTACACTGCGTCTTCCGGTCCGTGGATGCCATTCGAGAACCTTATGGCTCCATTGGCAAACAGTTCTACGAGCGATGTGCCCTGCCGACTGCCACCTTGAGTCTGGCGAATCTTCGAGCTATCTCGGTCGCTTTAGTTTTGGGCGGATTTCATATAATCCTTCATCAGTGCTTCCGTACTGAACTGTATTATGTCGTTTGCAAGTATAATAAATATGTTCATTTGTAGATTGTAAGGTCTGGCTAGGTTCACTCCTATTGGCTCGTGCTGAGGCACCTTCAAACAGGTAGAAAGGGCGTACAAAAATATTTATAACTGGATTTACGTTTCATTAATTTATTATTGTATATTTTCTTCCCATGATTACAGAAAACCAGTTCCAGAAGGTTCAACATTTCCAGCATGGCCACCGACTAACGGAGTCAAATACCGTACATGATAATTGGACAAACAATAGGACTTGGGAATAGAGCTCAATTCTGGGACGATATCTATGATCAATAACCGTAATCCTGAGCACCCTACAGAGCCTTCAAGCTCTGCGGATGGAGCTTAGCATTTGTATAATATACAGTTCAAACATCATTTTAAGAGTTTCATCTATAATAACAACAATTGGAAAGTTATTAAACTATATACTGGTAGTTAGAGTTTCTTTGATTATAAATCACCTCACAAATTTTATTGTAATGGATTTAGGGTACATCCAGAGAGGCACCCAGCAGTGAGATGCGTGCCTCGTCACCCCAATATTTACAAAATTACCAATCGTGCCAAAATCGGGCGATTGATGATCGAATGCAACAGTGTGGCCGAAAGACAGATGCGTGAAAGCTTTGTATCTTGATTAAGTAAATTATAAATTATAAGTTAATCCTACTCTGTTAAATCTATAAGACAAGTTTGCACCGGTCTCGCTCTAGCTGTTAAGGTACAAACTGTAATTTAAAACTTGGGAGACTTCAAACGCTTCAGAAACATGGTATACCACATTATAAACATTTGACTTTTTGGCGTGATGAAAACAAATTAATCTCGTTGATATTTCTGCAATAAAATGTTTTATGAATCATTGATGATGAATCATTGATGATGCTTATCTTTCGAATCTGATGATAATCTTTATCGTGAAATGTCTCTACATCTATTTCTTATTAAAAAAGACATTTTTTGTTAATTAAACGAATTTTGAAAATTTTGGATCTTCTATATTTCATAAAATGGTATTGAAATAATATTTATTTTCTTTATTCGAAGTACATTTTTTGTTTTTGCGGCAAAATTTTCTAAGATGATCTAAGGAAGAGGGATCAGAATTTGAAAAAAAATACTGTCAACAGTTTCTGGAAAAGCACATCACACCCTTCAAATAATTTTTGTCGGTCGTATTCTTTTTAACTTTTTGTCATAATATATCGATAGATCAATTACACGTGAACACATCGAATATACTTTTCCTTCGTCTTTATTTATTTTTATAATTTCTTTTTTTAGTCAAAGATCGACCAGATGCAAGCAGGTCTTCATCTTCTTCATTGTTATCGGCATCCTTAACATGTTGGCTGGGGCGCTGATTTTTACGTGTACATTCACCAATTCTACTGGTACGGCGGGTCTTGTAGAACTGAGACCCTAGTATGGACAGCTTCTACGAACCTGTTGTTCCTTCCAGGCAATCAAAGCGATTTGAGAGCTCGAGTTGAAAGCTTTTCGGGGTTTTCGATCTAAGCGCGAGTACCTAGGTCGGAGCGTGGACTTCATCAGACGGGACCATTCAAATTTAACGTTCATATTCAATGCACCTCTTACTATTAAGTGATCACTGCTGGTTGTCACCCTATGTGTCACAGAGACATCATTGAATACCCGTCTCTTATCGGTCATGATTCGTTTCTCGTGGAGCCATCGGGGTTCATCCTGGTCCATTTCCTGTGAGGGGGCTTCTGGAAGAAAGAATTCATCATGAAGAGTCCTTCTTTCTCTAGAAAATTGGCCAGCCTCTGTCTCTTACGGTTCTTTTGCCCATAATCGAAGTAGGGACTCTTAACTCATTATCGTCTCTCATGCCCAGCTTCGCATTGAAATCCCCCATAACAACATTGAAGTGAGTCTTGTCAGTATTTATGGCCCTACCACAGAAATAATAATAAAGAGGATAGAAGTGCCTTAGACGCGTGACCTTGGCGCCGCGCTTGTGACTCGTAGGTCACAAGCGCGCGACTTGTGGCTCAGTGCTATTTGAAACGTAGGTATGACAACAAGTGCTTTAAAATGGTGGTTTGCAGCATTAGCAATTGCGGAAACTCGTCCATACTGTGTAATTACACTAATAAGGGGATTACATTTCATTGGTAAGTATTAATTTAATGTAATAATGCGGTTTATATCAAAATACAACTTGAGAAAATATTTCATTATGAAATATTGGTTTACACGTTATTAACACGAAACTTCATATACCATTGCTACTCATGCCCATAAAAACGCAGATCGTTTTGAATTATACGCAGCAATGTAAAGTAATTTTTGATAATCCTTTCGTCTTGCACAAAAGTTCGTGGTACGGACAAAAAACAGGTTACGACTAGTACAGACATAATGCCGACGCGGCCAATAAATGGCGGCGTTGTGTAAATGTGGGTATGACTTACGTTGAGTGTTATTCAACGTTATCTCTAAGGTGTAAGGTTCATAATTGTTTGTAAGCAAAAATATTAGTAATTGTGTGCGTGATTGCGTAGTACGGTTCCAGTCTTTTGCATGTGTGCATTTACACAGTAAGTAGAGGGGATGAAGCAGCGACACGAGTTCCGGAAGAAAATAGGAACTAAGGCATTTCTATCCTCTTTATTATTATTTCTGTGGGCCCTACTAATTTCCTCATACACATGTAGCCTCTACTCCCTCATCTGGATTTGATGAGGTCAGGGCATATACCTGAACCATCTTCAACGAATATGAAATACGAATAAGTAAATCTGAAGTAATGTAGTAAATTATTCAGTGGATCTTTTGATATTTTTTTCATTGCTTTGCCGCGCTGCGCTTAATATTTTTTAAACACTTTTTTAAAGTAATTCTTCCAGAAAAACTTATATTTTCGGAATCTGTATTAATGTGGCTTTCTAAAAATATTTTTTATTTCTTGATATCGGTACTATTTCAAAATTGATCGTCACTGGAAAAAAATATTTTCTTTTAAATTTTTCGATTATCGGAGGTATTTTTTTTTTTATATAAAAGTGTACATTTTTGTTTTGGAAAATGATACCCCACTTGCCATACTAGCTATAAATTAGCAGTTATTACGACCAACAGTACGCACGGCGTAAGAAAACTTCACCCCCTCCCCCCCCCCCCCAGCAGGGTGGCTCCCGCCGGCTCTCGGGCGTTTTCCACTCTGGTCCACCTAAGGAAGTAACAAGTGTGCCAAGTCTCATCCTTGAATGTCAAAAATATTGGTTCCCATACATTGAGTGGCTATAAGTATCCCACTAACCATGTTGTTTTGACGTGTTGCAATTGAAATTTTGACCTTAGTGCATTGCGAATATTACACGACATTTTTACGAAATGGATAGGGAATGAAACCCATAAAATAGTACCGTGTCTGACTGACAGACAACGCACAGCCTAAACTACCTGGTGCTAGAGACTTAAAATTTGGCACTCGTGTACCTAGAGTATCGTAGAGGTGCATTAAGGAAGGATTATTCGAATTTCTTATGGTATAAGGAAATATCTAATATTAATTGTTTCTTTGTTTTTTCAATCTCTGAAACTACCTAAACCGATTATAAAAATTCTTTCATCAGTAGAGAGCTTCTTTAGGAAAATGCAAAATTCCCGCGAGATAGAAATAAGTGAATTTACTTTTGGGGCTAATCTAAAAATTATTTCACTTAAATATTTAAAAACACTTACCGCTGATTGATATTTAAGAATTTTTAGAATAGGTCAAAACTGTTATTTCTATCCCGTGGGAACTTTACACTTTCTCAGAATAAAAGTAGCGTATGCCAATCAGAAACAGTGTAGCTATGTTTAAGTGAAAGAATTTTTTAATCGGTCTAAATGTAGAATCCACTTCTTTCCAAGATTTTTGTATTTTCCCGAAGAAAAAGTAGGTAGTCAATGTCTTTAACTTGAACTTTCCCGTTTCCGGGTATAAAAAAAGCCTGTTTCAATCAGGGAAAGTGTAATGTTCTATAGTTGCTAGTAAGTAAATTCATATAATATTATGTACCTGTGTACGAAATTAAAAAAAACTAACGTTATTGTCTACGCGTACTGTTAAAGAAACTGAATCACGTACCACGGTGAAACTTTTTCATTGCAAATTTCATGTTGACATTCCATACATCTGTCAAAGAACTCATGGTAAAATTGGTTGTGAAAAGGTTCCACCCTGGTGCCCGATTCAGTTTCCTTGACTATTGTATACTTAGTCGTGAGAAAAAACAAGTTTTATAATATACAACTAAAACCCAAAAAGCAGGCGAAGGCGGATTTTTTTTAAATTAAGTATTTTATTAAAGGCTCGGTTAAGGTTTATGAGACCACGATTTTTCCAATTTTCAATGTCAATATTGATAAAGACATTTAATGGCACGCAAGTTAAAAGTGCGAGGCGCGTATATTTATGTCAAAAAGATCGATCACACATATAATACGTAGATGCAAGCTTAGGTTCTATACAATTCAATATTATACCTTACGTAGTAGGACATAACGTCGTAAATCATCTGTGTGTGCTTCAGTTTTGTTACCTTTTTCACCAAAAAATGGAATGACATCGCATGACAACGTTGTTGAGAAATAAAACAAAGTACAAGTCTGATTTCGTCTTGGTCAGTTTTTATAATCAACTAGCCTTCCGTCCGCAGCTTCGCCCTAGATAATTAAATTTTCCCGTAGGAAAAGGTATTTTCCCGCAGCAAATAGTAGCCTATGTCACTCAGTGATAATGTAGCTTTCTAACAGCAAAAGAATTTTTGAAATCGGTCTAGTAGCTTTTAAGTTTATTCGTTACACACAAAAATACAAATCTTTCCTCTTTATAATAATTAGTATATTAGTATACGAGTAGATAAACCTATACCTATCGTAACCAACAAAAATTAAATTAAAAATCAATTCTAAAACAAAATACAAGTATTCTTTGAGCCAATTATCTGAATTGATTTTTATCTAAATCCGTTTAGCGTTTTTCCTTGACGGAGTATCAAACTTACAATCTTTCACATTCATAATATTTTTATGATCAAAGATTCTGATTAAGGAGTTTAAAGTGACTGTTATGTTGCTAGTAAGTAAATGCATATCTCGAAATGATAAGCATTTATATATAAAGCGGCAGATCCTTGAATATTATCATTTATTGCTATCCTTTACATATAATCTAGCGTAATCTTGTACATTAGATACGACAGCATGTTGACTGCCGAGTTCATTTTTAAATTGTTTGGATTTATTACAATTTGTTCCGCGCAAAATGAGACGTCAAAAATAGTAACCATAACTCAGGGATCGGTTCGAGGTTACAAATCTAGTGGCAGTGAAGTTTTTGAGTTCTTCGGTATTCCATATGCAACAATACCGAAAGGAGTAGACAAGTTTAAGGTATTTGAAGAAAATATATTTTTCAAACTAAATACAAACTGCAACATAGATGCACAGAAAAAACCCCAGAAAAAAGACCAATGCTGGGAATCGAACCCAGGTCCTCAGCGTTCCGTGCTGCGTGCTTACCCCTACACCATCACTGGTCTAGAAGTTAGCGACGAATCTTTCCCATACATCGTACACTTCAGTCTGTTATAATCACATTTAGGCAGTGATAAAGCGCATCTTTGTTATGCCCTCTACCGAGAGACTTCAACACTCCTTCGGAGCTACCCGCTCACCTGGACCAAGAGATGGCGCTACTAGGCCAACTTTTACAAGTTAAGTATGAAGTATCTTTTTCTATTTTTTTTATTTTCTTCAACTTCATTTTTTTATTACTTTTACGGTCATCCCGTGAAACCATATATTTCAAACTAAATACAAACTGAAACATAGATGCACAGAAAAAACCCCAGAAAAAAGACCAATGCTGGGAATCGAACCCAGGTCCTCAGCGTTCCGTGCTGCGTGCTTACCCCTACACCATCACTGGTCTGGTCTATGTTTCAGTTTGTATTTAGTTTGAAATATATGGTTTCACGGGATGACCGTAAAAGTAATAAAAAAATGAAGTTGAAGAAAATAAAAAAAATATAAAAAAATAAATAGAAAAAGATACTTCATACTTAACTTGTAAAAGTTGGCCTAGTAGCGCCATCTCTTGGTCCAGGTGAGCGGGTAGCTCCGAAGGAGTGTTGAAGTCTCTCGGTAGAGGGCATAACATAGATGCGCTTTATCACTGCCTAAATGTGATTATAACAGACTGAAGTGTACGATGTATGGGAAAGATTCGTCGCTAACTTCTAGACCAGTGATGGTGTAGGGGTAAGCACGCAGCACGGAACGCTGAGGACCTGGGTTCGATTCCCAGCATTGGTCTTTTTTCTGGGGTTTTTTCTGTGCATCTATGTTTCAGTTTGTATTTTGTTTGAAATATATGGTTTCACGGGATAACCGTAAAAGTAATAAAAAAATGAAGTTGAAGAAAATAAAAAAAAATATAAAAAAATAAATAGAAAAAGATACTTCATACTTAACTTGTAAAAGTTGGCCTAGTAGCGCCATCTCTTGGTCCAGGTGAGCGGGTAGCTCCGAAGGAGTGTTGAAGTCTCTCGGTAGAGGGCATAACATAGATGCGCTTTATCACTGTCTAAATGTGATTATAACAGACTGAAGTGTACGATGTATGGGAAAGATTCGTCGCTAACTTCTAGACCAGTGATGGTGTAGGGGTAAGCACGCAGCACGGAACGCTGAGGACCTGGGTTCGATTCCCAGCATTGGTCTTTTTTCTGGGGTTTTTTCTGTGCATCTATGTTTCAGTTTGTATTTAGTTTGAAATATATGGTTTCACGGGATGACCGTAAAAGTAATAAAAAAATGAAGTTGAAGAAAATAAAAAAAATATAAAAAAATAAATAGAAAAACATACTTCATACTTAACTTGTGAAAATATATTTGTCAATATTAATCCGACTAATTTGAGGAACAATTAAAACAAAAAATAATCGTTTCTTTCATTCCCAGGCTCCACTTGAAGCGCCAACATGGACTGAGACATTAAACGCAGTAAACGATTCTATAGCTTGCCTACAAGATCTCTCTACGGGATCTGGTTTACATATGCAAGAAGATTGCCTGATAGCAAATGTCTTCACTCCTGACACCGAAGAGACAAATCTCCCTGTTCTTTTTGTAATACACGGAGGCGGCTTCGTTGGATCATACAGTCAAGAATATTCACCAAAACCTTTAGTCGAAAGCAAACGAATAGTTGCTGTAACGTTTAATTACCGTCTTGGTGTACATGGTTTCCTATGTTTAGGCACTGAACATGCTCCTGGAAATGCAGGACTAAAAGACATGTTGGCGGCATTACGATGGGTGAAGAGTAATATTGCTCACTTCGGTGGTAACCCTGATGATATTACGTTATCAGGTTACAGTGCAGGGTCCGCAGCTGCAGATTTATTATTGCTATCCAAGCCCGCACAAGGACTTTTTAATAAAATTATACCAGAAAGTGGTGCTAACGTAGGAATTTGGAGTGTACAGAAAGATCCTATAAAAAATGCACAAGATTACGCTCGACTTCTGAATTTTACTAATGTTGGCAATTTAGAAAGTTTAGAGGAGTTTTACGTAACAACCCCTATCGAGGTATTGATTTATGATTTGCTGAATTGGCCCAATACTGAATCAGACTTACTGTTTGCACCCTGTTTAGAAAAAGACCTTGGCCAGGAAATTGTTCTTGACGAACCACCTGTAAACATAATAAAACGAGGCGATTTCAACAAGATCCCCGTATTATATGGATTTGCAAATATGGAAGGATTGCTAAGAATATCCAATTTTGACTCTTGGTCAATTAAAATGAATGAAAACTTTGGTGATTTCCTACCTGCAGACTTAAAATTTGAAAGTGACAGTGAAAAAGCAGAAATCGCTCAAACAGTCAAAGAATTTTATTTTGGAGATCAACGTGTAGGACTATACACTCTGTTCAACTATATTAACTACTTTTCAGATATAACTTTTGGTTATCCTACATTAAGGTCTGCACAATTGCAAGTGGAAGCTGGGAGTGATTCAATCTATTTGTACGAATACACGTTCTATAAAAGGTTTCCACCATCAGGTGATATACCCGATGTTCTTATTAATTTTCCCGGAGCTGATCATTGTGCACAAACCGAAGCTGTATTTGAAATGATGCGAATGTTCATTCCCGACGAACGTTTTACTGCAGAGTACAGGCTAATGAGGACACAAATGAGGGAATTGTGGCTCAACTTCATTTTAACTGGGTAAGTAAATAATATTTACAAGGTTTATATCATTATCATGTTTAACGAATGCAAACTGAAGAAAATATAAATTTTTCAAAAAGTCAATTTATCTGCTTCTAAAGTCATTGAGCATTAAAACACTAACTTTAAAATCCTGCTTCATCTACACGCCTTTTATGGAATCTCAAAGCTAATCCACATTTATTTCATTGACGAAATAAGGTATGTGCAATTTTTTGAAGAATCACCGAAACACTGGTACCGCCCGTAGTTTTTAATTTTATTGTGATCTTTTTCAGAAATCCAGTTCTGGAAGGTTCGATATTTCCAGCATGGCCACCGACAAATGCGAGTCGGACTCCGTACATGATACTTGGAGAAACAATAGAACTTGGAGGCTCCTTGTTGGAACAAAGGGCTCTGTTCTGGGACGGCATCTACGAACGTTACTACCGATACCCTGAACCACCTGGAGAAATTGAAAACTCTCCGGATAGTGCTAGTGCAATTTCTGGAAGTCTCGTTTGTCTTGTATTTTTAAATTTATTTATGATTTGAATGAAGATATATTAAAAAAAAGGTTATACCTATATTCGTACACCACTACAATTTGATTTGCTTCCTCTTTTTTCCATAGAACTGTCGCTTTTAGCTCGATTTTGAAATCTGCCTGTGCACGGTTCCATAGCTTAATTGGTTACATGAGAAGTACTTTAAAAATATCTACTTGACAAATAATACGAGACTTAATTATTTTTTAGGGTTACTTACTGTTCAATTTGACATTAATTTTGTCCAAAGTTAAATTCTCCACCAATATCTTTTTGTATTTTTTTATAATTTTGTTCTTAGTTCAAGTCCTCTGATTGTAAGATCTTTTTGTATTCTTTTAATTTTTTTTTACTTTGTTGAAATCCTCGGATTTTAACATCTTTTTGCATTTTTATTTTTGTTTCTTTCCCGTCTTGTTTTGCATTCAAATCCATAACGGAAAACATCTTTTTGAATTTTTTGTGTTTTATATTTTTACTGTTTTTATATTTTTATTTTGGCGTAACCACGGCATCAATTACATAATTGTTAATTTTAGATTAAACTTACAACTTTTTTTTTTTATGGTATAGGGGGCAAACGAGCAGACGGATCGCCTGATGGTAAACGATTACCGTCGCCCATGGACACCTGCGACACCAGAAGAGTCACAAGTGCGTTGCCGGCCTTTTAGGTAGGAGTACGCTCTTTTTTTGAAAGCTTGAAGGTCATATCGGTCCGGGAATACCGCAGCAGGAACCTCATTCCAGAGCTTTGCTGTGCGAGGCAGGAAATTTCTGGAAAAACGCACAGTAGAAGACAACCAACCATCCAGATGGTGAGGATGGAAGTGCTGTCGCGTAGGGCGGTGGCGGAAGGATGCGGCAGGGATCAACCCGAATAACTCCTCGGAGCACTCTCCGTTGTACATGCGATAGAAGATGCACAGTGAAACTACATCTCTACGCAGCGCCAAGGAATCAAGCCCATCAGAAGTTCGTTGGCAGCCGACTATTCGAGTCGCTCTCCGTTGTATGCGATCCAGAGGGAGAAGCTGGTACCGGGGAGCCCCCGCCCACAGATGAGAGCAGTATTCCATATGTGGGCGAACCTGCGCCTTATAAAGCTGAAGGCGGTGGGTTGGAGTGAAATACCGTCTCGATCTGTTGAGCACGCCGAGCTTCTTCGAGGCTAATTTAGCCTAACTCTCCAAGTGGTCGCGGAACTGGACTTCACTCGAGATGTCAATACCAAGGATTCCGATACTGGCTGTGGTAGCAAGGGGAGTGCCTTCGAAAAGAGGTGACGCGACAAACGCAGACTTTTTTGCGGTAAACGCGCAAACCTGTGTCTTAGTGGGGTTAAAACGGACTAAATGAAGTCGACCCCATTCTGAAACTTCTTTTAGGGAAGTCTCAATTTCAGACACAAGTTTGTTTCGGCACTCTATAACGTTTTCCCGAGAAATACCGGTGCGGCCGGTATAAGAGGCATCAACTGTACTATCATCCGCATAACAGTGAATGCCGCCGGATGGCAGCATATCATTGACATGCAGAAGGAAGAGTGTAGGCGATAGCACACAGCCTTGAGGGACACCAGCATTCACAGACATGGAATCAGAGCATGCACCGTCAACTACAACCTTTATGCTTCTGTCCGTTAGGAAGCTGCTGATGCATCCGCATAATTTCTCAGGAAGCCCAAAGGACGGAAGTTTTGAGAGGAGCGCTTTGTGCCAAACCCGATCGAAGGCCTTCGCCACATCTAAACTGACAGCCAATGCTTCACCCTTTGTCTCAATCGCCTGTGCCCAACGATGTGTCAGGTAAACCAGTAGATCGCCGGCCGAGCGGCCGCTACGGAAACCATATTGACGGTCACTGAGCAATTGTCGGTCCTCAAGGTATCGAAGGAGCTGGCGGTTGATAACGGACTCCATTATCTTAGAGAACAGGGGAGTTATGGCTATTGGCCTATAGGTAGATGGATTAGAGCGGTCACATTTTTTAGGGATCGGGTGGACCAGAGCAGACTTCCATGAGAACGGGACTACGCCAGAAGAGTAGGAGAGCCTAAAAAGACGCGTTAAAACCGGACCCAACTCAGAAGCGCACATCTTCAACACTACCGGAGGGATTCCATCAGGCCCATTGGACTTATGGATATCGAGGGAGAGAAGTGCTTTACACACTGAGCTTTGGTGGAACCGGATATCCGGCATACAGCTCTCACAACGCGGTATGGTCGGTGGCATGCGTCCCCCGTCATCCAAAGTCGAGTTGGACGCAAAGAATTTACCTAGAAGATCGGCTTTTTCCTTTGCGTCGTGGGCCAAAGAATCGTTACCCGCGTGTAGAGGCGGAAAAGAAGGCGTGCAGAAATTCCCCTGGATAGCTTTGGCAAGAGACCAGAACGCACGAGTTCTCGAAGGGAGGCGCTCTAGTCTCTCGCCAATTCTACCAATGTGCAACGATTTAGCTCTGGCAATGTCTCTTTTAAGGGACCTGGAGGCAAAATTAAACTCCTTTTTTAAAACACTGGTCTTTACATCCCGTACCTTCGCTGCATTTACCCAGGCTTGGTAACACTCCTGCTTTCGGCGAGAAGCCATTTTACAAGATCGACCAAACCAAGGTTGGGATCTGCCACCAACGGGGACCGCTGAGGAAGGAACAATGAGTTCCATTCCTTGCAGCACCACGTCAGTAACAGAGTCAGCAGCGACGTTGGGATCATCCAGCTTGAAGCAAACCTGCCTCCAAGGGTAGGACGCAAAGAAGGACCGCATCCCATCCCAATCTGCTGACTTGTAATGCCACACATGACGGCTACAAGCAACTCGCCGACGCAGCGGGCACGTGAGTGGCACCTTACTCCGGATCAGGCAATGATCCGAGGAGCCGAGAGGGGCCTCAACGGAGATTTGGTAGCCTGCCGGATGAGATGTCAGCAAAAGGTCAAGCAGAGAAGGCTCCTGGTTCTGCACATCTGGTAACTTAGAAATACCTTAGAATTTTTAGTTATGTAAAATGCCGACAGGTGGCGCTGTTCCGCCGGGCGACTTTCCTACATCGCGCTGTTGAGATTGTATTTCAAACTATAACCTCTCGGGCGATTGGATCTGTTAATGAACTAAAACAATTAATTAACCACAGCAAATACCATCATATGTATTCCTATATCTGTAAGAAGTTGTGCATTATAGTTTTATCATATCGTAGCTAGTGTTTTCTTTTTTTGGGACCTAATTTGTTCACTTACTAACTAACAACTTTAAGTAATACTCCGTCATTCGTTTCTTGCGTTGTAATCTGTTTTAGTTATTTTAATGTTTTATTGCAGTAAAAGTAAAAAGAAAACACTTGCAGTTTTACCTTAACCTATTTCTGCCTGCTTGTCTGAGACTTAACTTAAAGACACTAATGATTACTTGGTGGAAAAGAAAAAATCTTGACCTGGTTGATAAAACTAAGACCGTCATGTGTCATGTCTAAAGGAGTAAGCCTCACAGAAGAGACGTAGGACGAGACGTAGACGTCTCCGCCCCGTCTCGTCTGCCTGCTTTGCATTGCGACGCTTTTATACATTTAATATGAAAACTGATTCAAGGGGCGCCGCGACTGCGGCGCGCCCCCGTCCCACGTCAACTCTGTGTGGCTTGCGCCTTACGCTTCATAAACGGGCTAAATGGAAAAAAGGCGCTTCCGATCGCATTCAACCTCTCTTTTTACTCTCATCTTATACCATTTAATTATAAAAGTGGTAAAAGAAATTGCTATTTTGACTGAGTTACACAATATAGGCTCTTAGTAAGGCTTGAAATTTTAAAATTATTAAACTGAACTTAACACTACATTGAGAGGTATTTTATTTCATCAAGTGGCAACAGGTACTACTAGCAAGCTGTAAATACCAACCTTGTTAATTGTAGATTTTTGAGATAACTAAAACATAATCTATGGAATCAGGCGTTACTTTGTGGAGGTCCATATTAATTAACTGAAACAATTACTTTGCTCGCCCGCGACCTTACGATAGTTACGTTTATGTAAGAAATGCGTGTTCATGCAGTTGCTCCACCTACACACTGTACGAATACACACAAATCACACAAATCCAACCATTACCACCACCAAACTACACTGACGCGAATTGAACTCAACCAGAGCTCATCCTAAGAGTTGGCACCACCACCGTACGCTATGCTGCCAATATTAGACTAACAAACCAAAACAAACGTTTCAACTTGTCACTGTAACTTCTCAAGTACCCACTTTATTTTTCTCAAACAAACTACCCCACAAAAATTAACTTTTATTGTCATATAAAACTACCTTGATTTTTTGTTTATTTATCGATATAGTTTCATGTGTACACGACGAAAAAACGAAGAAAACGGATTTTGCTGAACCAAAGATTTCCTTTTGCAGGATTGATCTTTGGATCCCTAAGATGGGTTTACGAAGTGGAGCCACCTGAATTTTTCATGCCGGTGGGGGGGGGGGGGGGTTAACAAAGCCTTAACAAAGGCTGAGGTTAATAACTGCGTAGGGTTTAGGTATATAGTCGAGGTAAGTCGTACGAATATGGTACCAAACTTGGAATAGTAGCACAATTAATGCATCTATACAGATTGAGACCCTATTTTCCTCCAGAGCAGAAGCTGCCAAAACCTCGGAAAACTAACATCAAAAATCGCGGTGGCTCCACTTCTTAAATCCATCCTTGGGCCTCAAGGACCAATCCTACCTAAGAAAATCTTTGGTTCAGCAATAGCCGTATAATTCACCGTACACATGCAACTAATAAGACATTTATTTTATTAATACTAACTGTTAATGCTAAAATTAGACCCAAGCCGTAGCAAAGGACTAAATTAACCTGTTCATTAATAATAGACCCATAGTGTTGTACCTAATTATTTCCATGCATACAGACGCAACCCCTTGCCGCAATAATGTAACACTTCATAAGAATCCGAATCTAACAATTAATGATTTGATTCCAACAAATGTTTTGCAAAATTCAATCTGTCTGGATGCTCATTCCTATATGCCGAAACATGCTCTTTAAATCTAGTATTAAAACTTCGGCCTGTCTGTCCTATTGCAGTCATTACAAGTAAGCTTGTATACCCCCGATCTAGTTCCTTTATCTACGTGGTCTTTGTGGTTATATAGCCTAGTGTACAAAGAGTCTTAAAGGCAACATCAATATTGTTTGATTTTAAAATATCATAAATCTTATCAGACAAACCCCCAACGTAAGAAATGCTAGATCTCTATTGTTAGTATACTGAGAAGGTAACGCGGCGTAAAGCATGCTATTCACTATCCTTGCCTGTTTCTTCTGAACTAAACTATTTATCATTGATTTTGTATAACCATTTTAAATCGCTATTTGATAAATAGTATTCAACTCAAAATTGAAATGTTCTTTTGAAAGTGACACATATGTACGTAACAATGGAAAGCAGCTAGTTTATGCTGCCAAAGATGAGAAGAAGATGCTGGTATAACAGCATCTCTGTGTACGTAGGCATACGGTATATTTTAAATTGATGTTTACTATTTAATTTTGTAATTGTTAAATCCAAAAAGTTCAACGAACAATTTTCCTCCAATCCTTTCTTGAACTTTATCTTTACATGTTTGTTATTTAAAACATTAATAAAATACATCAAGCTGTCTCATACTCCCTTTCCAGCATTAGATCAAATCATCAACATACCTAAAATAGTACACAATATTACTATTATTACCCACAATATACCGATTCTCAAAATTTTAACACGAATAAAATTATAATAATTATTATTTCGCCAATTTATATGCTGGAGCATTCACGTTTAAGACAACTGGACGAACAGGAACATTATCTTTATGAATTTTAGGTATTCCATATAGAATTGGTGCGTACGTACGGGGGGCACCGGGGTACGTATGGGGAGTACTTATGTGATAATGCGACATGGCCAAGACTGAAAGCCGAAGATAATTAGTATGTCGATATGTGATACTTATGATGTAGTCGTGTTTGTGTGTGCGTGTGTGTGTTTGTGTGTGTATGTTTATGTTTATGTGGATGTGCTTTGTAATGTGAAGTGATGTGAAGTGTGACTTGTAGTGTCACGGCGCAATCCGCGGCTAGTTTCTGGTTCTGTTGCCGTTGTCCACTTAATTATAATAAGTAGGTACCTATTTGTTTGATATTCGGAGACCTTATAAATCTCCAGCTCTTTATATTAATATTATTATTAATTTTGACCTTGGAGGCATCTTACACCTCTAATGATTATGTAACTAGTTTACGTTGACATTTAGAGACTATATACATCTCTGAATTATTTAGATGAAGTATTTTTATTTATTATTAACTCAGGGACTTTATACATCCCTTTGAATGAACTAAAACAATTACTTTGCTCACCCGCGACCTTACAATAGTTACGTTTATGCAAGAAATGTGCGTTCATGCAGTTCCTCCACCTCCACACTGTACGAACACACACAAATCACATAAACCCAACCATCACCACCACCAAGCTACACTGACGCGTTTCGAACTCAACCAGAGCTCATCTTCAGAGTTACCACAACCGTATGCTATGCTACCAAATGTTAAACTAACAAACCAAAACAAATGTTTTAACTTGTCACTGTAACATCTCAAGTACCCACTTTATTTATCTTATTCTCAAACTACCCCACAAAAATTAACTTTTATTGACATACGAGGGGCGTTCAATATGAAGTGAGAATGAGATGCAAACTCTTTTAATATTACGAAATTAAATACTGGCCGGTAAAGCTAATCTATCTAGCTGATTACTATGAAAAAAAAAACTAACTGTCTTTTGTTTAAAAAAATATACGGTAATTTCTTTGCAATGCTATTGAGTACGTTAGCGAAAATGGAGAAAATTGAACTGCGCGCCGTTATCAAATACTTGTGTTTGAAAAATTTTTCTACGGACCAAGTCAATTTGGATTTGCGGGACACTTTAGGGTCTAATGCTCCTCCGTATTCGACAGTCGCACGTTGGTGCGCCGAATTTAGACGTGGAAGAACATCGACAATGGACGACCCCCGCTCCGGACGCCCTACTACAGCAGTAACTGAAGAAATTGTGAAAAAAGTCGAAAACTCAGTTTTGGCGGATCGTCGTGTCACGGTTCGTTTTATTGCTGAAAATGTAAAGATTTCAACGGGGAGCGTGCATAATATTTTACATGAACGCTTGGGTATGTAAAAGGTATCTGCGCGTTGGGTACCAAGAATGCTTACTGACATACAAAAACAAACTAGACTAGAGATTTGTCAAGAAGCTTTGAACCTGATGCAGCAAGACCGGAAACTTTTTTTGGCGCGATTTATAACAATGGACGAAACATGGCTCCGTCATTACGACCCAGAAACGAAACTGCAGTATATGACATGGAAAAGGCCATCATCTCCAAATCCGAAGAAATTCAAGGTGAGCCCATCTGCCGGTAAGGTCATGGGCTCTGTTTTTTGGGATGGTAAAGGGGTATTAATGATTGAGTATCTCGAGCATGGAGTCACTATTACGGGCACATTATACGCCAAACAAATAGCAACATTGCGCAATGAGATCCGCGAAAAACGGCGAGGTAAACTCTCGAAAGTTGTGCTGTTCCACCAGGACAATGCCCCGGCACACAAGTCCGCCGTTGCAATGGCTGCAATTCGTGATGCTGGGTTCGATATCCTTAAGCATCCTCCGTATTCACCAGATCTCGCTCCCAGTGATTTCTACCTATTTCCGAGATTGAAACAATACCTGAGAGGCCAAAAATTTGAAGACGACGACGCGGTAGTCGCTGCAGTACAAGATTTTTTAAGTACTCAAGATGAGACCTTTTTTAAAAATGGAATTTTAAGTTTAGAAAAAAGATATACTAAGTATATTATGCTAAAAGGTGACTATGTCGAAAAATAAAATGACATTTAGTAAAAGTTGTTTATAACATACTCATTCTCACTTTTTATTGAACGCCCCTAGTATTTAAAACTACCTTGAATTTTTTGTTTATTTATTTATAAGGCATATTTAATTAATACTAACTGTTCAAATTCGACCCAAGCCACAGTAAAGGAGAAGATACTAAATTTACCTGTTCATTAATAATAGACCCCATAGTGTTGTACCTAATTATTTCCATGCATTCCAGAGCATCCAGACGCAACCCCTTGCCGCAATAATGTAACACTTCATAAGAATCTGAATCTAACAATGAATGATTTGATTCCAACAAATGTTTTGCAAAATTCGATCTATCTGGATGCTCATTCCTATATGCCGAAACATGCTCTTTAAATCTAGTATTAAAACTTCGGCCTGTCTGTCCTACGTATATCCCATTGCAGTCATTACAAGTAAGCTTGTATACCCCCGATCTAGTTCCCTTATCTACCTGTTCTTTGTGGTTACATAGCCTCGAGTACAAAGAGTTGTTAGTCTTAAAGGCAACATTAATATTGTTTGATTTTAAAATGCCATAAATCTTATCAGACAAACCCCCGACGTAAGAGATGCTAGATCTATATTTGTTAGTAGACTGAGAAGGTAACGCAGCGTAACATCCCTTTGCTATATTTAAGGCTGTATATTGTTAAGCTTATGGATTTAAACTTTTATATTTTAATTAATACTTTATTAACTAGTCACAGGCCCGCGACGCCGAAGTTCCCAAGACGGTCCCATAAGGCTTATGGGAACGGAAGCGATACATGCCCTCGGTACCGCTCTGCTTTCAGAGCATGACATGAGTGCGTGTGAGCCAACTTTGGAGGCGGCAGGCGTAAGCTTGCCTTTGAAATCCAAAAGTTTAATGGTTACTTGACCTGAAATGTGTTTTAACACATTCATTTTTAATGATTGTGACATTGGAAGACTATCTCTGATATATATATATATATATTTTTTTTTTTTTAACTATAGGACCCAATACATCCCTGTATTGTTTTTTTATATAATTTTTTTTTATTTAATTCTATATTTGTATGGTTTTTTAGTTTGTAATTTATTATATTTTAATTTGAAAAGATGACTTCCTGCCAAGTTTCTTGCGGCGCATTCTTCTTGGCAATGATGGTCCTTACGAAAGCGCTGGTAGTTTAAAAAAGTGACATGTAAAAGAGCCCTTTGCGGCCTATTTGCAGAATAAACGTTTTGACTTTTTTTTTTTTGACTGGAAGTGGGTCAAAATCGACTTCCAAAATTTGACCCGTACATACATACATACATACATTGCAAGTTAAATAAAAGCTTGTAAAAAGCATTCTTGCGTAAGTTTGTTGGTGTTCTCTTTGATTTCAAGTTCTTTATTTTGTAATAAGCTATTTAAAAATTACTATGGTAAGATATCCTGGATTTTTTGATAATGCTGTTTTTAGCTTTTGATAAATAAGTTTACCTTTTGGATGAAGTCTCGGTAATAAATGTGACTTTTCAATTTAAAAGAATTATTTTATCTTATCTGAAAAGACACTTGAAAAACGTGTCTCATCACTAGTGCTACCTAATTGCCACGAGTTACCGATGTCTATCACCACTAAATAATTATCATGCACTTTTTTCTGAATAGATCGCAAAGAATTTAATTCGTTTATATTTTATTTATTCAATTCAATTACAAAGTCAGGCTTACAGTTTGCACCAAAACGCCTAACTCGTTAGTATAAAAAACATTACTAAAATTATTAAGTTTTTTTTTTATCTACATAAAACTGACCCGTGATTGACCACTATCTCACCTGATGAAAAGTGTAGAGTAGGTATTTCACAAATTGTGATTCAAATGAACATGACATTTTTATTAAAATGAACATGGACAAGGACATGGACTCCCGTTATAATCAGGGACTGTTCGCTCGAAGTTGTAGACAACTGTACTGTATCTACCTGGGACATACAGTCCAATTAGGTAGGCCCAACTTCGAAAAAGAGATCAATCGACGAATCCGACTCAGCTGGGTAGTGTGAGGCGCGTCGTAG
Organism: Archips crataeganus; assembly: GCA_947859365.1. Taxonomy (NCBI): domain Eukaryota; kingdom Metazoa; phylum Arthropoda; class Insecta; order Lepidoptera; family Tortricidae; genus Archips; species Archips crataeganus. The sequence goes on along the minus strand of OX402056.1, from coordinate 14,784,637 downwards.
GAGAAACAAGTAAACAACGTGACTGCCGACAAAAGACTGACTTTATTGAAAATAAACTTAAATTATACTACATATAAATAGCAAGACTGCACTTTTAACAGTTAACTCCTTACATCTCCCACGGAAAAGAGAAATAAGAATAACATCAGTGTATATATTTTTTTTCATAATGGTAAACAGTATAACTTAGTTCTATTCTTATGCACTAACATTGATTTTCCATCAATATTTATCTCTACATTTGGTGAAAGATCTTTCACAACTTTATATGGGCCCATGTATAACTTATCTAACTTATTACCTACTTCATTTTTAATTAAAATTAAATCATTAGGCATATACTTAACAGGATTCTTACTTTCATCGTATTTTTCCTTTCTTTTAATTTTTGATTTAATCAAGTTATCCTTAGCTTCCTTTTGACAGTTGGATTCTATACTTTAGCTCTTTTGGATAACTATCGTGATTGTACAAAGGTTCTACCATGTTACCATTTAAGTTACTAGGAAGAATGCATCTCCTACCATATACTAGTTCGAAGGGTGTAAATTTAGTTTCAGTATGAACTGAGGTATTAAACGAAAAACACCAAGAACCAAGAACCCCATGTCTCGGGGTGATTTTCTGTTTGTATGCGTAAGAAAGCGGTCAAATGCTTGTGCGTGTTTTCCAACGCACCTAAACTCTGGTGGTGATAGGCTGTAGAGTTTAACTGATCTATGAGTAAGAGTTTACTTACCTCTTTGAATTTTGATGAAAGAAACTCCGTGCCTCTGTCTGTTGCTATTCGTTTCGGAATGCCATATCTAAGAATAAAATTATTAACAAATTCTCGTGCGACTTCTTCACTTTTCTTTGAAATCAATGGATATGCTTCGACGTATTTGCTTAATTCGCATTACTATCATTGATTTCCAATGGACCAACTAAATCTAAAAATTTTTTTTCCCAGTCCAACGTCCCGGCGAACCTATGCTTGAGATCTATTTTTTGGCGTAGTCCTATTTATCGCCAAGACTACATTCAAACACCACATGTGCACTCACGGGTGCTGCGCTGTCATTTTGAAGTTCTCCCGTCACTCGATCTCTGTTGTGGTTTTATTGTGGAAAAAGTGTGTTTGTGTTTTTATTTTTAAATAATGTTAGGACATGCTGTTACAAGTTATTTGTACTTATTACTTTTCAGCGGTTACTCGCGCCGTGCTTTCTCAATACTTTTGTAAAGTGCAGTGACAAACTTGTGTTTTTCTTTTGAGTGTTTTATATATTTATATTTTTCTGCTTATTATTTTTCTGTAAAGCATAGTCGAATGCAGACCGCGACCCAGTCTGGTGGTAGCTCCGGTAACTATGCGTGTCAATTGTGCACAAAATCATTTAAATCCAGTAGAGGTCTAAATATTCATAAAGCCAAATCCCACCGCAACTGCCTTAGTCAAGATACAACTCCTTTAAATTTAAACAGTACACATCCTCTTAATCAACCTTTCCATTATCGCCTTAGCCACCTTAAAAACAGCGTCCAGATAGTTAAGCGTATCCCACGAGGTGCCAGAATCACTGTAGCTGCCCACCTCACCAATATCATACAAAAATGTTACGAATCTAACTCTCCTCAAGACTGGCATAACCTCCTCCTTTTTCCATATTTAGTACTACACGCTAAAGAGGATGATACACATCAATCTTTGACACAAAAAATTAAGAATAACTGTACACACCATTCCATCCCATTGGCCACACACAAACAGTCCAATTATTTTCACAACCAGATCAAAACTATCGAAAATAAAATATGTGACGGTGATCTCAAAGGTGCCGCCCGCTTACTTTTCTCGAGTGACGAGCTATCTCCAGACAACCCGGATACTCTTTCGGCCCTACTGACAAAACATCCTCCCGCACCTGCGACCCCCTATTTTTTCGACCCTCCAACAGCTTTTGAGTCATGCCTGCAGATCAAAAACACCGATGTCTTCAATGCGATTCTTTCATTTAAAACCGGTTCAGCTGCAGGTCTTGATGGCCTTTCACCACAACATTTAAAAGATCTGACGTCCCCGTCCTTGGGTGATACAGGCGAGAAGCTAACAAGCTGTATTGCCAATTTAATAAATTTTATGTACTCTGGCAGTATTCACCCGGATATTGTACCTATCTTGTACGGTGCCAACCTAATCGCCCTTACAAAAAAGGACGGAGGAGTAAGACCAATTGCTGTTGGTACAACACTTCGCCGGCTTGCTTCGAAAATTGCAGTTCGCTATATTTTAGAAAAATTGCACAACCAATTTGAACCCGTTCAATTAGGCTTTGGCGTTAGAGGTGGTTGCGAAGCTGCCGTACACGCGCTCCGCACCTACCTGAACAACAGCGATTGCGAAGTGTTGCTCAAAATTGACGTTAAGAATGCTTTTAATTCAGTAAATAGGGATGCCTTGCTGTTAGAAATCAAATCGAACATCCCCGAATTATACAATTACCTTCTTCATTGCTACGCGGAACCTAGAGGTACAAAATTGATGTATCGATTAAACGAATTGTCATCCGAAGTCGGTTGTCAGCAAGGTGACCCTCTGGGGCCAGCTATTTTCAGTTTGGCTATCAACCCGATTATACAAAATTTGGCTTCCAAATTTAATGTGTGGTACCTCGATGATGGAACCTTAGGAGGTGACTCTGACTCTGTACTTTCGGATCTTTCATTAATCATTGATAAATTTAAATCCATTGGCCTAGAACTAAATTTTAACAAGTGCGAATTATACATTCCAAATTTACATAACGACTCCAATAACCTGATACACAGGTTTAACCAACTTGCACCCAACATTAAAATACTCAATAAGAATAATCTTTGCCTCCTAGGGTCCCCTATTTTTGAAGAATCTATTTCGGATTATTTTGAAAATTCAATATCAAAATTCAAAAATCATTGTCATCGCCTTTTGGAAATTAGCCCGCATTATGCTCTTTCTGTAATAAAGTTTTGCCTTTTTGTCCCAAAATTGACTTATGTGCTTCGCTGCTGCCCTCTTTGGAAACATCAAAATCTTTTAACACAAATAGACATTTTAATCAAAATTAATTTAGAAAGCATTCTTAATATACAGCTAAACGAGCAGTCCTGGACCCAAGGATCCCTTCCCATTCGATACGGTGGCCTAGGGATTCGCAAAATTTCTAGTGTTGCTTTACCGGCTTTTTTGTCGTCAGCCCATAGCTCGTCTAGTCTCATAGGTAAGATCCTACCTACATACTATGAGACTTCGGGCTTGGTGGACGCAAAAAGTGCTTGGCGAATTGCTTGCCCTGACCAAAATTTTCCCGATAATCCAAATTTTCAAAGGTGCTGGGACGACATAACTTGCAAATTAACCGCTGACTCCCTTCTTGACCAGTGTTGTACCGCAGAACGAGCCAGACTTCTAGCAGTAAGAACAAAAGAGGCTGGTTTCTGGCTCCACGCACACCCATCTGCAACCACTGGCACTTTTCTTGACCCCAATACTCTCCGTTTCGCAGTTTGTTTACGTCTTGGGGTCCCGGTCTGCGCTCCACATCGTTGCCCCTGCGGAAGCGATGTAGACCGGCTTGGGCACCACGGACTCTCCTGCCAGAAGAGCGCGGGCCGCTTCGCGAGACATGCTGCCCTTAACGACATTATTCGTCGGTCTCTTGCATCGGCTAACGTGCCGGCTCTCCTGGAGCCGTCAGGTATTTCAAGAGCCGACGGCAAGAGACCAGACGGTATGTCGTTGATCCCGTGGAGTATGGGAAGGGTTCTGGTGTGGGATGCAACCTGTGTAGACACACTAGCCCCTTCTCATATCCACCGGACCTCCACAAGGGCAGCAGCCGCAGCAGAGGCGGCTGAAACCGCTAAAATTGGCAAATATAGTGGTCTCGGCGCCGAATATAATTTCATCCCTTTCGGTGTCGAGACCCTTGGTCCGTGGGGCCCAGGAGCACTAAGCCTCTTCAAAGAGATTTCGAAGAGGCTTATAGATGCTACCGGTGACCGAAGAGCTGGCAGCTACCTCGCTCAAAGAATTAGCCTAGCGATTCAACGAGGTAATGCTGCCAGCATCTTCGGCACAATGCCGCAGGGGCCTTTTTTAGATCTAGTTTAGTTTTAAATTTAGTTTGTAATAATATTATTTTTGTTTGTTTAGATCTAGTTCAGTTTTTAATTTAGTTTGTAATATTTAGTTTATAATTAAGTTTTATTCTTTGTTATTTTTTCATAAATAAATGATTAATTTTAATCTAAAAATATTTTCTCAAAGGCATAACTAGCGGTGGTTGTGACAACCATTGGCTCTTTTATTGGAATGGAATATTTATGTTTCTGACATTTTTCACACTTTCTTACAAAATTTTTAATCTCTTCCTCCATTCCTGGCCAAAAATAATATTTTTTCACGTTATTATACATTCTTCTCATACCTGCATGTCCACTAGAGGGTAAAATGTGGAAATCATTTAAAATTACTTTTCTTTGATCTTTGTCATTTATACGAATAACATCCTTTAAAATACACAAATTTAATTTTGTTTTGCAGTTAGGTTTTTAAATTCTTGCATTAATTTCTCTATAAATATATTATTATTATTATTCTTTGTTACATGAATTACGTCGACGTTTATTTGTCTACAAAAATTATCTAGCTCTTTCACAAATTCGCCTGGCGATAGTTGCGATGAAGAATATAAATATTTAATAAATATGGTATTTTTCGAAGACTCGTAGAGAAATAATTTATTTTCTATGTAACCTGTCGTTCGTTTATGTTTTAGTGCTAATTCTTGTTTACTTATAAATTGCAACTCTACGGACTCTTTCGGCTTACAATGTGTTTCCACGATTTTCGGTTGATCAGGCCGATCATCTGAGGAATCATTGGTTAGGCTAGAAGTCGTTGGTTGACAACATGTTTTCTTAAATTGCGATCGCGTTACAACATTTATTTGCTCATGTATTTCCTTTAACTCTTTACTTGTTACAATAACCCTCGACATAGCGTCAGCAGGTGCGTTATCAGTGCCCTTAACATGTTCTACTTTAAAATCGTATTCCTCGAGCGCTAGTCTAAATTTCAGCAAACGACTCGATGGGTCGCGCATACCAAATAAATAAACTAATGTTTTATGATCCGTCCGAATAATAAATGTACGCCCATATAAATAAGGTCTGAAATACTTTGTGGCCCAAACAATTGCGAGAAGCTCCTTTTCTATGGTTGGGTAATTTTTCTCAGCTTTATTTAAAGTTCTACTACCGAAAGCTACTGGTCTGTTATCACCATTACTCAAAACAGCTCCTAGTGCGTAACCTGATGCGTCAGTTTGAACTATGAATGTATTTTGTTCTGATAAATCCGGATATTGTAAAACAGGTGAAGATGAAATTTTTTCTTTGAGTTTTTCAAAAGAAGTTTGGCAATTGTCGTCCCACAAAAATGGTATATTTTTTCGCAATAAATGATTTAAGGGTACTGCTATTTCCGCAAAGTTACGTATGAACTTTCTATAATAATTTGCGAAAGCTACAAATCTTTTTACTTCCTCGGAATTAGTCGGAGTCGGATAATTTTTAATTGCAGTAATCTTTTCTGGATCGGGTAACACACCGTTGCTTGATACTACGTGGCCTAAATATAATAACTCTTTTTTTAAGAACTCGCACTTGTTGGGATTCAACTTTAAATTAACTTTACGTAATCTTCTAAAAACTTCCATTAAATTTTAGTTATGGTTATCAAGATTTTTCCCAAAAACTATCAAGTCATCCAAGTAAATTAGACATTTCCCGTAAGTTAAACCAGACATAGCTAAATTCATCATCCTTGAAAATGAATTGGGACTAGTTTTTAGACCCATAGGCATTCGAGTCATCTGGTACTGCCCTGAAGCGAAAGCAGTATACTTCCTACTATTTAAGTCAAGGTCACATTGATAATATCCGTTAGCTAAATCTAAGTGTGTAAAATAAATATAGCCTGACAGAGAATCTATTATTTCAGTTATGTTTGGTAGTGGAAATTTGTCATTTTGAATGCTGTTGTTTAATTTTCGGTAATCTATAACTACGCGCCATTTTTTGTCACAATTTTTACTACATTTTTTTAGGAACGATTAAGAGTGGACTAGACCATTCACTCGAACATCTATACTAATATATAAAGCTGAAGAGTTTGTTTGTTTGTTTGTTTGTTTGTCTGTTTGTTTGAACGCGCTAATCTCAGGAACTACTGCTCCGATTTGAAAAATTCTTTCAGTGTTAGATAGCCCATTTATCGAGGAAGGCTATAGGCTATATATTAATGAACTAAAACAATTACTTTGCTCACCCGCGACCTTACAATAGTTACGTTTATGCAAGAAATGTGCGTTCATGCATTATTTTATATATTATCACGCTAACACCAATAGGAGCGGAGCGGAGCGGAAGAATGTTTAAAAATCGGGTGTTTTTGAAGTAAAACTTCTAAAGGCGCTAATCTCAGGAACTACTGCTCCGATTTGAGAAATTCTTTCAGTGTTAGATAGCCCATTTTTTGAGGAAGGCTATAGGCTATAAATCATCACGCTAACACCAATAGGAGCGGAGCGGAGCGGAAGAATGTTTCCAAATCGCGGGTTTTTGAAGTAAAACTTCTATATCTCGGGAACTACTGCTCCGATTTGGAAAATTCTTTCAGTGTTAGGCAGCCCAGTTAGGGGCGGGTTGGGAGTGGGTGGGGGGGGCGGGTTGAGAGCTGGTTGGGGGCGGGTTGGGAGTGGGTGGGGGGGGCGAGTTGGGAGCGGGTTGGGGGCGGGTTGAGAGCGAGTTGGGGGCGGGTTGGGAGCGGGTTGGGGGCGGGTTAAGCGCGGGTTGGGAGCGGGTTGGGGGCGGGTTGGGGGCGGGTTAGGAGCGGGTTGGGGGCGGGTTGAGAGCGAGTTGGGGCGGGTTGGGAGCGGATTGGGGGCGGGTTGGGAGCGGATTGGGGGCGGGTTAGGAGCGGGTTCGGGGCTGGTTGAGAGCGGGTTGGGGGCGGGTTGGGAGCGGGTTTGGAGCGGGTTGAGAGCGAGTTGGAGGCGGGTTGGGGGCGGGTTAGGAGCGGATTGGGGGCGGGTTAGGAGCGAGTTGGGGGTGGGTTGAGAGCGAGTTGGGGGCGGGTTGGGGGCGGGGGGTTGGTGCGGTTGGTGCGTACCCCATACGTACATAAGTACTCCATTACACCAAATGGTCATGCTCTAAAGCAAAATGCATGTTACTGCTTACAAGATATACACAAATCACTACAAGGTAGTGTAGTGTGTAGTGTGTAGTGTAGGTATGCCTACAATAATTAAAGGTTCCCTCGATTTCCCTAAAACCAACTTATAAGATCCTCACTTGACGACAATGCAAAAAAAAAGCAGTTTATAAATGACAGAGTTCTGAGGTACCAAAAATAAATTGTAAAATTACAACCGGACTCCTCTTTCTTGTTTGGAGTCGGTTAAAAAGAAGTTTTTCTACAGATAGCTTACTTCTATCGCCTGGGAAACGGAACATAAGACGACTTGAGGTTGACTTCACATAATTATATCTTCAAGACGCTCTTCAACACAATGTCCTATGAAGATACATAACTATTATTGGTAGTATTAAAATTAACATAGATTAGTTCAGTTAGATAATTCTATCAGTTAGTTTTAGTTACATAAATTTCTACAATTTAAATTGTCCTAAATGATAAGAACTCCTTGTAACTAGTTTTTGTGTTTTTTGCATGTATTTTAATATTTAAGTTAGGTTTTGTTAGCTATCTTACACCTGGAACACAGGAATTTTCCTAGTTCAGGTATATATAACTGTTTTAGTTCTAATTTAAAATATTTTAGTCTATAGGTTCTGTAATTGTACCTAAATGTCAAATTTAATAATATTTATTATTATTATTATTTATACAGTGTGAAAATTTCACCCTGTATAAATTTACAAAGTACGTTTTGTAATTCATGAGTTTGCCTCAAAATGGTAAGCTGATAAATATGAGTCATAACATTATCGTGTAAAGGTGATAATGAGTAAATGATTCACTACCGTGCTCATCCTTCAACGATAACTGTTATGAATCTAAAATGATAATGATATTGATAAGCAATCATATTAATAACAGCCATAAAAGAACAGTTTTCGAAAAAACAGTAACAGTTATTCTTCATTACTACAAGCTGTTGTAGATTTAATTGTTTCAGAATGTCGACTGACATCATTACTTTTATGGTTTTAGTGTGTTTGTCTTTTGCTGCAGCGCAAATTAGTGAGTCAAGAGATGTATCCATTAGCCAAGGAGTAGTTCGGGGCTACAAAGCGCCGGGCAGTATAGTGTTTGATTTTTACGGCATTCCCTATGCCACTGCGCCGAGTGGAACAAACAGATTTAAGGTATTTTTTTCATCAAATATTTCGTCGCTATTTTCAAATGCTTTAACAAATAGTTTAACGTAATTATCATGATCTTCCATGCGCAAAAGTGCATTTTATAATTTCCTAACCATAATTATTTGCATTTTCAGGCTCCTCTTGCTCCTCCTACTTGGACAAGCGTGTTTGAAGCGACAGACAACACTATTGCTTGCCATCAAAATCCAGCGTTAGCCATAAACCTCAAAATAACTGAAGATTGCCTAGTGGCCAATGTGTTCGTCCCAGATACACAAGAGACAAATCTTCCCGTTGTACTTTACATTCACGGAGGTGGTTATTTATTGGGATCTGCTCAACAATTGCCACCAAAAAGGTTAGCAGAAAGTGGACGAGTATTAGCCGTTGCAGTTAACTACCGCCTAGCAGCGCATGGTTTCCTATGCTTGGGCACTGAAGACATTCCGGGAAATGCTGGGTTGAAAGATATGTTGGCAGCTTTGCGCTGGATTAAGAACAATATTGCTTCCTTTGGTGGTAATCCTGATAACGTAACTATAGCAGGTTTCAGTGCAGGTGCTTCAGCAGTAGATCTTTTAATGCTTTCTAAATCTGCAGAAGGACTTTTCAATAAAGTTATACCTGAAAGTGGTGCTAATGTAGCAGCATGGAGTGCACAAATAGATCCTATGAAAACTGCACAAGATTATGCTCGGAAACTGAATTTCAATAACGTTGGAGACTTAGAGGCTTTGAATGAGTTTTACAAAACAGTATCCTACGATTTACTGCTTTCTGATATATCACCTTTGACAAATACAAATACTGATTTTTTATTTACGCCTTGTGTAGAAAAAGATTTGGGGCAGGAAATGATTCTCGATGATTCACCAGTAAATATCATTAATAAAGGCGAATACAACAAGGTTCCGGTTTTATATGGATTTGCAAATATGGAAGGAATGTTAAGGTTGCATCTTTTTGATACTTGGGCAAGTCAAATGAATGAAAATTTTGCAAATTTTATACCACACGATTTGCAATTTCAAGATGATAGCGAGAAGCAGGATGTTGTTGAGAAAATTAAGGAATTTTACTTTGGAAACAACAATGTAGGTCTATATACGCTTTTTGACTTCATCAACTTCTTCTCAGACACAATATTTAATTACCCTGCATTAAGGTCTGTAAAGCTGCAAGTAGAAGCTGGCAGCAATCACATTTATTTGTATGAATATTCGTTTTATAAAAAATATCCCTATGTCGATGGAGTTCCAGACATTCTTATAAATTTTCCTGGAGCTGATCATACTGCGCAGACTGAAGCTGTTTTGACTTCACCTCAGAACTTTGAAACTGAGGAGTACAGGCAAATGAAACTCAAAATGCAGGAACTGTGGATCAATTTCATTGTGACTGGGTAAGCAAATTAATGATTAATTAATTCTTGAAAACTCACAATTATTTATTGTTTAAAGCCTGCTTTGCGCTGCTTCAAAAAATTATACACCAAAAAGGTAACGTTAATGTTGCTTCATATTCGATTTTGATTTTACCTTTTGTGATATAACAAAATCAAGCTCTAGCATTAACGAGGCTGAGAAATATTGTTTTACGTTTTATGTTTTATAGATTATTGGGTACTAATAAAAAATTCCTAGCTCGTGATAAATTTGTTTGTAGTTTAAATCAAAAAAGTCACGGAAGACTGAAGTTGGTTGTATCCTGGGCTAAGTGACTACAAAACTTTTTTTTTGTGTGTTGTCACAAATTATTTCACTTACATTATTTATTTTAATGCATTACAGGAATCCAGTTCCCGAAGGATCATCGTTCCCAGCATGGCCTCCAACGAATGCGAGCAGTTCTCCATACATGATTCTTGGTGATTCCATAGAACTTGGAGGGATTCTAAATGAACAAAGAACACAATTTTGGAATGACATCTACGATAAATATTACCGTCATCCTGTGGCTCCGGCAGAGCCTGAAAACTCCCCGGGTAGTGCAAATACGCTTTCGAGGAATACCATTTTAAGTTTAGTACTGATGTGTGTTGCAAAAGCAATTTCCAAGTTTTAATTTGAAATTACACGACAAAGCTGAAATGGTAATAGCAATGTAATAGATTCCGTATTTGATGCAGCCGATAAATAGGTTTGAAATTTCAAATAAACTTTAAATCGAGAATTTTTAATTAACAAACTTTATCAAAATGCTGTTTTCACCCAACTGCCGAAAATGTATGTATCATTTTTGGCACGCCCTGCGGTCTAAACGGCTAGATGGACTTTGAAGTGTGAGATGTCATTAGATTCGTCTCAGTTGCGCAAGTGACATAGGGTACCTATGTATTTTTACGGAATTTCCGTTGGGACGGGAATATACAGCGTAAATTTTAAACTTCCTATTGAATATGACTTGTGGTACTCGTACATGTTTGTAAGTCGGTGACTTATGTTTGGACTCATAACATAGCATATTGAATTTTTCAGTGAATTGGCTTATAGCTGTAATACTGTGTAAATTTTGTTTTACTTAATAATAAATAAATTTCAAAGCCGTCACTCGTACTCATGGCGTCGTACTCAACTCTGCTGGTTACTGTAGCGAAGGCGCATCTATAGGGTCCCGCTCCCCCGGTGCAGATCCGCTTTAGCTAGGCGTTCACCGGCCTACTCACACTGTTGCGTATATAACCACATCTGTAATTTCTGTGACATTAAACTTCTGTCAGTTCCCAGAGCTAAAAGGATTGTGAAACATTGGTTACTGACGTTGTCATACAGTGACACTGAAGAAATAATGAAATGCACAAGAATAAAGTGAATCCATTTTATGAGGACATATAACATACACACGCACACACACGTACACACACGCCCACACACACACGCACACACATTCACACAGAGACACACACACACACACACACACACACACACACACACACACATCTCCCAACCTTCTTTACCCTGCTGTATAGGATTGTAAATAGGTATAGGTAGTATAATTTAATTGAAAGCGTGATTTATAATAACACTTATGTAATATTTTTTCTTTTTTTTTTCTGTTTAATACACTCGCAGATGGCCAAGATACAGGCTCAGCCTAGTTTGGCCACTGATGGATACCCTCAAGTATGTAAATATGTAGTTTTTGTTAATAAACGATTTTGTATTTTTTTTTTTGTAAATAAATTAATAAATGTTTTTTTTTTCCTTTATCATCATCATCATCACAGTTTATATACGCCCCACTGGCTACAGCAAAGCCACGGGCACGGGCCTACAGGCAGTGGGACGTCATTTGTGGGTACTAAGTGTAACTAAAAATTTAATTTTAAGTTATTTAAGACTTTTAAAAAGATCAAAAACCCGCCTGCAGAAATACTACTAAAAATGTTAAAACAAGATAAAGAATTCAATAACTGTAAAAAGCTAACTTACCCAAGCGGCCAAGTAAATAAATCGAAAAAAAAACCGGCCAAGTGCGAGTCGGACTCGCGCACCGAGGGTTCCGTGTAAATTTATATGTATCTATGAACATCCAGTCTTAGCAGACCCCTGCTCCTAAGCAAAATGTGCGTATTGTGGGATCATTGTAGTTTGGTTACTGATATAGACAGATACAGAAAAAAATTATGCTTTTCGTAATTATTCCTTCATCTGTGCCATAAGACCTTGCCTCGTACCAAATTTCAAGATTCTGAGTTCACGGGAAGTACCCTGTAGGTTTTGATTCCCTTGCGAGTAGTAGTTGCGAGTTTGAAAATACGCGGCTTAAATTGCTGTTTCTTTTGATTGCGTTGACATAGAAGTTTGATTTTCAACCGACGAAAACAAAAGGAGAAGGTTCTCAATTCGACGTGTATATATTTTTTTTTTATGTATGATCACGCATAACTTTTTACAGAGTAGTCCGATTTTGATGATTCTTTTTTTATTGGAAAGCGTATACCCCGAGGGTGGTACTTTTTAAATTTGGAAAAAATATTTTTACCCTAAGGGTAGAAAAACAGGGAATGATTGATTGTTCAGTTACTGATTGTACTATATGACCACGCATAACTTATTACAGAGTAGTCGGATTTTGATGATTCTTTTTTTATTGGAAAGCGTATACCCCAAGGGTGGTCCCATTTAAATTTGGAAATAATATTCCTACCCTAAGGGTAGGAAAACAGGGGATGATTGACTAACTTTGTACAGAGTAGTCTGATTTTCATAATTCTTTTTTATTGGATAGATAGGGATACCTTGAAGTTGGTATTATAAATTTGGAAAAAAAAATACCCCAAGGATGGAAAAAAAGTATAAAATAAAAACTTTTTAACAAAAAATTAAACCGCCGAAAAAACTGAAAACCAAAAAATAATACCTTTTTTGTTTGACCTTAATCTAGGTACCAGTTTGAAGTCGGTGCCTCAGCACGAGCCAGGTATTCAATACCTCTACGTGTTCATGAGGAAAAAAATAGTAACTTTAAATTTATTAAAAATATTTTTTTTATATGATTTGACTGAAAATGTACGGTTTTCGCAATTTCTCCTTTATCTGTGCTATAATACCTTGCTACATACCAAATTTCAATATTCTGAGTTCACGAGAAGTACCCTGTAGGTTTTGATTCCCTTGCGAGTGTCGAAAATTTGCGGCATAAATAGATTGGTTACTGATATAGTGATATAGACAGACAGACAAAAAAAATAATGTTTTTCGCAATTTTTGCTATATCTGTGCTATTAGACTATGATACCTCCACGAGTTCCTGAGAAAAAGGGTCTTGACAGACGGACAACAAAGTGATCCTACAAGGGTTCCGTTTTTTCCTTTTGAGGTACGGAACCCTAAAAAGTGTGTAAAAATATTTATTTTTTAATAATGACACGTAAAGTCGCCATTACATCTTTAAAAAATCACCAGTAAGTTGTACATAATAATTAAGGTACAGTCGACAAAAGCGAGGCCTGCCCAGTTTCGAAACAAATTTGCTTGCAGCCGTTGAAGTTCATTGGTATCACAGAAATAATAATAAAGAGGATAGAAGTGCCTTAGACGCGTGACCTTGGCGCCGCGCTTGTGACTCGTAGGTCACAAGCGCGCGACTTGTGGCTCAGTGCTATTTGGAACGTGGGTATGACAACAAGTGCTTTAAAATGGTGTTTTGTAGCATTAGCAATTGCGGAAACTCGTCCACACTGTGTATAATTACACTAATAGTGGTTTCATTTCATTGGTATGTATTAATTTAATGTAGTAATGCGGTTTATATCAAAATACAACTTGAGAAAATATTTCATTATGAAATATTGGTTTACACGTTATTAACACGAAACTTTATATACCATTGCTACTCATGCCCATAAAAACGCAGATCGTTTTGAATTATACGCAGCAATGTAAAGTAATTTTTGATAACCCTTCCTTCTTGCACAAAAGTTCGTGGTACGGACAAAAAAACAGGTTACGAGTAGTACAGACATAATGCCGACGCGGCCAATAAATGGCGCCGTTGTGTAAATGTGGGTATGACTTACGTTGAGTGTTATTCAACGCTATCTCTAAGGTGTAAAGTTCATAATTGTTTGTAAGCAAAAATATTAGTAATTGTATGCGTGATTGCGTAGTATGGTTCCGGTCTTTTGCATGTGTGCATTAACATAGTAAATAGAGGGGATGAAGCAGCGACACGAGTTCCGGAAGAAAATAGGAACTAAGGCATTTCTATCCTCTTTATTATTATTTCTGTGATTGGTATGGATTGATATGGGCAGATGTCTGTCTAGCCACTGCAAGCAAAATGGACATTTAAGGTGTCAAGGCAACGCCATCTAGCGACGAGTTATGTAACTTGTTTCGCTAATTTGTATGAGACTTGATAAAAGCGCCATCTAGTGAGTAATTCAAAAGATGCATAAGTAAATTTAGTTCTTTAAGTTATTTTTATAAGGTTCATATTGATGTATAAGTGCCTTTTTCATTTCCACATTACGAAGTTTCACTTCTTCCGCGCGGAGGAGCTGCACGCACGATTATTTTATTATCAATGGTATTAGGTATTATTTAAAAAAAAGATGGGTTACACCTGTATAAAGAAAATTATTATTATTATTATTATTATTATTAAATATAACTTTATAGGGATTTATATTATTTGTTACATACATATAAATAGATTTGTTGCAAATTCATTCAATTTAACAAATATTTATTCCAACTCTAAGAATAACGTTAGGCATAGGCAGTATTTGGAACGTGATTATTAAAAAAAACCGGCCTAGTGCGAGTCGGACTCACGCACGAAGGGTTCCGTACCATTATCTATAAAACGGCAAAAAAAACACGTTTGTTGTACTGTACGGGAACACCCCTTAAATATTTGTATTACTTTAATTTAATTATTTATTTTAAAAGTGAATATATCACTACACGGTATAAAACAAAGTCGCTTCCTGCTGTCTGTCTGTCCCTATCTATGCTTAGATCTTTAAAACTACGTAACGGATTTTGATGCGGTTTTTTTTAGTAGGTAGATTGATTCAAGAGAAAGGTTTATAAGTATAACGACCAGACGACCAGATGGCCTAGTGGTTAGAGAACCTGACTACGAAGCTTGAGGTCCCGGGTTCGATTCCCGTGTCGGGGCAGATATTTGTATGAAAAATACGAATGTTTGTTCTCGGGTCTTGGGTGTTTAATATGTATTTAAGTATGTATCTATCTATATAAGTATGTTTATCCGTTGCTTAGTACCCATAACACAAGCTTTGCTTAGCTTACTTTGGGACTAGGTCAATTGGTGTGAAATGTCCCGTGATATTTATTTATTTTATTTATTTATAAGACATGCATTGCACCCTGCGATGGCGTGCCGGGGTGGATCGCTAATAATAAATAATAAATATTCTGTACGTACAGCCTGGTGACAGACAGCCGAGCGGAAGCGGAAGCGAAGTCTCAGTAATAGGGTCCTGTTTTTACCCTTACGGAACCCTAAAAAACGAGGCAGCGGCGTTCATGCAACGAGGTTGCATACTTTGAAAAGTGCGGAAAACTTTTAACATTTTGGAAATATTTCACTGTCATGTACTTACTTAGTTTATTTAGTCTTTGTAATTCATCATCATCATTTCAGCTAAAAAACGTCCACTGCTGAACACAGGCCTCCCCCAAGGCTCGTCAAGCAGCTCGGCCCTGCACAATCCGCATCCAACGCGTTTTCGCAACCTTAACGAGATCGTCGTTCCATCTTGTTGGAGGCCTACCCACGCCGCGTCTACCAGTCCATGGACGCCACTTGAGAACCTTCCAGCTTTTACGAGCGATGTGCTACGCCCACTGACACTTGAACCTGGCGATTCTTCGAGCTATGTCGCTAACTTTAGTTCTTGCGCGGATTTCATCATTATTAATGCGATTCCGCAGACAAACTGCGAGAATAGTCCTCTTAATCGCCCTCTGAGTGACCTGAGTTTTCTTATGAGGCCCATCGTTTGCGGCCATGTCTGAGTGCCATAAGTCATCACCGGCAACACACACTGGTCAAAGACTTTTGACTTAAGACACTGCGGTATATTGGGTGACAAGATATTGTGGAGCATCCCGAAAGTTGCCCAGCCGAGTTAGATCCGTCGATTGACCCCTTTCTTAAATATTTATTTTATTATATTTTTTAATATTTGTTGTTATAACAGCCACCAGAATACATAATCTGTGAAAATTTTATTTGTCTAGCTATTACGGTTCATGAGATTGATGGCCCAAACGAATAATAGACGTGCAAAGGCCCTTACACAAAAAATTTTTTTTTGCTTCTTATGCTTTTATATACCCTAGGCACGTTGTACATTTTTTTAAGCCAATCCGATTTATTGTGTATGAATAATATGTATTTAGTTTTTATTCGTTGGTAATTTTCCATAATATAAATTAACTCGAATAAGATTCCAAGAGAGTGTTGCCGTTTTAACAATTTTGTTACTATACACGAATGGAATGGAATGGAATGTGCAATGGTTTTCTACATTTTTTTTATTCCAATTTTAGTAATATTACTTTGCACGTTTATTCGTATTAAACTTTGTTAGCAAGATTCGTGTAAACTAGCATTAAACCTTTGATCGCCTTCAATCTTGTCAGCCAAATTTTAGTTATACTAGCTTTCACAGGGTACGTATCATAATGTATAAAATCAAAATATATACGTTTACAATATATACGTTCAAACTATATAAAATCGAAAAATATAATAGTTAAAATAAATAACAATCAGAATTCATAAAGTACGTTTTTCATAATGGTCGGAATACATACAGTTAAAATGACTAAGTTCACAATGTATAAGTTCAGAATATATACAATTAGAATATATAATGTTTGAAAGAAATAACAATAAAAATCTATAAAGAACGTTTTTCATAATGGTCGAAATCCATACGGTCAAAACACATACAATCAAGATGCGTACAATAAGATTGCTTCCATCTTAATGTAGCATTTTGATAGTATGTTCTAGGATTGTATACTTATATTCTATGTGAAAATACGAACCATTACGATTAAAACCGATGCATCGCGAAAGTCAAAGTGGAACCTATTGTATTGTTTGTTCATCAATTCATCATCATCTCCAGTCTATTTACGTCACAGAAATAATAATAAAGAGGATAGAAATGCCTTAGTTCCTATTTTCTTCCGGAACTCGTATCGCTACTTCATCCCCTCTACTTACTGTGTTAATGCACACATGCTAAAGACCGGAACCGTACTACGCAATCACGCACACAATTACTAAAATTTTTGCTTACAAACAATTATGAACCTTACACCTTAGAGATAGCGTTGAATAACACTCAACGTAAGTCATACCCACATTTACACAACGGCGCCATTTATTGGCCGCGTCGGCATTATGTCTGTACTAGTCGTAACCTGTTTTTTGTCCGTACCACGAACTTTTGTGCAAGACGGAAGGGTTATCAAAAATTACTTTACATTGCTGCGTATAATTCAAAACGATCTGCGTTTTTATGGGCATGAGTAGCAATGGTATATGAAGTTCCGTGTTAATAAAGTGTAAACCAATATTTCATAATGATATATTTTCTCATGTTGTATTTTGATATAAACCGCATTATTACATTAAATTAATACATACCAATGAAATGTAATCCCCTTATTAGTGTAATTACACAGTGTGGACGAGTTTCCGCAATTGCTAATGCTGCAAAACACCATTTTAAAGCACTTGTTGTCATACCCACGTTTCGAATAGCACTGAGCCACAAGTCACGCGCTTGTGACCTACGAGTCACAAGCGCGGCGCCAAGGTCACGCGTCTAAGGCACTTCTATCCTCTTTATTATTATTTCTGTGATTTACGTCCTATTAATGTCTATTAGTGGTGTTGCGATAGCGATAGTATATCGATCGATAGTATCGTGTGATACTATCGTGGGCTTGAAAATCCGTCATATTATTGATAGTACTATCGAAACTATCCACCATCGAAACGAACATTTCATTATATTATACTGTTGCAAAACTATCGATACTATCGAAACGCGTCGATAGATCATAGATAGTATAGATAATATCGACTCTTTTGACGCGATACTATCGATAGTATCGACCAAGTTCAATAGTATCGCCTAATATTCACTATAGAATTGCAGCATGTCGATATTTTTGATAGAACTATCGCGTTATTGACTGATTTCTCAAGATCAACTATCGATAGCGAAACTATCGCTATCGCAACAACACTATTGTGTTTAAAGCTCATATTTTTGAGAGAGGGTAGCAAAGAAAATTATTACCTACTGCACAGAAATAGGGTAGACATGAGATTGTAACTGGGTAGGTACATTATTTGGTCGATCAAATGAGTCTGTATTGCTGTATGATTACTGGTGCAGTGTGCTTTGTAATTTTACTGTCGGTTAATAATGCCACAGGATAGTATTTAGTTATTTAGTATATTTAGTATGCACATTTTCATTTGGCCAAATTTTCATTTCATATCATCACGGAAAATAACATTAAGGCATTTTGTTTTTTACCAAATGCTTTATTTAACCAAAAAATCTTCAAACAATAAATATTTAGTACCACTAAGTACACTGTAGTAGATTTAGAAACAAGGGTAACCCTACCATTACACCACTACTAACCATTAGAGTATCTAGATAATTTGAAATGAAACAAACTTTGCTTTGCTGTTTTTCGGCGAGCGAGCGAAGCGAGCGAGCATGACGGTTCGGGGCGGAAGCGACTCGGAATGGTTAGGTTCAAAGGCTAAATGCGGGAGCGTAGTGGAGCGAAGCTCCCACATTAGCCTTTGGTGTTAGTTATTTTTTTTATTACTACGTAGAAAACCTTATTTGTTTGATAAAATTTGGTATATGATTTACATTTACATTTCATAATGTTAAAGACAAATACCTAATGGAAATAATCATTTTCTGTGCTGATTCAAAAAAAATACCTAACACCGAAGGCTAAGGCGGGAGCTACGCTACGCTTCGCTCCCGCCTTAGCCTTCTGAACCTAACTTATCCGAGTCGCTTCTGCCCTAAAAGGTCTTGCTCGCTCGCTTCGCTCGCTCGCTGCCAGCGAGGTACCGGTTAGAGTATACGAAAGGGTGTTTTTATATTTTATCGGTCTTTCGGGTATAGTGTATATTATAACCTTTGATTATGTATTTCAACCATTATGGAAAACATACCGTAAACTGTAGTTACTTTGAAATGTGGGGCTACTTTAGAAAAGAGTTTTTTACCCCGTTTCCTTATTACACGCTTTATATTAGCTTCACCTGTATGTTTGTATGTATGTATGTTTGTATGTTTGTTTGTAACCGACTCCTTAGGGCGCGATTTTGACCCACTTCCCGGTTTCCGATTGAGCTGAAATTTTGCACATATGTGTAAATTGGATGACAATGCAATATTATTGTAACATGGAGCTGATCTGATGATGGAGCTGGATGATGGCCATAGGAACTATGTAATAAAACAACACAATCCCGTCGAGTTTGGGCTCGTTTGATTCGTCTTGACGAGCACTTTGATCCCAGATGGTAACCAGGGTCTGATGATGGAGCTGGAAGATGGCCAAAGGCACTCCACAATAAAACGACACAACCCCATCGAGTTTGGGCTCGTTTGATTCGTCTTGACGAGCACTTTGATCCCATATGGTAACCAGGGTCCGATGATGGAGCTGGAAGATGGCCAAAGGTACTCCACAATAAAACGACACAACCCCATCGATTTTGGGCTCGTTTGATTCGTCTTGACGAGCACTTTGATCCCATATGGTAACCAGGGTCTGATGATGGAGCTGGAAGATGGCCAAAGGCACTCCACAATAAAAACGAAACAACCCCATCGAGTTTGGGCTCGTTTGATTCGTTTTGACGAGTACTTTGGTCCTAGATGGTAACAAGAGTCTGATGATGGAGCTGGAAGGGGGGTAGGTGGCGGGTTGGGGGGGGGAATGGGGTATGGGGTAAGGGGGTCGGGGGTTTAGAGGGTTGGGTGTTAGGGTGTGGCGGTTGGGGTTAGGGGATGGGGGGGGGTTTACGGGAAATAGGGTGGGGGTGTAGGGTGGTTCGGGGGTAAGTGATTTTGGGGGGTTGTGGGAAATGGGGAGGGGGTAAGAGGCCTAGATGGTAACAAGGGTTTGATGATGGAACTGGAAGGGGGGGCGGTAGGTGGCGGGGTGGGGGGTGTGGGAGGGGTGGGGTGGGGGGGCTTGTGACGGGTGGGGGGTGGGGGGTGGGGGGTGGGGGGTTTTCCGGGGGTATGGGGGTTCGGTGTTAGGAAGGTTGGGTTTAGGTGGTTCGGGGGTTTGTAAAATGAGGACGGGGTAAGGGGGGTTTAGGGGATTGGGGGTAAGGGTGTGGGGTTTGGGGGGGGGTTGGGGTAATGGGGTGGGGGATGTTCGGGGGTTGGGTTTAGGGGGTTTAGGGGTTGTAGGTGAGGGGGTAAAGTTAGAAAGAAAAAAATGCAACTAAAAATAGAAAATAAATAATAGTTTAAAAAAACTAAAAAACACGCTTTGAAAAATAAAAAATAAATTTTAATAAATTTCCATTCACTATTCTTATAGTGCAGTAAAAAATCTTAATAAACAATTATTATATTGTTATATCCAGATCAAAATTTGTAAACAATTCTAAATATTGATAAAATAAATAATAATAGTTTAAAATATTTTATTGTAAAAAAAGCGTGGGGTGCATGGTGTCAATTGTCAAGGATTATCATTTTGATAACATCTTAAAAAGCACCCCACGCTTTTTTTACAATAAAATATTTTAAACTATTATTATTTATTTTATCAATATTTAGAATTGTTTACAAATTTTGATCTGGATATAACAATATAATAATTGCTTATTAAGATTTTTTACTGCACTATAAGAATAGTGAATGGAAATTTTTTAAAATTTATTTTTTATTTTTTAAAGCGTGTTTTTTAGTTTTTTTATTTTTAAGACCATCTGTGGCAGTGAAATAAGTACCTTGTTAAATCACCTAACTTTTTACCTCATTTGCTCAATCGAGCTATGAATATTTGCGTTTTTACAACCATTTTAAATCTATCAAAGTAGCCCCAAAATTTCCTAAAGTAACCCTTGTTTACCAGTACTGTATATAAGGGTCCGTTGCCTCGTAGGGAATCAGAACCTACCAAACTGACTCAGATTGGTGGACACTCAGATGACTTCTACAGGAAGTAAAAGACACGTGTCAAACGAAAATCAAAAGTAACAAACCAGTATACTGTATAAAAATTTAGATTGATATTTTATTTAACTATAATATTTTATAATTTTATGTATTTTGAACGTATAGATTGTAAACATATGCATTTTGTGCAATATGACTAGGAACCATTATGCATTGTAACTATTATATATCGAGGGGTGAAAGGCTAATGGCGTTAAGCGACACTATGGGCGATATTGAGTTATATACATATTCGGAATCAGCAAATTTTTCCGCGTCGTTTGAGCCGGGTTTCACGTCAATCAGAGCTATTTTTTGTCGCTTGATGCAAATAGATTTGGACGCTGTTTTTCACTCCACTGCTGACTGAAGCGACACAAAAATTAGCTATTATCTTAACACGTTTGACTTGAGCTATATAAAAATACTATGGCAATGACTTAAACCGTTTATCCTTCCTCGTCATGGAAGCCAAATGGTTTTTAAAGCTTTTTTCCATATTCTATTTCAAAAGATGATGGTTGGTTGAATTACTTAGCTTGCTCCGTAATGCACAAATAGATGTCGCTTAATGCAAGTAGCCTGTGACCGAAATGTATGAAATAAGTCGCTTAAAGCAAATGTCCTTCCACAAAAATATAAGAAACTTGTCGCTTGAATCAATTAGCCTGCAACAAAAATAAACAAAACACGTCGTTTGAATTATTTGACCTTAAGTCTATTTTACCTTAACAAAGCTACTTAAAGCAATTAGCCTTTCTCCAATATTAGGTGAACTGGTTATTTAAATTATTATTTCTTGTATTATTTTAAAAGAAAGCTGTCACATAAATTAAGACATAAAGAATATTTTTGTACTTGAATCGGGTTTATTTCACTACAATGAGTAAGTAATGTGCGTTCAGCAAATATGTTTTACTATAACAGCAGTTGATCAACGTCGTTTAAGACCAACCTAAAATGTTTTTGTAATCTAAAACCTACTCGCGAATAGTAGATGTGAGCTCGCGCGGGGTGCTTCAGTCGGTCCCATATCGTCAGGGAGATTTTTTGGTGATAGTGAAATAAACCTCTAAATCTCTCTAAAAGCCCTAAAAGCCTCTAAATCTTACAAAATCAGTCTCAACCTAATGTTTAATTTCGTTTAAGTCTCTTTCTTGTACAAGATTATTTTTTAGTACGTCAAAATTATTAGTTTCTTAAATACTAATAATTGTGTTTTTGTTAAGTTTTGTTATAGTTGGCTGACTGAGGTAATGATTATAATAAAAAAAAAATAGTTTCTAAAATACTGATAATTGTATTTTTGTTAAGTTTTGTTACAGTTGGCTGACTGAGGTAATCATTGTCGGTGATAAAAAATATTTTTTCACGTCATTTTCTGCATTTTATTCTATATCTTATTTTTTTTGTTTTCTACAATGTTCATGTTGATAGTTTTTATATTGGTTTCAAACACCAATCTCAAATAAAATTCTAAATTACTGGGATTTAAATTAATACGACCAGAATAGTGATCGTTCCATAAGCTACTTTTCCTGCTTTTAAAAACTAATGGAATGGGACTTTGAGCATATTAGCCGTAATCTATTGCACTCGTAACAAGGCAGTTAAACCTTTTAGCTTTACACGAAAACTACAGTTACAATCCTCTTAAGTCATTTAGCCTTGCGCTAATTTTCCTAGTCGTTGTTTCTTAAATCATTTAGTTGTATTCCAAAAAAGACTTGAAACGTCGTTTAAGTCGTTTTTCCTTGCTCTAAAAAATAAGAGGTAGAAGAATTTTTGACTCAAGCGACACTTATTTTGTTATCCTCTCGTTTTATTAAATGAATATATTAAACATCAGAAGTGGTATTAAATTCTAAGAAAAACTGTGTATTTATAATCAAAATCAGTTACGAAATTCAAAAACTACGAATTTTTTTCTATTTTTTAAAACTTTAAAACGCTCTCCTGTAAAGTTACAAAAATGTCGCTTAATGCCATTAGCCTTTCACCCCTCGATATTTTGACCACTATACATTTTAAACTTATACGTTTAGAACTTATGTCAAATAACTTTATATATTTTGATACATTATATTTTATGATTTTCGGCATTTCAACTGTATGTATTTCAACCGATATGTATTTTAAATTTATACATTATAATACGCACCCCTTTCACATACTACTCATTAACGTTTGAGTCATAGAATAAAAATCATTTTAATAAATTAACATGAACAAAATTGCAAACACCGAATGCGAAATCAAATAAAATACAAAAATAGATGTTAATGTACATTGCGCTAAAAGCAATTACACTTTTTAACACGAATAACGGGGGCAATGAGCCATAACACAAAATGACCTGAAGATTTATGATTCGAACAAAAAAATAAAGCGTGTAATAAAGAGGTTTTTCACTATTTACGGGAAAATGGTTAAAAATAAGGGTCAAATATTTACACAGTTTTGTAGGTAATTTTTAAATCTATCTTAAATGATATATTATAAGCACATACATTAATAACGGCTGTCTTAACTGCCAGTTATCTTTGTTAAAGTTGATTTTATTTTTCCTGTAATGTTGTCGTTTTACGATTACACGTTTATTCGTCTGAGCCATCGAGAAAATAGCCTAGTGACAGACGGACAGACGGACGGACGGACGAACAGCGAAGTCTCAGTAATAGGGTCGCGTTATTATATTATCCTTTGGGTACGGAACCGTAAAAAGTTCTCTTCGTTTCCTTAAGATCCACTTTTAGAGCCTCACTTGATGAAAATGGGTCCTTATTGAAGATAATACTTGTAAAATAAAAAAAATGTTTATAAATGACAGACTTCTGAGGTACCAAAAATAAAAAAATTAACATCGGTTTCTCTTCCTTTTTTGAGTCTGTTAAAAAGATTTTTTCCACAGATAGCTTACATCTATTGCGTTGAAAACGGAACATAACACGGCTTCAGGTTATTCAAATTTGCAAGATGGGTTTTGTAGTCCATGAGTTTGTCTCAAAACGGTAGGCTGATAAATATTAGTCATAGTCATAGCATTATCGTGTAAAGGTGATGAATAAATGAATCACTACCGTTCTCACCCGTCAACGATAGCTGTTATGAATCTAAAGTGGTAATTATATTGATAAGCAATCATATTGGACGGTGTTATGCAATACTATGTCAACCCTCTTGAACGCCGTTTTGAGAAAATCGTGTTTAAACATGAAAACAACATTTTTATCAAAATAAAACCTCTGTTTTAAAAATCATTGTTTTTGTACCTTTATTATAATAGTTACGTTGTTTGTGAAGCTATTTACAATGTAAAAGTCCTGAAAATACGTATAGTTATTTAATAAAATGCATATTTGATTATAGAAAAATGTCGAATCAACAATAATATGAGAAATAACGATTTAAGTCTCATGACACATTATAGCAAAATTCGAAACAAAGTTTTCAATTTGATCAGTTGTATTTCAAATAATTCGACACAGTACTGAAAATTGAGAAATGGTTAATAAAACTGAAACAAATCAGATAAATGTGTCAAGAACAGGAAAACTCCGCTTACATTCAATACATATAATAAAACAGTGGAAACCGTATGTATGTACATTGAATAAATTTATGAAAACAATAGTGTGCGCGATAAAAAAAAGTATCTTCAGTACCGTGACTGACTGACCGACAATGCACAGCTTAAACTAAATCTACTATAGACTTGAGATTTGCCATACATGTGCCTAGAGTAGGGTAGGACGATATCTAGGTATAGTTCGTTTTGGTCAACCATTCAGTCCTATTAATAGGAATAAACAGATAGACACTTCCGTTTAGTCCTATTAGTAGGAATGAACGGACAGAAAATTCTGTTTAGTCCTACTATAGAACTTAATGGACAAAATTATCCGTTTAGTTCTACTAATAGAGCTAAACGAAATGACTACATTAGACAATCCACGCATTATATCCTATTTCTAGGCCGTCTGCCCTTCGGGCATCTGAAGAAACCTAACCTACCTTTTAATGTGGAAAAATTATCTAACTTGCCCTATTTCGTGTCAGAAGTATTGGGACTAAACGGATAATTTCGTCCGTTTTATCCTATTAAAATTCGTGCCAGAAGTAGTAGGACTAAATGCATTATTTCGTCCGTTTATTCCTATTAAAATTCGAGCCAAAAGTAGCAGGACTAAACGGATTATTTCGTCCGTTTAGTCCTATTAGAAGGTCGGAATGGTAGACCAAAACGTACTGTACGTACGAATATAAGCTTTGTTTGTTTCTTTGTTTGAAGGGGGTAATCTCTGAAGTTACTTACCTACTGAGCCCGTTATAAAATTCTTTCTCCAATAGAAAGCTACACTATCCCTGATTGAAATAGTCTATTTTTTAAATAATTTATTGAATCAGGCGTTACTTTGCGGAGGTCCATATTAATGAACTAAAACAATTACTTTGCTCGCCCGCGACCTTACAATAGTTACGTTTATGCAAGAAATGTGCGTTCATGCAGTTCCTCCACCTCCACACTGTACGAACACACACAAATCACATAAACCCAACCATCACCACCACCAAGCTACACTGACGCGTTTCGAACTCAACCAGAGCTCATCTTCAGAGTTACCACAACCGTATGCTATGCTACCAAATGTTAAACTAACAAACCAAAACAAATGTTTTAACTTGTCACTGTAACTTCTCAAGTACCCACTTTATTTTTCTTATTCTCAAACTACCCCACTACCACTACCACTATTTGTGTGTGTTCGTACAGTGTGGAGGTGGAGGAACTGCATGAACGCACATTTCTTGCATAAACGTAACTATTGTAAGGTCGCGGGTGAGCAAAGTAATTGTTTTAGTTCATTAGTCTATTTTTTCTTCAGTAAAATGCAAAATTCTCGGGGGAAAAAAATTAGAAACTTTCAAGGCATGATTGATTTGGAATAACTTAAAGCCTTTTTTCATTTATAAAAAGTATGCTTTCAGGTTTCCTTTTGTTTTACAAGATCTACGAGCACGTGACTTCTTTAATTCGGGAACAGTATCTTAAAGTAATACAAATTGTGTTGAAATTGAATATAATGGTTATTACACAACGTATTTTTTATAAAATAAAGAATGGAAGCATAGAATACTAATGTTTCAATTTTTGCCATAATGTATCAAGGTATTTGAAAGCAAATTGAAAACACAAACGCTTTTTAATGACAGTCAGATATATTTTGCAATAATCAATCAAGTTCTGTAATGTATGACCGGTTGGAAATAAACGTTAAAAATATAAATTTTCAATAACGTGTTAAACGAAACTGTTTATTTTATTCTGTTTTACTAATCGAAATATCAGTCGAATTACTTGGATATTATATTATTCACATTTATCAACGATGTTAACAATCTATCGATATAAACAAAATATATTACAATTGCCGTAACCTTTCAAAATCAAAGGTTAATTAACCTCGAAAGCGGTTTGATAAAAGCCAGTAAAATACCCAAAATTTTAACCCATCTTCAACGGGAATCGTTGAACATCACTTTAAAATTTATTTCTTTACAGTTTTTGTAAAACTAGATATTAGAGACTATGCTGATTAAATTTTTAACACGGCGCTTGTTTTTGACGCTTTTAAAAACAGTCCTGAACTGGATAATTCGAATTAAGCAATAATGTGTCAAGTCTCATGACCCTTTTTTCTCAAAACAGATGGCGTTTTAAACCAGAAATATTAGTGTTAAGGAACATGACACAATATTGAAAAATATTCTATAGTGGATTTAACTTATGTGTCAACAGTTTTTATCAATTTTTCAGTACTAAAACGATTCAATTCACTTAAAACTCTTTTGATAATTGTAGTTTCTTGCATAAGGAAGCGATTGGTATCAATATCTCGTTTTTGGTGATTTTGTGGGTTGACACTGTATTGCATTTATAACACGACACTTCCAAAATAACAATAGTTATTCTTCATTGCTACATGCTGTTGCGCATTTAATTGGATTAGAATGTCGACGGACATAATTATTTTTATGGTTTTTGCGTGTTTTTCTTTTGCTGCAGCGCAAATTAGTGAGTCAAAAGATGTAACCATTACCCAAGGAGTAGTTCGGGGTTACAAAGCGCCTGGCAGTATAGTGTTTGATTTTTACGGTATTCCCTATGCCACTGCGCCCACTGGAACAAACAGATTTAAGGTATTTTTTTTTCATTAAACATTTCATCGTTATGTTCAAAAGTTTTTCCAAATAGTTATTTTTTTATAATTACCACGATCTTCCTTGCCACAGGAAACCCTACAGATTTTCTCATTTTCTGACAATGACTATTTTCCATTCTCAGGCTCCTCTTGCTCCTCCTACTTGGACAAGCGTATTTGAAGCGACAGACAACACTATTGCTTGCCATCAAAATCCGGCGTTTGCGATAAATCTTAATATAACTGAAGATTGCCTAGTGGCCAATGTGTTCGTCCCCGATACACAAGAAACAAATCTTCCCGTTGTACTTTACATTCACGGAGGTGTTTATTTATTGGGATCTGCCCAACAATTGCCGCCAAAAAGGTTAGCAGAAAGTGGACGAGTATTAGCCGTTGCCATTAACTACCGTCTTGGAGCGCATGGTTTTCTATGCTTGGGTACTGAAGACATTCCTGGAAATGCGGGGTTGAAAGATATGTTGGCAGCTTTACGCTGGATTAAGAACAATATTGCTTCCTTTGGTGGTAATCCTGATGAAGTAACTATAGCAGGTTACAGTGCAGGTGCTTCAGCAGTAGATCTCTTAATGATTTCTAAATCTGCAGAAGGACTTTTCAATAAAGTCATACCTGAAAGTGGTGCTAATGTAGCAGCATGGAGTGCACAAATAGATCCTATGAAAACTGCACAAGATTATGCTCGGAAACTGAATTTCAATAACGTTGGAGACTTAGAAGCTTTAAGTGAGTTTTACAAAACAGTATCCTACGATTTACTACTTTCTGATACACCTTTGGCAAATAAAAATACTGATTTTTCTTTTACGCCTTGTATAGAAAAAGATTTGGGGCAGGAAATGATTCTAGATGATTCACCAGTAAATATTATTAAAAAAAGCAAATACAAAAAGGTCCCGGTTTTATATGGATTTGCAAATATGGAAGGAATGTTCAGGTTGCCTTTTTTTGATACTTGGGCAAGTCAAATGAATGAAAATTTTGCAAATTTTATACCACACGATTTGCAATTTCAAGATGATAGCGAGAAGCAGGATGTTGTTGAGAAAATTAAGGAATTTTACTTTGGAAACAACAATGTAGGTCTATATACTCTTTTCGACTACATTAATTTCTTCTCAGACACATCATTTAATTACCCTGTATTGAGGTCTGTAAAGTTGCAAGTAGAAGCTGGCAGCAATCACATTTATTTGTATGAATATTCGTTTTATAAAAAATATCCCTATGTCGATGGAGTTCCAGACATTCTTATAAATTTTCCTGGAGCTGATCATACTGCGCAGACTGAAGCTGTTTTGACTTCACCTCAGAACTTTGAAACTGAGGAGTACAGGCAAACGAAACTCAAAATGCAGGAACTGTGGATCAATTTCATTGTAACTGGGTAAGCAAATTAATAATTAATCAATTCTTGAAAACTCACAATTATATTGTATAAAGCCTGCATTACGCTGCTTCAGCAAAGTATGCCCGAAATGGTAACTTTAATGTTGTTCCATATTAGATTTCAATTTAGCCTTTTGTGAGATTACATAATTAATCTCTAGCATTAATTAGGCTGAGAATATTTTTTTACTTTGTATAGATTATTGGGTACTAATCAAATATTTTTAGCTCGTGATAAATTTGTCTGTAGTTTAAAACAAAAGTAAAAGTCACAGAAGACTTAGATTGGTTGTATCCTGAGCTAGGTGACGACAAAACCTTTTTTTTTGTGTGTGTTGTCGCAAATTATTTCACTTGCATTATTTATTTTAATGCATTACAGGAATCCAGTTCCCGAAGGATCATCGTTCCCAGCATGGCCTCCAACGAATGCGAGCAGTTCTCCATACATGATTCTTGGTGATTCCATAGAACTTGGAGGGATTCTAAATGAACAAAGAACACAATTTTGGAATGACATCTACGAAAAATATTACCGTCATCCTGTGGCTCCTACAGAGCCTGAAAACTCCTCGGGTAGTGCAAATATGCTTTCGAGGAATATCATTTTAAGTTTATTACTGATGTGTGTTGCAAAAGTAATTTCCAAGTTTTGATTTGTGATTACACGACTGCGCTAAAATGGTAATAGGGAATGTAATAGGCAATATATACTGTATTTAATACAGGCAATCTTTAAAATTTGATAATTTAATATAGAGCATTGTGAATAAATTTTGTCTTATAACTAGCATAATAGTTATTTGTTTTTAAATTTTTATAGAGCATTGTTAATAAACTTTGTCTTATAACTAGCATAATAGTTATTTGTTTTTAATTTTTTATTGTTTAAATAAGATCATGTTAATGTATAACAAGTATATCTAAAAAAAGACTGAAAAGTTGCATCTAAAAGAAAAAAAAACAAAAGATAAATTATACAGTTTGCCAGAAAAGGCTATTCTTAACAGAAATTTCTAAATTCAGTTTTATGTACGTATTTATTTTCACACTCCAAGTTACTTAAAACACCAAATAACTGCACTAGATTTTATACTAAATAGGTATTCTAACAAAAGACTGCATTGCAAAATGTAAATCTGCCAATACAAAATATCAGATGGCATGTACGTAAAACCTGTTGTGGAAGTCAAATATTATTAAAAGCAAAAAGCAATAGTTTATTTTAATAAAACTGTAACAAGAACACATTGTAAAAACCAGAAAAGGAAAGCTGGGGCCAGGGATCGAACCTGGGTTTTCGTCCATTCGGGGCGCATGCTAAACCGTTACAACTTCTACAAACAACTTCTACGGCGTTCGCAATGTATAAGTGACCAGATAAGTGCTTTGCCACTTTCCATGACAGTTCCTGTGTCAAATTAAAAACAATAAGGCTGGTTGTTAGTGACATTGCCACCACTGATACTAAACCTTGGGGTTGTAAAAGAATTTCTTGGTCGACTATAGATACTTGTTCTCGAAAAAGATATGTTTAATGTTTAATGTTTAATGTTTACCTGGGCAAAAAACGGCACAATATAATGGGTGAACTTAAAGAAAAACTTAAGTAATACATAGGCCAGCAAATATGCCACAGTTAATTTATGCCAATGAAGTAACACGTAAAAATACAAACAGCCAAAATTGAGAAAAAGTGAAACGGGCGTTAAATAAATAGCTAAGTATGTATAAATCTAAAGTTTTAACAGAGCACCTTTAAACCTGCTAAGAGAAAGATTAAAAATATCTAGTTCAAAAAATGAATTATTATATGTTTTACCAGCTCTGGATATAAAAGTATTAGAAGCATATTTACTACGAGTCAACGGAATATAAAACAAACAGTTAGTGCGCCTTGAATTAATACGAGGAACTCTAAAACATATTTTAAGTACCAAGTACGGGGAGTCAGTTCTATACGAAAGAATATTGTATTGTGCGTCGATCCCGAAGTGAAACAATACTGTCACCACTGAACGATGCGCCCGACCGCTGAGCCTTCCACTGCATGCGCTTAATTAATTTATTTTGTATTTTTTCTATAGAATCTATATATATTTTATTATATATTTTATTATCAAGTACTTATGTTTTAATTTGCGAATCTTTTGTCACAAAGCACCATAATACCTATGTGAAATACCAATGTCTATGTAAGGCATAACCCGCACACCTCTGTAGAGCATTTACATCTCGCCCAGAATACGAGAAGGCACTATGTTCAATGCAGTGGTGGCTCGGGACACAAATTTGATGTGGCCAAGATATAATTAATATTCTAACAGGCCCTATGATGGCGCACCATACATTGGATAACGGATGTTTAAATGAGCAAAAATGATGCAATGCAATGAGCAATGATGTAATCCGCGCAAGAACTAAAGTCACCGAAATAGCTCGAAGAATCGAAAAACTCAAATGGCAGCGGGGCAGGGCACATCGATCGTAGAACTGATGGCCGATGGGGCAAAAAGGTTTTCGAGTGGCGTCTACGGACCGGAAGACGCAGTGTAGGTAGGCCTCCAACAAGATGGAGCGACGACCTGGTTAAGGTTGTGGGATCGCGTAGGATGCGGATCGCACGGGACCGATCTGTTTGGCGAGCCTGGAGGGAGGCCTATGTTCAGCAGTGGACAACTTACGGCTGAAATGATGATGTTGATGATGATGAAAAATGCAATGAGCAATGATGTAATCCGCGCAAGAACTAAAGTCACCGAAATAGCTCGAAGAATCGAAAAACTCAAATGGCAGCGGGGCAGGGCACATCGCTCGTAGAACTGATGGCCGATGGGGCAAAAAGGTTTTCGAGTGGCGTCCACGAACCGGTAGGCGCAGTGTAGGTAGGCCTCCAACAAGATGGAGCGACGAGCTGGTCAAGGTTGCGGGATCGTGTTGGATGCGGATGGAACGGGACCGAACTGTTTGGCGAGCCTTGGGGGAGATCTACGTTCAGCAGTGGACGTCTTTCGGCTGAAATGATGATGATGATGATGAAATGAGCAAATAAACGAGAAACTTTCCAGGCGCGTGGCCCCTGAGACCTCAAAGCTGCAAGCGGTGGCCCACGTCGCCTACGCCGAGCGCCGCCTTTGGTTCAATAAATCTAACTTCAGTAATTATGAAGTACAATTCTGGGCCCAATTGCATAACAAAGTACAACTTATATTACAAGCGGAACTCCCTTTGTAGTTAATATAACTGAAGCGAGAGTTCCGCTTGTAATATTAGTTGTAATTTGTTATGCAATTGGGCCCTGATTTTTATTTAATAGAGTATTATTTTTTAATTATAATGACAATAATGTAATTTTCTCAAAAATGGTATGTATTGTTGCTATTCTGTCATCAAAAACGTCGTAGAAAGTAACGCATCCTGGAGACTAGCTGCTAGAGTCCAGGAAGTAATCTCAAACTGTCCAAGAAGTAAGTATGAAATTCCATTACATATCAAGTGTTCAAATTTGGAACCCGTGCTCTACGTCTGTGAAAAACTTAAACTATTAAAAAAGTTCACACTTAAGAGAATGTATGCAAATGTGATAGTTCTCTGATTAAATAACTGGAACATTTTTCACTAATTTATGTTGGTATTCCCTTGACATGTCTAAACTTTTTTTGCCTAATTTCACTTTGTCTAACAACTTTTACTATAATGAATAGTTTTTCTAAAGTCAATTTGTATTATTTCATTATATACCTATAATTTTTATTTTGTCGAATTTTCATTTTTACTAAATGATCATTTGCATAACTCTTGTTTTATCGAATATTATTTTATCGAAAACTCACTTTGTCCATTCTTATTTTAACTAATCATCATATAGCCAAATAACGTTTTAACTAACATCATTTGCATAAGTCTGACTCCAATGATAGCGATTGAAGCCAGCGAGCGAGCAAGACCTGTCGGAGCAGAAGCGACTCTGTATGGTTAGGTTCAAAGGCTAATGCGGGAGCGTAGCGCAGCGCAGCTCCCGCATTAGCCTTTGGTGTTAGTATTTTTTTTTATGACCACCCGCAAAATCTAATTTGTTTGATAAGTTATAAAGTTTCAACAGTGAAGTTATTACTTAAAATTTTCGGAAAACAGAGTGTTATGAATGAACTACGTTAATAGTAAACATTATACAAAATAAGTTTATACAAAATGAAATTATGCAACATGTACGTTAGGCAAAATATAATTATGTCAGTCAAACATTATACGAAATAAGTTTATACAAAATGAAAATTATGCAACATATACGTTAGGCAAAATATAATTATGTCAGTCAAACATTATACGACATAAGTTTATAGTAAATGAAATTAGGTCATTTAAAATTAGATGAAACAATATTATGTTAAGTAAGTTGTATGCAAAATGACTTTCACTAAAATGAAAATTAGGTAAAATTAAACATTAGGTTAAGTAATATTAGTTTATCTAAAATTAGGCAAACTGATAATAGGCAAACAGTTGTTAGGCAAACCAAGGTACAACCATTTAAGTTGTTGTAATTACAATTTTCGTGTTTCAAATTTTTAAAAATTAAGAAAATTCTTATTAAAATGATGACGTTTGTAATTTAAAGTTGGCAAATATCTAAACATCGCCGCCCGGTACCTTTTAAAAAAACAATCATACCATAGACTACAGACATAGGTTAGCGAGTGAGTAGCTAAAATGGCGGGCAGTAGATTTTCTTTATTTTTTCAATGTGTACTTTTATTTTATTCTTATCAACTTGTTTCATTTTTGAGAAAAGCACTATACAAGCTTCGCCCAGTAATCGCCATCCTGGCCTCGTATCATTGCTCGCATCATCCGATAGGAAGGGCTACGGATTAGCCCGAAACATGTCAAGTTAAACTCGTTTTAAGACGTGAGTGATCCGTTTATTTTCACTATGTAAATGTATAACTGCAATAAGTACATAATTTATTGTTTTGCTTAATTGGATATGTAATTTTAATTATCTAATATAATTTCTAAAAAGCTATGTATTTGAAAAAAGACGTGTTGGTATGGTTTGACCAGGGCTCGAACTTCTGAGTTTATCGGAATTTATGTGCGAAATTACATTTAAAATTGACCCCGAGCTTTGCGGTGAAGGAAAACATCGTGAAGAAACCTACACACACCTGAGAAAAAATCAAGTTCCCGATCAGCAATGGGCCCGCGTGGGAACTACGGCCCAAGCCCTCTTAATCTGAGAGGAGGCCTGTGCTCTGCAGTGGGATGTATATACTAAATACGAACTGAAACATGGATGCAAAGAAAAAACACAAAAAAGACCAGCTCCGGGAATCGAACTCGGGTCCTCAGCATACCGTGCTGCGTGCTTTAAACCCTACACCACAACTGGTCGGGATATAGACACGATTTTTTTCCTATGCATTACACGTCTCAGCTCGCTTAATCACTTATAGCAAAAAAAAAGCTGGCAGCACGGTATTCTGAGGACCCGGGTTCGATTCCCGGAGCTGATCTTTTTCTGTGCATCCATGTTTCAGTTCGTATTTAGTATGAAGTATGATGGATTTCACGGGATAAACGTTAAAGTAAAAAAAATGGAGTTGAAATATAAAAATACAAAAGATACTTCATACCAATCTTGAATATAAAGTTACACTATTTTAATTGGCTTACCCCCTGTTTCACCATCCATTGATCAAATTTATTTGACGGATAAATGTGATGCCGTCTCTGTTTGTTTTGTTCGAATAGACGGAGACTGCATCACATTTATCCGTCAGTTAAAATTAATCAATTGGTGGTGAAACTTAGGCTACTTTTCCTTCGGGAAGAAAGTGAATTCAACTTCGAGGCTGATTTTATTGACAGATGTTACTTTTTCTCCGGGAAAACGCAAAATTCCCACGGGATAGAAATAAGTAAATTAAACTTAATAAAAACCTACACTATCCCTGATTGATATAGGCTACTCTCCTCCGGGAAATTCACTTTCAATTGAATCAATAAGTACGCGGCCCCGAAATGTAACGAATATCTCACGATATTTGTCTCACTGTGTAATTAAGGCTTTACCCGGCACGACGACCGTCGGCTTTCTCAAATATGAACGCTTTGCTTTAACTAGTTCTCTTTTTACCGCCACATCTTCGATGCTATCTTGCTCCATGTTTCAGCTTGTTACATTGTATTCAAGCACAATACCTCACTGATGCGTCGCGCAGATCAAGAGATAACGTAAGATATTTTGACGTTTTAGATATAAAACGTAGACAATGCGAGATGGGAAAGATAGCAAGAGTTGTTGGGGCTATATTTTAGATCATTAATGAACAAATCAAGCTATGGTTTATGCTCGTGATAGAATACTAACAATCCTACTAATTATTATAAATGCGAATGTTTGTGTACGTGCGTATTTGCGTGTGTGATAATAACTTTTACTTCTTCAAGCTTATATGGCTGTACAGATTTAGCTAAATTTTATCTTATCCCACTGTAAAATTCTACGTTTGCCAGTTTTTTGAGCTATATACAAATATTTTATACTAAATAGGTACGAACTGAAACATGGATGCACAGAAAAAACCCCAGAAAAAAGACCAGCGCTGGGAGTCTAATCCTGGTCCTCCTCCTCGTGATATTTCCCCTACACCACCACTGGTCGAAAAACCAGCGCTAGGAATCGAGCCCAGCAGGTCCTCAGCATTCCGTGCCTCGTGATATTTCCCCTACACCACCACTGGTCGAAAAACCAGCGCTGGGAATCGAGCCCAGCAGGTCCTCAGCATTCCGTGCCTCGTGATATTTCCCCTACACCACCACTGGTCGAAAAACCAGCGCTGGGAATCGAGCCCAGCAGGTCCTCAGCATTCCGTGCCTCGTGATATTTCCCCTACACCACCACTGGTCGAAAAACCAGCGCTGGGAATCGAGCCCAGCAGGTCCTCAGCATTCCGTGCCCCGTGATATTTCCCCTACACCACCACTGGTCGAAAAACCAGCGCTAGGAATCGAGCCCGGCAGGTCCTCGGCATTCCGTGCCGCTTGCCATTCCCCTACACCACCATGCACTGGTCAGGAGTTTAGACACGAATTTTTCACATACATCGCATATCTCAATCTGTTAGATATTCACTTATATACTTACTTATATTTTGCTATATGACCAATCAAGTGGTGGTGTAGGGGAATGGCATGCGGCACGGAATGCAAAGGACCTAGGTTCGATTCCCAGCGCTGGTTTTTTTTCTGTTTTTTTTCTGTGCATCCATGTTTCAGTTTGTATTTAGTGTGAAATATAAGGATTTCAGGGGATGACTGCAAAAGTACTAAAAAATGAAGTTAAAAAATAAAAAAATACAAAAAGATACTTCATATCAAACTTGTTTTAGCAATATACAACTTTTAAACATAGGTACTTACCACCACCAATCTAACGGAATCTTAGCACCCTACAAATCCAACAACTGAGGCAGATTAAGAATAGTCTAAGAGCCATACTAGAGGGGAACATCACCAATCCGTTTAATAAAAAAACACTTTTCAATTTTTAATTACTCGTTGTCTGGGTAGGATTTTTTTAGACAACCCGGTGTAGAAATGTTATTCAATGTATCAAATTTGATATCAAATTATTCTCATTCGTGTACGGATCTTAGCTAGAACTTACTTTTTTCGTTAATTAGTTTAGTTTTTTTTGAATATTTATTTGGTCAATCATCGAAATATTTAAAAACCTTTTTAATATTTTACAATCCAAAGCAATGAACTTATTGGAATTTTATTTTCGGACTTGAAAACACGTTTCTCATAGTTGAGAAGTATGATTTCTATAATTATACGTAACTAAGAAAAAGAGAAATTGAAACTACAGCCGTAACGTAGCAAAGTCACGAAATAAATGAATCAACTTAAGTTTTTAATCGTTAATCTAAAGAATATCCTCTTTTTGAGATAATCTTATCTTATATTATCAAAATAAGAACATCATACGTTAGACACTGACACAGCTCTTTATGATATTAGAGTCTTGCTCAATATGGTGAAAATGTAAAATTTTAAGGTAAGATTATATTATAAGACGACAATTTTATGAGTTCTGTACCTAAATGTACCTACATTTTTTATTATAAAAGAATATACTATATAAATATTATACTATATGCATATTAATCATTCGACAGTTGAATCTTAGACATAACAAACAATAGAACAAATTATATTTAGGACAAAGGATGTAAGCAACAACAATTTCGGCAAATAAAAAATATGTAGAACAAAGCTTAATGCCACAAATTTTCGGAGAAAAGTATATTGCAAGAGACGATGGCAATAGACCAGATGGTATGACTTTGATTCCATGGAAGATGGGTCGGGTACTGTACTGGTATGGGATGCAACTTGTTCAGACACGCTGCCCCTTTCCATCTACATGGAATCAACTACAGAGCTGGTGTAGCTTGTGAGGTCTAGGCACCGAATATGACTTTGTCCCATTGGTCTGTGAGGTCATTGTTTATCATTAACATTATATGGTAGACGGAAATATTTTTAGAAGGTATTGGAAAGTAGTCAGTGTGGTAGCTAATATGTTCTATAAGATAATAAAAGATATTTTAATGACTGACTACTTATCTTCTTCTTGACCGCAAGACAGACTCTTAATGTGGATCAAATAACTGTTCGATATTTACTCAATATTTTTTCCAAATATGCAATTCATCACAGGAATGATACACCGTGTGGAAATGATGAATCAACGTTTCTGGTAAGCTTATTCATTGTTTATCATAATTAATAAAAAGGATAACAATGATACAAATATCTTTATTAAATAACACTAAAAAATGGAAACTGTTTGACATTAAATCCAATTACGATTATATTAAGGTAGGTATTTTATTAAAGTATTATTGGCAAACCATTGTATTTCTCTTGTAATATTCAAAAAAATACTGTCCGTTGACTGATAAATCCTTAACGTAATGACATTAATTATCAATAAAGATTATAATTTGAATTATGATGGTACCTAATAATTCCAATACAAATGCTTGCACTTTGGCGCTGATCGTATCGCGACTTTATCATACTACATCATTAGTTTTTGCCCGCGACTCTGTCCGCGAAGAATTCAAATTTGTGGTCAACACTACTCGCTACTGAGGTGAAGTGAGGTGAGGTGAGTTATAAACAACTTTTACTAAATGTAATTTTATTTTTCGACATAGTCACCTAGCATAATACACTTAGTATATCTTTTTTCTAAACTTAAAATTCCATTTTTAAAAAAGGTCTCATTTTGAGTACTTAAAAAATCTTGTACTGCAGCGACTACCGCGTCGTCGTCTTCAAATTTCTGGCCTCTCAGGTATTGTTTCAATCTCGTAAATAGGTAGAAATCACTAGGAGCTAGATCTGGTGAATACGGAGGATGCTTAAGGATATCGAACCCAGCATCACGAATTGCAGCCATTGCAACGGCGGACTTGTGTGCCGGGGCATTGTCCTGGTGGAACAGCACAACTTTCGAGAGTTTACCTCGCCGTTGTTCGCGGATCTCATTGCGCAATGTTGCTCTTTGTTTGGCGTATAAAGT
Organism: Archips crataeganus; assembly: GCA_947859365.1. Lineage (NCBI taxonomy): Eukaryota > Metazoa > Arthropoda > Insecta > Lepidoptera > Tortricidae > Archips > Archips crataeganus. The sequence goes on along the minus strand of OX402056.1, from coordinate 14,746,284 downwards.
GCCCGTAATAGTGGCTCCATGCTCGAGATACTCAATCATTAATACCCCTTTACCATCCCAAAAAACAGAGCCCATGACCTTACCGGCAGATTGGCTCACCTTGAATTTCTTCGGAGTTGGAGATGATGGTCTTTTCCATGTCATAGACTGCAGTTTCGTTTCAGGGTCGTAATGATGGAGCCATGTTTCGTCCATTGTTATAAATCGCGCCAAAAAAAGTTCCCGGTCTTGCTGCATCAGGTTCAAAGCTTCTTGACAAATCTCTACTCTAGTTGTTTTTGCGTGTTAGTAAGCATTCTTGGTACCCAACGCGCAGATACCTTTTTCATACCCAAGCGTTCATGTAAAATATTATGCACGCTTCCCGTTGAAATCTTTACATTTTCAGCAATAAAACGAACTGTGACACGACGATCCGCCAAAACTGAGTTTTCGACTTTTTTCACAATTTCTTCAGTTACTGCTGTAGTAGGGCGTCCGGAGCGGGGGTCGTCCATTGTCGATGTTCTTCCACGTCTAAATTCGGCGCACCAACGTGCGACTGTCGAATACGGAGGAGCATTAGACCCTAAAGTGTCCCGCAAATCCAAATTGACTTGGTCCGTAGAAAAAATTTTCAAACACAAGTATTTGATGACGGCGCGCAGTTCAATTTTCTCCATTTTCGCTAACGTACTATTAACATTGCAAAGAAATTACCCTATTTTTTTTAAACAAAAGACAGTTATTTTTTTTTCATAGCATACAGCTAGATAGATTAGCTTTACCGGCCAGTATTTAATTTCCTTATATTGAAAGAGTTTGCATCTCATTCTCACTTTATATTGAACGCCCCTCGTATGTCTCACACGAGACCAAAGTTTTTCGATCATTCTATGTACTCAATATTCTAACCTACGTTACTAGATACGTTCGTAATTCAATAATTATAGAATCCTTCGCTTACTCGGGATTCAAAATAAATACTCGCAGAAAAAAAAAAACTTTGCACTCTTATTATACAATAACTATTTTTTCATGTCAGCTAGTATTTATAGAGAGAATAAATGAAATAAATGATTTTGATGATGACGATGTTCTTCATACATATACGCAACCCCGCTTTGACTAATATGGGTGAAGCCTGACAAGGGAACCCTTAAAAGATAACATTTTTATGGCTTATCTTTGCATTTAATAAAATCAAAACTGATAATCTCTCATTGCATACTTTACAATACGATAAACGTATAAATTAAAAAAACGTTACAAACAAGCCACATTGTTATAGTTACCTAAGAATACAATGTCTGTCTACGTTTTAATTTTAGCTGTATTGGTGTTTGTAGTTGCTGCTCAAAATGTTGGTCACGATTCTAAGTTAGTGACAATAGCTCAAGGCCCCGTGCGAGGATATAAACGTATTGATAGCTCAACATATGAATTTTTTGGTGTACCTTATGCAACAGCTCCAACAGGAGCACTAAGGTTTACTGTAAGTAAATTAATAATAGGAGTAATTATAAGTACATAGTTATGTTTTATATAATTAATACTGTCTAAGCAAACAAAAATCGCAGTTCAAGTATGTTGGCTTTTCTGGTACTAGTAACTAGTAACTTTTAAAATTATTATTTTTCAACATTATTTAATCTATCTTCGTTTTAGGCTCCTCTTCCTCCACCGACGTGGACGGAAACTTTAGAAGCCACAGACAGCACCATTGTATGTCCTCAATTTGGAAACCCAACTATTCAGGAAGACTGTCTCATCGCTAATATTTTTACCCCTGACACAGAAGAAACAAATCTTCCTGTTCTGGTCATCGTCCATGGAGGCGCATACTATGCAGGAATGGGTCATTCCATAACACCAAAACCTTTGGTTGAAACAGGGAAAATAATTGCAGTAACATTTAACTATCGCTTGGGAGCACATGGTTTTCTTTGTCTTGGTACAAAAGACGTTCCTGGTAATGCCGGTATGAAAGATCAATTGGCATTATTACGCTGGGTACAAAATAATATAGCCAATTTTGGTGGTAACCCTAACGACGTAACTATAACTGGGCACAGTGCAGGAGGTTCATCAGTTGATCTATTAATGTTGTCAAAAGCAGCAGAAGGTCTTTTTAACAAAGTGATACCAGAAAGTGGTGGCAATCTCGCGTTTTGGAGCGCACATATTGATCCAATTCGCTACGCACAAGAATATGCTAGGCTGTTAAATTTCACAAACGTAGATGACCCAGAAGCCTTGGAAGAATTTTACAAGACGACTCCTTATGAAATTCTGACATCAGGAGATAACATGGATCTCCCTCATGTGTTATACTTCTCTCCTTGTGTAGAGCGTGATTTAGGTGAAGAAAGGTTTCTTGAAGATGCGCCGCTGAATATAATAAGACAAGGGCAGTATAGGAAACTCCCGCTTCTCTATGGATTTACTGATATGGAAGGCCTATTACATGTATCTTTGAAATATGATGAATGGTCCATAAAGATGAATGAAAAATTTTCGGATTTTATACCTATTGACTTAAAATTTGACAGCGAGGAAGAAAAAGAAACAGTCGCTCAATCTATAAAACAGTTTTATTTTGGCAATGATCCTGTGGGAATCCACAGAATATTCGATTATATTAATTTCTTTTCAGATCTTTACTTTGTTTACCCTATGTTACGATCAGCTAGGATTCAGGCTGAAGCTGGTCACAGTGCAATATTTTTATATGTGTTTACATTTAACAAAAGATTTCCTTCTGTGCCGGGGGTACCTGATGTTCTTGTTAACTACCCTGGCGCACATCATTGCGCTCAAACTGAAGCAGTATATGATACAGCTCCTGTTGGATATCCAGATGAGTCATATATTGAAGAATACAGGCAAATGAGAGAAACAATGCGCGAATTGTGGATGAATTTCATTTTGTACGGGTAAGATATTGAAACACTAATGTTTTAAAGCTAAGACTAAGTGTTGTTTGCGAATATGTACTTACACGATTTTTTTTGCAGGGATCCAGTACCACAAGGTTCAATACTTCCAACGTGGCTACCGGTTGTCGAAAATTCCTCTCCACACATGTATTTGGGTGAAACAATAGAACTCCGAGGATCTCTGTATGCGGAGCGTGCGCAGTTTTGGGATCAAATCTACGAGCGCTACTATCGCCACCCCGTGGAACCAGTTTTTCCTGAGTCCAATAGTTCCTCGGTTGCAAGTATCGCGTTTAGTAATCTTGTGATTAGTATTTTTTGTGCTTTCATTGCCAAAAACAGCATTGTTTTGATTTAGATAAGTAATTGCTTTACTTTTATAGTCCTTTTTGAACGAATTGTACCTATTCATTGTATCACTTTCAATTTAAACTTTTATTTTATTTATTTATTTATTTATTTATTTACTTTATCATCACTTACACTATCATTACAGGAATGTTACAGGAATGTTATAACAAACTTGTTTGTTAATAGGTATTTTTACTTTTCAGAAGAACTGAATAACAATAGCTCTGAAGAGTTATGTCTTTTACTAAAACGAGCAGTGTTTGTATGTAGGTAAATTATTATATTCCATCAAATACATAAAATGAAAAAAAATGTACCAAGTTTTACAACGCAGCTCTTATAAAACCAAGTTAGTTATTTAAGTTAGTGTCTATGGAAGCACCAAGAGCATGTTTGCAAGCGTTTAGGTGTCATATAAACAGCGAGGGCCACAATATTAATTTGCAACTTGTTGATGATTAGAGGCGGCGTACGTTTATCGTGCCCGTCACGGCAGCGGGCCGCACATTAATCACGTGACCTCACCTCGCCTCCATATCATAGACTAGTGAAAGAGAGCGTTTGAACCATTTTGTAGACTTTTTTTATGAAATAGGTTGATAAGTACACGTGCACTTAAAATGGTAGGTGAGCACCACCCTCTACTCGGAAAACCAGATGCAGTGCCGCCTTAACCTCCTGCCGCCCACGTCAAATTTTGTTTAATGAAATTAAAACTTTTACACTAATGAGTTGAGTTCAATGTCACATTAGAATAAGTACTAATAATAGGACATCGGACCTCAGGAGGCTAAAGGTCTAAGATAAAATACCTCATGCGAGACTTATTCCAAAGGCTTTTTTAGGGTGAGTAACAATTTGTATCATTTTAGCGTATTGTATCTCCGTCGTATAGAACTGGCGTATGCACACTGACGCGATTAGACGCTTAAATCAGTTTTATTTTGATTTTGTATTCTAGTTCATCAGTAGATTTGGATGAAAACCATGCGTCGATTTTAAAGTTTTTCTAAAATACGCAACAAGGTAAAACCAGAGGCCATTTAATAACATTGCGATAAAACTTAAGGGAGTGAATTAAAAATCTAAAGATATATTTATATTTGACGATTATTTTTTCACTAAGTACAACGTATGCAAAGAACAACATAAAAAAAGACAAACTTTTATTATTTATGAATACAGTTATCTTTTAAGAGTCGATAACAAGGAGGTACGAATCACCGACTTAGAGTTAATTTGATTGACCAAAAAACAACAAATTTGGTCAATCTGTACCTTTTCTACTCTTTGTTGTAGCAACGCCGTTCTACCCTAAGGTGAGACGTCGGCTTATTAGGGGAACCTAGAACTTTGGGGTCGAGTTTACCTTACATGGGGACACAGGGGAATATATTTACCAGGACCATCTCCCACACTTTCACACGCTGAGCATCGAATATTGACGTGAACATTTATGCCATCCCTTTTTGTTTTCTAACTTTAGAAAAAGACAAGGCTAATTTTACCCTGAACCTTAGTTGGAAGGTACCAAAGGGGTGATTTCTGGGAACGAAACTGCTTCAGACTCTTGGGAAATATAAGTTAGCTCCATAAGTGAGGGCGAATCGTCAATCAGTATTAAAGTTCAAAAGGTTTATGGATACGTTTGGTATTTCAATTTGTTTAATGCGGTGGTGAAATGTTTAGAGGTAATTAAGGGGGGTAAATAGGTTTTATCTTCTTTTATTCTGGTGAGGGTAGGGAGGAGTATTAATTAAACTATTGCATTAAAAAGACTTGGGGTGGTGGTACTAGAAGGGAAAGTTTTTTTTTTAACATTTTCGATAAATGAAGTGCAAAGAGTCGATATTATTTTAGAAAGGGGGCTGTACCATAATGAAATGGCTATCTAACTGAATTTGCAATAAAACTTGAGAAATTATAACAACACTCAACATTAATAGAACTAGTTTTATTACAATTTCGTTATGGTACATCGATTTATTTTTTAATACTATTACGAAAAACATGTGGCAAATTTCTGATAGTTATGCGAAGACTAAAAGATTTTTTTTTCTCAAAAACTCTCTTTTTAACGTAACTTTAGTAAACATCTTTTATTTCATTCATTGCAAAAAAAACCCTTTTTACTGTAAATAACGTTTCCGTTTCCTTCTTGACAGAAAATTATGAATACGCCCCAAGTCCGCCATAATTTCATACGGTAAAAGCCAAAAGGGGAGCAAATAGTAGCGGTAGGTAGCAAATGCTCCCAAATTGGTCTCATACAATAAGACATATTTGGCGTAACGACAAATAAGGGGCTATAACGACGTGCCGATTTTTATATTCGATGTAGCAAGGGAGTTATGGCTCGTTATTTAAATAAAAGAGGATTTGTCAAAGAAAATGAGTTTCGGGAAGTCCATGAAGTAAGGAAGGAGTCGATAAAGAATTCATTATTACACAAAATACGACTGCTAAAGTTTTGAAAGTTTAATTTGAAAACAACATATTTAAAGCATTAAAAATACCAATTTCATAAAAACCTCCAATAAAACATCCGTTACCCATCTAAATGCCGTAGCAGTAAAAATCCATTCAGCATTTTCAATCTCATCCTGCTAATTTATGCTCAATCACAGCCCGATCACATTAAAATGGAATCAAATATGGTAACGAGTGCGTTTCGTTTTAATATATTAGTTATAAATTTTAATATAAACAAGCCATTTTGATGTATAAATGTCAATCGTTTGTTTATAATGAACTTGACTGATTGAATGTTATAGATGTGACGGCGATTACGAGTTTGGGTAGTCCCAATTAAAAAGTAGTTTTTATTAGGTATCCTGTTTATGTTTAATAATGTAAATATTATTTCAAGGGACAAAAATGTAATGAGAGATAAAAGTGCAATTCGAAGTAAATTTTCCAGATATGCCTGTTTCCAGCACTTTAAATTACAACAATTTTAAATTACAAACCTCTTGAGGCGACGATTGAAACTTAATACATAACTATTAATTATAATTTAAGTCCGAAAGTTTGCGATTTATGTCAATCATCGCAATGATACCCGAGACAATTTATTTTTTACTCATAAAAGGGTTAAATATTTTATTACGTCTGAACAGTTAGATCAAAAAATATTCTAACTACGTATTAATTAATGATTTATTACATTATGTCCAATTTTAATGTGTATACTAAGGAATTTGTGCTCTGTATTTCCTAGTTTTTGTTTTATCTCGTTTAAATTTTCGGGAAATATTTTTTGCCTAGTAACACTAAGAAATGTCAGAATTCCACGAAATTAAAAATCGTAGTTTACATAGACGTTCCACCTAACATTACGAAACATCAAATATGTTGATAACCTATATAAAACTGGCATGCTACGCTACCAGATACTTATTACCATCACTTATAAAAGACATTCTATAAATAATGCAAACTAATACCGAGACCTCAAATATTGCTAAAGCATTTTTTAATAAATATCTAGAAAATATGGAAAACTTACAATACAAATTCATGATGTAGAATTTTATGCAAGCCAGAAGTCGATAATGTTAGCTTCATCGGCGATTCGACATATTTTGTAATAAAACGTGTCTATAAAATAAATCGTAAGCTGCCATTAATGGGCATAGTGTGACGGTTTTGTATACCTTATCTCAGATAGCATTAGATAATTTGACATAGACATATAGCCATCATAGACTACTCAAAATAAAATAAGGCTACTGCAGCTTCACAGGTAGAACGAAAATAAAAAACATATATTTGCGTTTATAGCTGTATTTATGGAGCAAAAAGTATTTGGTATTATAAAACCCTCTGTTAGACAAAGCACATTAGAAAAAATCATAATTCTATAAGTGTTCATTAAACTCAGGTGGCCTCTATTTCATTCATATTATAATTATTATTTTTATTATATGAAACGGGACTTATCATGCAAACAACATTTACCTCGACGTTTCACCCACATTGCAGCCCAAACGCGCGGCTTGGTCACGAGTTGTCGCTGCAATGTGACAGAAACGTCGAGGTAAATATTGTTTGCGTGATAAATCCCGTTTAGTATAATAATTATGAGTAAAAACGACGAAAGTTTAAAACACTCATTCATATTAAACAAGAAATGCCAAATTTGTCTATCGTTATCAAGAATAAAGTATAATTACGTCAAAACCGTCTAAAACAAACGCTCGCAGCAGGTGTCATCGGCGACGTGATGTCAAATCGGTCACACTCGGCGAGGGCGTGAATCGACTTCTTTATTGGGGTTCCATGGTACGCCATTAATAAAATACAGATTTGTATTTCAATATATTTTGACGTTGATGTCTGTATCAATATTTAAATAAGGATAACAAGGATCGGACTAATATTTAATATCTGATTGACTACGTATAATTATGATGATCTAATAAAAACACAATTAAACCTAATTAGACGTACATTTTGGTGAGTGTGCACAGGAATTACATGATTTAATTCTTCCATCTCCATTTTACCAACGGACACCCAGGCGGGGGGAGCGTCTTTATACTTTGTGGTTAGTATTTCACTGGCCCGTACGAAGCGCTTCGCGTCATATCTAAGAAATATGTCGCGAAGCGCATTGGGATACGAACTGCCAAAGGATGGAATTCGCTCCCGTCGTCTGTATTTCCAGATAAATACAACCTAAGGCTTTTCAAGCCTAGTGTGAATAGGCTGTTACTGAACCCGTGAGATACACCTTTGGTCTCATTCTAGCTTAGGTACTTGGAAACTGCCAGGTTTCAAACTATTGCCCGCGACTCCGTCTGTAACGAATTCGATGATTGCTTTTTCGCGGGAACTGTGAAATTTTCCGGGATAAAAGTATCCTTTATGTTCAGTCGACTACAAAAAAATCGATACGGCCAAAGTTACAAAAATATGTATACACGACCTTAATGTTAAGTCAATAAAGGTGTGTATACATATCTTTGTAACTTTGGCGGTATCGATCTTTTTGTAGTCGACTGTTCATCCAGGTTATAAGCTATCTGTGTGCCAAATCTCATCAGAGTATGTCAAACCGTTTTGGTGTAAACGAGAAAAAATACCTTCAGACATCCATTTAACTAAATAAACTTTAGCGTTTGTAATATTAGTAAGCCAATTCAGTTAGTTCTGTTTATTTACAGGCAAGATGTTGTGTTTTGGAAGGGTATTAAGCACTCTTTTTAAAACAAAAGTACAATAAAAAATTAAATATTGAACTACTTAGGTACTTATTAGCCACAAACTATACATGCTTGCCATTATTTGCGCAACTAAATTAAACTCTGACCAGCAACTTCAAGTACCGAATTTTGATTTAATATCACAGAACCCTTACAAAATCACGAAAACAACAACTCATTGTTTCACTTTTTGTCCCCCTTTTTTGATGCGTCACCTGCCAGGGGGCCATAATAGCGTCCGGAACTGAACATGTGACAGTGTGGATCTAGGTTAACGTAGTTTTACTTAAGTAAATAATACTGTTGTTACTAGAGCGAATTCGTAATGAAGTGATCCGACAGAGAACCAAAGTTATCGACATCCCACCGCATTAGCACGCTGAAGTGGCAATGGGCAGGCCATATAACCCGAAGAACCGATAACCGTTGGGGTAGACGAGTTCTTGAGTGGAGACCACGGATCAGCAAACGTAGCGTGGGACGTCCTCAGACTCGGTGGAGCGATGATCTTCGCAAGGCGGCTGGCAAGAGCTGGATGAGAGTGGCCGAGGATCGTGCTCAGTGGCGTACCATGGGAGAGGCGTATGTCCAGCAGTGGACGAACATAGGCTGATGATGATGATGATGACTGTTACTAGAAAAACTAGAAAAGAAGTGCTGGGGCCGGAGATCGAACCCGGGTCTTATATTTAGTTAGTCAATCTGGGACGCGTGCTGTACGACTACACCAACCCCTAGAAATATATATCCAATGATACCCCACTCTACGGATAAAACAAAAAAAAAAATCCATCAGTCACAACACGTACCTACCCTTAAAAAGTATTTTTTATTTTATTTTACTTCTCTGCCCGCGTGGCTAATATTTATATTATCTATGCAAAATTACACCTTTCTAGCACTTACAGTCTCTCTATAAGTTTAGCAAGTGATGGGCCGATGAACAGATGGACGAATGGAAATGGTGTTGAATCGTATAAATAAACATCTTGTATTTCATAAAGTAATTGGAACGAAACAACAAATCAAACAATGTTTACTACCTAGTTTCGTGGAGTGCACCAACAGGTGGCGCTAGGTGTACTGATTTCGCAGATTTATTTTGACAATACATCATTTCCAAAAATAACACAATGTAATAAAAAAATATAAAAACAAGTGTTGTAAATTCGAGCATTCTAAACTCATTATTGAAATTGTAAATGTTTGTTCCATAAAGCTCAGCTAGATGGCGCTGTTACCTTGGCACACCTAGCGAACGACTTGCTAACTTAGTTAATTTAACCGTCTCGGTGATCGATTGTTTTTCAATTAAAAATCATTCTCTCAAGAATCTTTTGTATATTTTCTGGTGTAGTAAATACAGTGTTGTAGATTGAGTTGGTGTTTGATTTTGGGCCCTTTACAACTGGTGAAAGTATAAGGACTGCGGCACCCTTAAAAACAGTAACGACATGATACGTTTTGACAGTAAGTACGATGCTATATAATCTTGACGCAGTTTAACTCAAGATCATACATTTTAAATTTGTTTTATTTTCATCCGTGCCTAATTCAACGGCAGCTCGATATTAAAGCACCAAAAACTTTTTGTCTTAACCAAAATAATATTCAATAGATCATTACATTATCAAACGGCAAACAAGATACGAAGCGACCGGTCATCTATTGAGGCGCAATACACAATTCAGTCCAGTCCAATTTTGTTGATTGAATCCGCGCCTTCTATGGATTATGGACGGATGTCTTCCAATAACAGTCGTTAGCTACGCTGTCAGTTTATGTAAACGTAACTATGGTAAAGGTAAGTGAGAAAGTGGTAGAGTGCTCGTTTGATTTTGTACACTCGGCGTCAAAAATATCACACTTAGAAGAAAATCAGAGTCAAGTAAATTTAGCTCTTGGCAAAATTATGCGGTTTAATATTAGTATGAATAGAAAGCACGTCTAGTGTATTTTAAACTAACAATGTTTAATTTAAACAAAATATAATGGTTTTTGAAGGGTGTGGTGTGTATTATAATAACAAGTGGCGAAATTTCAATAACGCGAATGTTATATTTTCAAATTGTAGCTCGCAACTCGCTGCGTGGCCACACCACCCGCCACGGTATGGCGCAGCGCTGCCGTGTCAGGCCTAAGTAACGTATCTCCAAAAACGACGATTAGAGAAAAACGCGATCAAAGTTTTTGTTTTTGTTCATCTCATTGCTTGTTTACTAATGAAGTTTAAAATTTGAAATTTACACAGTAGGTTAGAAATATTATTGTGACGATGTATTTTTAATTTTAACACTGTGCTACGAATCAATTGGAAAAAAGACGGTTTTTAAAGTTTACACGGCCTTACTTTTCATACAAAATTCTGTAACGCAAAGTTGCGTATCTGAATATACGTTAGTTAAGCGTGACCATGCTCTTTTTATTACCCAAAACTGTGTAATGGCTATGACCTGTATCTTTACTTACATTACTTTTGGGAACCAAGAAACAGAACATTTAAGTAAATTAAAAGTGAGTAGGCTCTTTTATCTAGTCCCGTCATTTTATTTTATATATATACAAATAGGTAAGAAGGTTAATAATAAGTATAGTGGAAGCTAGAAAACTTTTTATTGAATTTTATCACCGTAACAGGATTTCTATTAATTCTTAACTTTTAGGTATCTTTTTAAATAAATAATACTTATTCGACGGAGTCGCTTGGGGGCGTACTGGCTTGACAGTTCCTCTTAAATAGAGACAACCTCTATTGTATTCTCTGTTTAGTGTGTATGCGTATATTCATGTATTTATGTAATTTTTATGTAGTTAGTCTATTTATGTTGATATGATATGTATTAGTCTTCTGTATTCATGATATATTATATTAGTGTGTACCTGCGTGTATTCTTTGTATGTTTATGTATTGATTATGTTAAGTTTATTGGTTTGGGTTTACTTTTGATTTCGACTCTTTTTACTCTGCATTGTATGCCTACTCTTGTCTCTGGTGTCCTGACAATCGTTCAAAGGTTAACTGGAAGAGATCCCTTTAAAGGATAAGTTCGCCTTTGTACATCTGTTTCTCTTGTTAACTGTTAATTTTCATGTTTTACGTACAATAAAGAGTTTATACATACATACATACATACATACTTATAAGGTCTTATAACAAAATATTATTATCTTTTCTCCCACTCCCTCCCCTCTAGTTAAACATACTCTTAATAAAATTATAATCAATATAACTCTCCTTGGTTTCAGAGGGTAGGTACATATCAAAATATATAAAGTTTAAAATTAATAATGGACGAAAATACATAATGGGCATTTGATATTATTATTCTTGGAAATTCTCAACTTTACAGGATAAACCAACCATAATAACAACCTGATTTGAATTAAACTGCACCAAAAGATTTTTCAATTTCGATTCTGCGGGCGAGTTCTGTATGACCTATCTAACGTATTTGAAATACGGGAGATATCCATTACAAGTGCGTACAAAAATCCCAGATACGTTAGTTCGGCTATCGGTGTTTTTATTGAATTATGGCATAAAATGAAAATCTTCGATATGTATCAGATAGTATAGCATCAAAAATGACGATTTAGCACTGTTAAGCGTAACTAACGTATCTCAAGTTACGTTACTTAGGCCTGACACGGCAGAGCGGCGTTTATTTTTCTGCTACTGATTGTATACTGTACTACTAGTACAGTGGAGTACCACTAGTAAGTAGTTGGTAACTTTAATATTATGTCATTCATTAGCATAGAAGTGCAAAGAGAGCATCATCTACTGAGCAGAAACATGTTGAGAACTGAGGCCGTGTTGTTAAACGCATGGGCGCTCGCGACCGCATTTGAAATCTCTTTCTGGGCGTTTATTCGAGCGCTTCAACTGCCTCATTTGGCCACATTTTTTAGGAAATAGCAGAAGTTAATGATGCAGTTTCCAGTTATATGGTAGATATACAAAATCACTTATATGACCGAAAGCCCCATCAACATCTACAGCCATTTCTTAAAAATTTTGACCCGATAAATGAGGCGTTTGAAATGCTCGAATAAAACGCCCTTCGATCCTTATCTTGCAATGTGTGACAGAGAAAAATGATGAAAACGATCATGATTCCGCGTGCGTAAGTCAACAAGACCTCTGATACATTTACCTTATGTCTATAAGTTTATACAGATAGTTCTACTCTTTCATCGTTTTAACTTTTCGGAATAAGTATGTAGTCCAGTTAATCTTCAGTCTCTTTAGTGACAGTAAGTCATAAAAAAAGCCGGCCAAGTGCGAGTCGGACTCGCGCACCGAGGGTTCCGTACAAATTTATATGTATACTAGCATTTGCCCGCGGCTTAGCTCGCGTGTACCATGAGTATTCCAAAGAACCAAGATATCAAGCAAGCAAGCATACAGGCAAGCAAGCAAGCAGGTCCACAATTGACCGAGAAATCGGTGAACATACCTACATAAAAAAATACATAAAGTGGAACACATAACCTCCTCCTTTTTTAGTAGTCGGTTAAAGAGCCCTTTGCGGCCTACTTACAGTATAAACTTATGCATTTTGAAATTTTAGCTTTTTACAACAAGTCAAACGCAAAATCCCGTTTTTTCCCGTTCCCGTAAGAATTTCGGGAAATGTTTTCTTAATGCTCCCCTACACTCCCCAAACAACCTACATGCCGAATTTCAGCTGTCTACGACCAGTAAAACAAAAAATCCCGTTTTTTCCCGTTCCCGTAGGAATTTGGGAAAGTCCTCTCTCAATGCTCCTCTACACTCCCCAAGCAACCTACATGCCGAATTTTAGCTTTCTACGACCAGTAAAACGAAAAATCCTGTTTTTCCCGTTCCCGTGAGAATTTTGGAAAGTCCTCTCTCAATCCTGCTCTACACTCCCCAAGCAACCTACATGCCGAATTACAGCTTTCTACGACCAGTAAAACGAAAAATCCCGTTTTTTCCTTATCCCGTGGGAATTTCCGAAAATCTTTAAAACAGTTTTTACTACTACTACTTCTATGCCAATTTGAAGAGTCTAGTAATTATAGTTCATAGGATCCCGTTGAACTGAATATATAAATCTCGTTTTTTCCTTATCCCGTGCGAATTTAGAAAAATCCTGAAATTAATGTTTTAACCAATGTAATACCTACTTGTGTATCAAATTTGAAGAGTCTAGTTATTATAGTTACTGAGATAGGGTCACTCGGAATCGAATATATAAATCCCGTTTTTTCCCGTTCCCGTGGGAATTCCCAAAAATCCTTCCTTAATGGATGCCTACATTGTATAAGGTATCTTTGTGCAAAATTTCAAGTCTCTAGGTCCAGTGGTTTGGGCTGTGCGTTGATATATCAACAGTCATTTAGTTTATTAGACATTTCAACCCCATCGCACCCCATCCAGGGAGATGGTATTTTACGTCTGCCACGTCGGATTCTAAAACCGTTGTTGTTTTCATAACCAGCGACCCGATAAACCATAGAAACAACACCCATGTTGATTTTCAGACTTTGTTGTTTGTTTGTTGAGTTTGGGGTTGAATTCTCAAAAAACCTGAAACACGTGTTTACTCATTTATTATTAGGAGTACTTCTGTGAAGTTTCGAATAAAATAGTCGAACTAATCTTGTTTCCCCATACAAACTTTGGACCCCCGTTTCACCCCCTTAGGGAGTGAATTTTGAAAAATCCTTTCTTAGTGCACCCCTAGACCTTATAAGGAACCTACATGCCAAATTTGGAATCTCTAGGCCCAGTGGTTTGGGCTGTGCGTTGATATGTCAGTCAGTCAGTCAGTTTCATCTTTTATATATATAGATATGAACATCTAGTCTTATCAGACCCCTGCTTCTAAGCAAAATGTGCGCAGTGTGGGATCACTGTTGTAGATTGGTAACTGATATAGACAGACATACAAAAAAATTTATGCTTTTCGCAATTTTTCCTTTATTTGTGCTATAAGAACTTGCTTCGTATCAAATTTCAAGATTCTGAGTTTACGGGAAGTACCCTGTAGGTTTTGATTCCCTTGCGAGTGTCGACAATTTGCGGAAATTTGCGGCATAAACGGCTGTATCTTTTGATTGCGTTAAAAGTTTATGCTTTTCGCAATTTTTCCTTTATCTGTGCTATAATACGTTGCTTCGGACCAAATTTCAATATTCTGAGTTCACGGGAAGTACCCTGTAGGTTTTGATTCCCTTGCGAGTTTCGAAAATTTGCGCAAATTTGCAGCATAAACGGCTGTATCTTTTGATTGCGTTGGCTTAGAAGTTTGATTTTTTCACAGCTCCAAGGGACAGTAGACTTGAGTATTTGATATAAATTTCAGCTAGATACTTTCACGCGTTCCTGAGAAAAAGGGCCTTGACAGACACACGGACGGACGGACAACAAAGTGATCCTATAAGGGTTCCGTTTTTTCCTTTTGAGGTACGGAACCCTAAAAATAAGTAAATGTAAAGCTTTTAAAACTGTGACTGAAATGCCAGAACTTTGGAACAAGATATAAACCACGTTAACAGCCTTACAGAATTCCTTAAACCGTAATAAAACCTGTCATAAATCATCAGCGAGTACGCATTTTTACTCCATAATTTAAGCATAATGAAATTAGACGAAAGCGCGTCAATGTTGATCGTAAATATGGACTTACAAATGTTTACGATTATCCATAAAGTGATCCTTGTTGCTGTAGCTTGAAGCTTCAGAAATTGTGTTTTATTAGGAAATCGCAGCGTTTATGAGCTATGCTATATGTATGACTAACGAAAGAATATAAAACATACAATGTAATTCATTTCAGATGTGCTCAGTGGGCTTTCATTTACTCTTTTATTATGTTCTTATTAAACTAGCATTTTATAAGAATTGTTTATCGAAATAATTTTCTTCTATTCTTATCTTTATGTTAAAAACCGTCGCCGTTAGTGAATACAGAAAGCTAGAGATCAGTATGTGCTGTCAAGTTTCTAAACATCAACAACATACATACGTTTGAAATCCGTCAAAAATATGTAGGTACACTTTTGTGCAACTAACAATAATTATTATGTATGATCGATGATTTGGCGTACGATTTGGCGCGATGGTTGTATAGAATTTATGACTCCGACTTTACTGCACTGTAAAATCAATCGCTGCATATATTATTATGACTGATGAAGTCTCGAGAATGGCTCGTTCGATTGATTATTTGCTATCAGGTCAAGGTTTGTAAGAAGTTTTTGGAAAATCAATCAAAGCAAAAAAGCTGTGGTAATTTTACAAATCTACGATTTTTTATACATAGGAACATCTATTCTTTCGTTATGGATACAATCAAAACACCAATTACCGTGTGCCTTTCACATCCAACTGCATGACAGTGCATTCATTATTAAACATTTTTAATCCCAAACAAATTGCTTGATGTACGTGACCCATCTTCGCCTGTGTACCGTTAAATTACACACTCCGAGCCCATAGTACCCCATTATGTAGGAAATGCCCGCTAATGCATCTCATTCTCTATTTTGTCAAATTATAGGCCACTTTCGTGGTAGTAATCTCACGGAATGAGATAATGGCGAGAAGTGAGAGTCCGTCGTGAGTTGAATCGTTAGTGACGCGGACATCTGACATTCGCACGAGCTGTTTCTCTTGGGACCGAGAACTGCGTTCCTGTAGGCTGCTTGCCCACTGAAGCGGACCGAAGCAGCGAGATAAAAATCCACCAATAGAATTGCATAAAATCTCCGCTTCTCTCCAGTGGACAGCGAGTTGCAAAAATAGTTTGCGAATTCATACAAAACCGGGAAGCGGAGCTAGGATGAGAAGTGGGGCAGAGAATAGAGCGCGGGCTAGCTTCACGTATGGAAAAACACAATTTGCATTTCTATGGATAGACACAGTCCGCGACTCCGCTTCGCATTACCCCGTCACTCCGCTCCGCATCAGTGGACAGGTAGCTTTACGGCTTGGGCACGACTACGAGCAATCGACAGGCCGGGCCATTAATTTATCAACTTTCTGTAAATGTCTGTCCCATCATCACTTTCAGTCTTTCACATTTAGAGCGAAATAAATATGAATAACTTTTGTTTTTTGTCTCCCTTTTGAATAACGCATATATGTTAACATTTTATTGCACAAGAACAAAGAAAAAAACATTATTGACGACCGTTAATTGGATTATTACGTCCGGATGGAGTATTACGTCTTTTATTTTAATTTTACACGTGATAAATAATTCAAATTTGGGTATAAAGTATAAACAAATCAAATTATAATTTTTACCAATTCTCTCTGTCAAACGGTATAGGATAAACGTAGATAGAAAAAGAAGGTGAATGCGATCGCAAGCGCCCACGCATTAGACAATACGACCTCAGGTACAAAGTAAGCAGAGCCAAACGTCACACCACGTTCGCACGAGGCGAAAGTTCCTTTGTATTACAATCTGATTACGCAGTAACTCAGAAAAATAAATCGGTGGCGATTACAGGTGTTTAGGAACACTCCGATGTTTTGACTATTGCATCATATTATCTAACAAAGTTTTGATGGTGGCAAATCTTATATATATAAAAATGAATCCCTATTTCCCTTGGTCACGGCATCACGCATGAACGGCTGGACCGATTTCACTAATTCTTTTTTTGTTGTGTTCGTCCTTGTCAGGAGAAGGTTATTATGAAAGAAAAAATTAAGAAAATTGCGCGGAAAATTAGAAAATATAAGAAAAATTACCGTCCATAATAACTTTTCTAATGTAACCTTATGGCGTTTGCCATAACTGCCAGTCGTTTGACAGTTGGCGTGATTAACAGAATACGATCGTTTAAATTAAATGTACGGGTCGAAATTTTATTCATAAAACTAGCGACGCGCCCCTACTTCGTGTGGGTGTAGTTTGGGGGAAAAGAGGTAAATATATAAACTTACCACCTTAAATTATAGACTTTCTTTATTTTTCACACCTATTTTTCAAAGTTACACCCGTGCGAAGCCGGGGCGGGTCGCTAGTAATTTATAGAAGTGAATACACGTCCTTGCTGACAAAGTAATTTATTTGTACTGTACGTCACAACGGTTTGCTTAGACGTCGATGCATGCTTGTGCATTAAAACTATTATTCTTCTGAATATTTATTTTAATCTTTTAATGTAAGCATGCATAAATACCTTGTCGGTACATTGTTAGGAAAAGTTTAGCGCCATTTAAACGCCGTGAAAGATATTACCTATGTAGGTGTTACATTGCGGGGCCGCTAGGCTATGACTTTGTAAGTAATCGATTACCGGCGGCAATGTACCGTGAATGGCACGATGTTTCTCGCGTCATTTAAATGAGACTTTATCTTGACCGGGTCTATTGACATCCGATTTTGTTTCAACGTCTCATCGTGCACATAAACGTCTTAATAAATATCTTTCAACAACCATTCATGGAAACGACACCAGCACGACTGTGCGATCGTGCGTCTAATTAACTCGCCATGTGGACAACGCCATTGTTTGAAACTTCGTAGACGTTAGGCGAATTGTCGACTCTATCTTGCTAGTACCTACTGGACTTAGTTGCTAATCGCATCCCTTTCTTTCGAGATGAGGTCGAAAAAGATGCACTCATAATATTTGCAAAAGAAACGCACTAACCTAATAATTTAACCTCCTAATTTGTTCTGGTTGTGTAATATTTTTACAGCAGTTTTTAGGAAGCAGGTAGCGGTACGGCTAGGTTGACTTATTCTCTCTCAAACTAAATACAAACTGAAATATAGATGTACAGAAAAAACCCCAGAAAAAAGACCAATGCTGGGAATCGAACCCAGGTCCAGGTCCAGGTAGAGGGCATTAACATAGATGCGCTTTATCACTGCCTAATGTGATTATAACAGACTGAAGTGTACGATGTATGGGAAAGATTCGTCGCTAACTTCTAGACCAGTGATGGTGTAGGGGTAAGCACGCAGCACGGAACGCTGAGGACCTGGGTTCGATTCCCAGCATTGGTCTTTTTTCTGGGGTTTTTTCTGTGCATCTATATTTCAGTTTGTATTTAGTTTGAAATATATGGTTTCACGGGATGACCGTAAAAGTAATAAAAAATGAAGTTGAAGAAAATAAAAAAATAAATAGAAAAAGATACTTCATACTTAACTTATTCTCTCTCATTAGATTTAAGGACTTAAAAAAAATTGGAGTGGTCTTTGTTCCAGTAATTTCGTATGGTACTTTAACCTCTCTTTAACACAATAAGTAGTGCTATCTATGAACTCATTGAAGAATTTAAATGTTGAATAGGTAAAAAATGGCACTGTTATGATAAATAGAGATCTAATAAGTAACATACAAAATCTCTCTCTATAGTGAAACCGGCTATTATTAGCTTATTATTTTGAAGAAACGCGGCGTTGGGTAGAAATGGGTATGTATTATAATACCGAAGTATGAAAAACCGAATTTCACAAAACCTATGAACGGAACGCTGAAAATTAAAACGTCGAATTTTTGTATGACCGAAAGTTCAATATCCCGAAAAACGTCGTTTGACTGAAAGCCTAAAAGCCCAAAGACTACAATCCCGAAGATTAATACACATGAAAGGCCGAAAAATTATAAACATCCCTTTTTAGGCAGCGACCGAGCGAAGCGAGCGAGCAAGACGTTTCGGGGCAGAAGCGACTCGGGTAGGTTAGGTTCAGCGTTAGGTTTTTTTTTGTAGCAGCACAGAACTACTACTATGATTTTTCAACTTTTTGTCAAAAAAGTTCTAAATCTTTTATATTTGGATCCCCATTCCACCTTTTTATGTTCGACTCTCCTCTCATTGGTCATACTTATCAGAATCGGTCTTCTGTTTTCGGGATTCCGTACTTTCGGTCATTTGAAATAGATATTTCGAGCTTCTGTATATTGGTTATCGCTATTTTGTTCTTTCGGTATTCTGAATTTCGATGTGTTAAGCGTCGATATTTCAACATTACAACACCCGTAGAAATTAGCAGTGCTCTTTATTTAATCATTCTTGGTTCAACTAAACAGCCAACGCGGTGTATCCTTAACTCAGTATAATTATTAGACCAGTTCAGTCCATACTTGAGTCGCGATACATTTTATATTTGCGTCGCTCACATTAGCATATAAACTCCACTACCGGTGCAGATATGGCGGATAAATTGTCGAGATAAGACGCGGCGAAAGAAGCGCAGGCGGTCGTAATTGCAGTGCAGCGGGTAAAGGTGTGAAAAACTACGAGCTTTGAGGTAATGTTGGTCATGCTTTAATTTTGCATCATAAGTTTAGTATACCTAGAGATTTTTCTGGCACGAACAACTTGTTCCATATTTTCAAACGTGTCTCATTGATATAATTCCACTTATCATCGATAAACTAAATATTAGAAGGAAAAGTATTCGTTCGTACCAGGAAAATCTTTAGGTATAATCATAAGTGTTGCTATTAAGTTTAATTGAAGTTCGTGTAAAAAGCTGTGGTAGCTTAGTGGTTTTATTAGGGTTCAGTACCCAAAGGGTCCAGCGGGACCCTATTACTGAGACTTTGCTGTCATTCCGTCCGTCCGTCTGTCCATTTGTCACCAGGCTGTAGCTCACGAACCGCGACAACTTGACAGTTGAAATTTTCACAGATGATGTATTTCGGTTGCCGCTATAACAAAAAATACTAAAAAACAGAATAAAATAAATATTTAATGGGACTCCTTTACCCTAGGGAGGCAGTTTTTACCCAGAAAAAAATTTAGTTCCTACGAAATAGCGAAGTCGCGGGCAACAGCTATTTACCTTAAAAACCGAATCGAAAAAAAAGAAACAACATCGCTACGTTAAGCGTTATCTCGATTGATCGCACAAAACAAACTTATTTTATACCTTCACGCTAAAGATCCTTAATTATTCTCAGATTAAAACGTCAGTTCGCATCAGAAACGGTATTACAAAACTGGAACAGCCCAAGTATCCCGAGAGAACTTTCGAAAAATAAATCGAACCAAGTTACTGTCAATTAAGTTGCGAGAAATAATAGCCTATTCGAGCGTGTCAGTATCAGATGCAGATTCCGCGATCTGTATACCGTTAAAGGATTATCTTGAGTGACGAGGCCGTAGCAACCAATTAACTGGATACGTTAAATGCGACGCATGATTCATGGGCCGTCGCGTACGATTCTGAACGGAGTGCATTAAAGGATTTTAAACGATGCAAATTACGGGTATCAAGCCCAGGGGGCTACTATGACATTCAAAATTCGATCTTTGTATCGTGCCATTACGTTCACACAAATAGTAATTATACAGAAGAGTGAAAGGGATAGCTCGATACGAATTTCGAAAATCGTATTTCATAGTATAAGGCCAGGTACTTGCAGGAATAATCGACGAAGTAGCGTCACATTGCGGAGTCGTATAGCATACACGTTAGGAGTGATCAGATGAGCTCCGTAATGTATTGGTAACTTCACGATTTTCTCACAAGACGTAAACCTGTTGGGGTTAGGACAAAGAGGAACTTAAGATCATAGCTGATAAAATTTATCACGATATGAAGGACTGGAGACCACTGCCTTTAACTAAATGGAAGTGCATACTTAGTTTTAGATTTATCGATCACTTATAACTCGTTAGCTGAACGGGCTTACAATCTAGTGCTGTTTGGATGATCAACTACTACGGCGCTGTTGGTTGTCCGTCCGTCTATTGAAGGGTTATATCTTTTGAACATTAATATGTAGGTAGACATTAGGAATTTCCACAGAATGGGTCTTGGTCGTAATAATAATAAATAAAAAATAAATCAATTCATAAACAGGTGGATCCTGTTTTTAAATCGATCAACACAACTGTGTAGGATGTTCGGAATACTTCATGTGAGTACAACAAACATTTGGGCGAGTTTTCTTGGATGCACAATTTGATGTTATAGAAGTTATTGGTGTATCAGATGTACGAAAAGCTTTTACTAGACACTGATGCCGAGGCAAGTGTGAATTAGATGCGTTCGAAGTTTTATACAAATGGCTTCTTTAGTCAGTTTACAGTATACAGGGTTATTTGTAATTCACTAGCATCCTTTTAACCCTAAACTCCTACCACTTAAACAAATGTTTTTTGTTTTATGGCTTTTGTCATAACTTAATATTTTTGGTGTAATAACGTTTTGAAAATTTGAGATTACCTCTTATTTTTACGATACTCTGTGTATTTGTATGGGAAAAAAGTGCTTCATTTTAAAAAGTCGTAAAACAAAAAACATTTGTTTGAGTGATAGGAATTCAGGGTTAAGAGGATGTCAGTGAATTACAAATAGCCCTGTAATAATCATCCCAGCCTACATACGTCCCACTGCGGGGCACCGGCCTACTCCCAGAATGAGAGGGCATGGACCGTAGTTTCCACACGGGGGAAATGCGGATTAGGAACTTCACACACACCATTAAGTTTCTTTACAGTGTTAACAGGCTTCTTCACGATGTTAAGTAAAGCTCACAATAAATTTCAAATGTAATTTCCGACATGAATTTCGAAAAACTTGAAAGCCGTAAGTGAAACTACGTGACTATCACGATTTTTTTACAATATAATTTATTGTAACTATTTTATATTTCTAAGTAGGTAAGTAATGAGTGAAAATGGTGTCAAAATTCGAAAACAAACTCGTTTTATTTAAATACGATGACGCAATCCGTTTTTTCAATAAAAACCGTGACATCGAATCTACGCGTACGCTTTGATTCCACTAACGATCACGTCTGTCGTAAATAAAAACATATAATTCACCATTTAAAGTTACCAATTAGAGGTATCGGATCGAATCTACGACTAATCAAGTGCAAATTTGATGTCGAAAATATTGACGATTGACGTTATCGGTCCATCATAAGATAATTAGGTATTTTTCGTGTGAAGCGTTTTGGAAATCGCACTCTTTGAGTTGTCGTTTTAGTTCAAATAAACGACCGTCAGTTTATATGTTAAGTGCGACCAGGGTTTCCGTTGAAGAGTTAAGTGGCACGAAAATATATAGTCCGTTAAAAATTATTGCAAATTTAATGTTAACCATTGATACTTCGTGTGAATTCTCAGACTGCTTAATGTAGAGTCAATATGAACATTTAATTTGACGTTCGTAAACGGCACTTTTTGAAGTTCTTGCTTCCGTAAATGTGGGTATTTACTTTATTATTGAAGACCAGTAGGTAGAGAAGTTTTTGTTTAATTTTCAACCGACGAAAACAAAAGGAGGAGGTTCTCAATTCGACGTGTATATTTTTTTTTTTAGGGTCCCTGTACCCGATGGGTGACTAACGGAGCGGTATTACTTTTGTTACGCAATATGTCTGTTTGGTTGTCTGTCTGTCTGCCTGTCACGGGTTGTATCTAAAGAATCGTAATATATAGACAACTGAAACTTATAAATGATGTGTATATATATATCTTGCCGCTACAATAATCTAAAATGAAAAAAATATTATTAAGGGTGGTCACAAGCAACCAATATAAAATAATCCCACACTGCGTACATTTTGCTTAGAAACAAGGCTCTGCTTACACTAGATTTTCATAAATACGGCCGTTTACAGCGTATGATTTGATATACCTACTTTAGTACGGAACTGCCAGTGATTGGTTTTTGGTATTTAATTTTTCCTAGGCTTATATTATTTGGTCATTTTTGTCAACAAATTATGTTTTCTGTCAGAAAAGCAAAAATTAAAATTAAATTAAAAACAAAACTCTAGTGAGTGATTAAGCTGATCCATAAGAACCAGTTCCATTGCGGTTTAGCACTATAGAATTTTAACTGTCTAGATAAGTTGATATTCTCGTTATGGTATACAGGATGACTGGATATTGAATACATTCCCTTTAAGCGGATATACTTAGTACGAACTCATTTACACCAACAAAAGTAACGTTAGACACTGTCCAAAAATTATTAGTTTCTGAGATAGTGGTGCTTTGAGCATTAAAAAAATAACCTTGCTTTTCTTATTTCGATTGTTTTATTATATTTTACATTATTTTATGCTTCCTATAATGTCACTAGTTTTATGTTATTTTTTTTATTAATTCTGTGTATTGTAATGAAGTGATTACTTTTTATGTTTTATGCATTTTTTGCTAATATACGAGTACTTTAAAACTTATTATTGCGTTTTTAGATATATGATATGAAATAAAACGGATGACATTTTAGATTGGAGAAAAATACATAAAAATTAAGAAATAATTAAAATTAAAACTTGACAGTTATTTTATTTTTTAACGGAACTTGGCAGCTTTGTGAAAAATCTTAAATCAATCATCAGGGTACCACATAACCAGTTGCTGCAACAGAGTTGTACTACCTATATAAATATTTTTAGACATCCTGTACAAGTTGATACATCGGTTTCAAATCGATCAAAGCGCTCTTATTTGATTGGCCAAATTCTGACCACAGACTCGTCGCTAGCGTCACGCAATCAACGTTGTTATGCCTTGATCCTACAGGTAATCAATACCACCGCATTAATTGAAATCTGATAGGCCTTTTACTATCATGTGTGAATATTTTTTAAAAGTAGTACGAAGCGTTTTGTTTGAACGTCAGAAAATGTGCAAGTGAGTGATTTAATTAAAAATTGTAAAGGCAAATCAATTTTGTATTTTTATCCATTTATTAATATCCATAGCGATCGTCAAGCTTAATGACGCTGGGCCGGGAATATCTGTCGGATATAAGCTCCAAACGCACAGACAGCGGAGGCGCGGCGGTTCGGTGGCGGTGACGGTTGTAATATTCTAACTTGTATGAACGAATTCGCGGTACGGTATCGCACAACCATTCATATAAGTTAGAATATTACAACCGTCACCGCAAGGATGTGCGCACTCTATCGCATTGTAGATACCGCTCGACGGACACCGACGGCAAAGCAGGCCGAGATGACCTAGACGCGGGTCTGGGAGTGTGGTCAAGTATTATAGCTCTGGATAACTTATAACCGTATTTTTTTTTTTCGGTAAGTTCGGTAAGTCGGTTTCGGTAAGTTTGTTCTTGTGAAGGTGGTATACTGGGATTTGAATCATTTGCGTTAGATACTGAAAAAGGTCATTCTGTAGGCTTGAGTAATTACTTGTGATTTTTAAGTAAGTATCTTATACTCGTATTATAATAATTAATATATGTTTATATAATACCTAGTTAAAGTTCAGACAAGCGAAGGCAAAATGGGGTGGTTAGGTACTAAACCCTAAAATTGAAAAAAAAAAAGTTTATTCCCACTGATTTGCCTACATTTTTACGTAACGTCATGGATGACTAGCAAAGCTTGTGAACACTGTTTGCATACAAGGCAGTTACTTATATCACGTTTCTTCTCTCCTCTTTGAAAATGTTCAATCTACGCTACCTACTGATACCTATGAGGCTACAATAAAAATAAAGTAAAAAAGTACAAAGTGGTCAATAGTAGATTTTCATATCT
This sequence comes from Archips crataeganus, assembly GCA_947859365.1. Lineage (NCBI taxonomy): Eukaryota > Metazoa > Arthropoda > Insecta > Lepidoptera > Tortricidae > Archips > Archips crataeganus. The sequence continues at coordinate 14,721,335 of OX402056.1, read as the reverse complement.
TATGTATTTCTAATGTTGCAATACCAAAAAAACAAAACAAAAGACGCACGTTTTACAAAGCATAATTTCTTTAATAGTTACGTGTACATTGGGCAGTATTTACAGAGCTGTCCATTTGGATAGAGATGGTTTTAATCTTTTAATGCACAGCTTTCGACAGTACGTCTCTCGATTTAGCTCTAATCTGATTACAACAGATTTAGTTAACGTTTCGATTACAATTGCTTAATACAAAATTCGGTTCCTACATAGCCATTTTACGATTCTAAATTCTATGACTAACTCATTAAGGTTCAAAGAAAGTGAACTGGTGATTATGTCAATGTCTATCATTCTATGGATTAAAAGTTTGCATTTACATTCATAAATAAAGATCTGAATGGACCATAAGCCTCATATAAATTCATGTATCTATATCCCTTTAAAACAAACGGTTTTATGTCATTTTATTTTACTTCTCAAAGTAACATAAGTTTACAGTCAGCAAAAATGCTTGTATTAAAAAATGTTTTGTTTTTTAGCAAAAACTCATTGATTGACGATAATAATATATTTCTACCTACCTATAGTAGTTTCCTGACAAAAAAGTCACGACCTAAAAAGCACTGTAGTTAGTTAAAAATTTCAAATTACTGTAACGTACCAAAGTATTATTTTTTATCTTCGTTTTGTTCCATTAGTTTCAGACAATTTATAAACACCAAATTAACCCGAACAGACGCTGTGTACCTAGACATAATAAACACTCTCAGTAACTTGATTATATTCCAGCTGTTTGGAGTTAAACGAACGAATACCAAGTTTAATTACATACGACGTCGTGTGAAGTACTTATAACAAGTGTAAACTAAATAAAACAAGTGTAAACTAAATAAAAAACTTTGATCCAACCACATGACTCGAGATTTATTTTGTTTTAAATCATTTCAACGCTTTCTTTAAATCTGTTGGCGCGCCACAAAAAATACCCTCAAACATTGACATCATGTGAGAAACATCGTGTAAGTTTCGTTACATTACACTGTGGTCGATGAATCATCACTTCTACCATAGCTCAGCTGCCCCGCAATGTAACGCAAACACTCAATATTTACCGCAACATATAAATAAGGCATCAGACTAGTTGTGGTGTCAAAAGGTGCTACTTATTAGATACATTATTTTTATTTTACTTAAAAAAATGCAACGAAACACTTGGCTTCCGAAATGGGATCTTTGGTCATAGAGCATAAAGTTTACATAATATGGTGCCTACTTATAACTGTTAGGTGTATTGAGAGAATCATGTATCGTGAATCACGTATGTACCGATTTTGATGAAACATATCTAAAAACCATCGCCAAGAAACCTGCTTTCTATTAAAAAAAACCGCATCCAAATTGGTTCTTTCGTTTAAGAGCTATGATGCCACAGACAGACAGACAGACAGACAGACACACACACACACACACACACACACACACACACACACACACACACACACACGTAGCGGTCAAACTTATAACACCCCTCTTTTTGTGTCGGGGGTTAAAAACACGGCACAGTGACTTCATTTTCGAACATCCGAAAGACACCTAACTCACGTTACTCGCACTCTCCGTGTTGCCTAACTACGAGTAAAATGCTCACTACAAGTTACAGCTCTTCAAATAATACATACATGTAAATAAATAAATAAATAAATAAATATTAGGGGACAATCTTGCGATCTAGACGACGATAAACATACTTATATATATAAATAAATACTTAAATACATAGAAAACATCCATAACTCAGGTACAAATATTCGTGCTCATCACACAAATAAATGCCCTTACCGGGATTCGAACCCAGGACCTCTTGCTTCGTAGGCAGGGTCACTACCAACTAGGCTAAGGCGGTCGTTGTATACGTAAATTTTGTCTCATAAGCTTATAAAGGGTTCCCTAATTGTCTAAGGTACCCTAACGAACGTACTCGTCACTCGCCTGTCTACTCCCATTAACACGCGTATGTCTGGCTGCCAACTAAACTTTGTTTTGACAAGATTACACGGTCTAGCGACTTCTTTTGATTAATCAAAAAGCTCCCCTCAGAAACATTGCATTGAATAATTTTAATCAGATATTAATTAAGCTTTGTAAGTTTTGTTGCAGTTCAAATTGATAGAAATCTTGTTTGATTGTTTAAACTCCACTTTAACGGGTTTACCTGTCAAACGCAAGACTTTGTCAGTGCTGCAAACGCTCATGTGCGTTGAAATGCCTAAAACAGTATGACAGCGCCATTAAGAGAAAGTCACGAAAACCTTATATGCGTTGCTGGCTGGCACTAAATGTGTAAAAGTCTGCTACTCTTTATCAAACACTAGATTTAACCCGCGGTTTCAACCGCGTTAGAAATACTTTTACTAGAAACATTTACATTCTTAGACTTTGATCTGAATAAGATTACGGATATATTTTTATAGCACTACAAATACTAAATTTTGTTATTTAAAATTTGGCTCCTTCCTTAGCTTAGCAGAGAAACTGCTAACGTCAAGTATATAGTTTAGAACAACTCGGCCATTGTTCGGTAAAATTATACTATACATACTAGTGTCGGGTTATTAGCCATCGGCCAATGAATATATAGTTTTTTTGTAGTGGTAGAGCCATGTTGTAGCTATCCGCTGCATCTCGAATGGGCCGGCTCATCAGGGGCAGTACCACCCTCTCACAGAACACCGGCGTGAAGCAGCAGTACTCCTACTGCATTTCGTACGGTCAGTGAGAGCGCCGGGGGCCCAATACCTCTCCCCCGTCCCCCCACCCTATTACCTCTCCTTTTTTACAGGCCGGCAACAGATCAGTGACTCTCTTTGAGTTGTTGATATTTATGGGCGGTGGTGATCATTTTCCATCAGATGATCCGCTTGCTCGTTTGTCTCCCTCTCATAATAAAAAAAAACAGTGCGTGGAGTCCCTCCGCGCGGAAGAAGTGAAACTTCATAATAAACCAACCCGCTCCTAACCCGCCCCCAACCTGCCCCCAACCCGCTACCAACCCACTCCCAACCCGCCCCCAACTCGCTCTCAACCGCCCCCAACCCGCTCCCAAATCGCCCCCCACCCGCTCCCAACCCGCTCTCAACCCGACCCCAACCCGCTCCCAACCCGCCCCCAACTTGCCCTCAACCCGCTCTCAACCCGCCCCCAACCCGCCCCCAACTCGCCCCCAACCCGCTCCTAACCCGCCCCCAACCCGCCCCCAACCCGCTCCGAACCCACTCCCAACCCGCCCCCAACTCGCTCTCAACTGCCCCCAACTCGCTCCCAAATCGCCCCCCACCCGCTCCCAACCCGCTCTCAACCCGGCCCCAACCCGCTCTCAACCCGCCCCCAACTCGCCCTCAACCCGCTCTCAACCCGCCCCCAACCCGCTCCCAACCCGCTCCCAACCCGCCCCCAACCCGCTCTCAAGTGCCTATAGAAGTTTTACTTCAAAAACAAACGTCTCGTAAACGTCAACTTGCGTTGCGTTGCGTTGCGTTGCGTATTTAACGCAATGCATTTAACGCAACGCTTGTTGGAAGTCGCATTAAAATACGATGAGGTTATCCGACACGTATCCCAATCACACAAATTGTAAGTATAAGCGGAGAACACAACAAATGACAATACAATAAATGTCACTGTTCTTTTGCTCCTCTTATAATTAGAGCACTCCTGCCATTATTGTCTAGCGCGCGTACGCTTGGCATCGCTTTCACCATCTCTTTCTATCACCATCTTATACCGTTTGACAGAAACAAATAGTGAATGCGATGCGTCCGTGCGTTAGACAATACGGCCTCTGCACTATAATACCTACATAAAACTGTTCATATTTGTACATGTATCCATTATTTGTTGTCTGGAAGAGATCGCTTTTGCGCGATAAGACCGCCTATTGTCTGCCTGTTTTTTTATTGTTATGAATATTTTTTCTGTACTTTTTTTGGTGATCAATAAAGAATATTTGTATTGTATTGTATTGTATTGTATTATATAACGCCACAAAGGTTTTAATACACGAGCATATCTTTGCCAAAATACACAGAGGTTAAGAAAGAAGAGGGGGCAACTTTCGACGCATAAGACCACAAACGCGAAATACGAACCCGAGGTTTTTTGGTTATTTGCGAATTTTTAAAAATGATTGCGTTAAATACCAACTACGTATAAAGCCAGCACAAACGCAAAACACCAACCTGACGTTTTGTGGTGTATTGCGACTTTATCAATTACGCAAAATACCACAAACGCAATACAGGGTTATTTGTAATTCACTAGCATCCTTTTAACCCTAAACACCCACCACTTAAACAAATGTTTTCTGTTTTACGGCTTTTGTCATAACTTAATATTTTTGGTGTAATAACGTTTTGAAAATTTGAGATTACCTCTTATTTTTACGATACTCTGTGTATTTGTATGGGAAAAAAAGTGCTTCATATTAAAAAGTCGTAGAACGAAAATCATTTGTTTGAGTGATAGGAATTCAGGGTTAAGAGGATGTCAGTGAATTAAAAATAACCCTGTACATCAATTGGTACTTGTAAAATATTTGCAATAGAAGTGGTGTACAACAACAGCCAGCCAAAACATAAAGAGGTTTTATTTTTATAAGTACATAGATTATAATTATAGTAATGTCTATGATTTGATTTCAAGGATGTTGAAAGGGTAGCAATGAAAGAGTAGGTAGATATTAAGCGTGATTGGTATTTTGCTTAAATTCATGTTGGCGTTATGCGTAATTGGTGTTTTGCGTAGTTGGTATTTTGCTAAAGTGGTTTTTTGCGTAGAGTTGGTATTTCGCGTTTGTGGTCTTATGGGTCGAAAGGCTTGGGTTTGTTAGTCGTAAGAGGACATGTTTCACATTTGAACAACAATATTTTATTACTGCCATCTATATAAATATCTGACTATCGGGTCAACATTGTGACAAGTTTTATTTACAAGACGGACGCTGCAAAGTAGGTAAAGGGCTACAATTTGTTAAGGGCCTCAAACGGCACAATGCTACGCAGTTACCCGGAAAGCTATTGTCAGAGGCTTCCTTCTTAAAGCGGTCACCACTGACTCACTACAGTACTGTATATGCAACAATAATATTAGAGCAAACAGGTATTTGTTTGATTTATTGATCTGTAGGTAGACATACATAAGTTAACAACCCAAACAGAAAGTCATTTAGGTGATGAAAGGCCCTTCTTGTATGTGGAACATATTTACTATATGTATGTCTTTTTTGTCTAATATAATTTGTCTATAAGAACACGTTGTTTTTACATGCAAGACGGGACTGTCTTGAGTTTTTTACCCATCAAAGACGGTATTTCTTATCTTCAAGTGATTCGATGTAATTTTTTTGTAAATTCTGTAAAAACATCATTGATGATGAGAGTTTTTAAAATAACTAATTTTAACATAAAATGCTGTCTTGTAAATCCGTTTAAAAAAGATAAAAATATAACAAGACTTTTCTTAACATGTCTATAGTAAGTAAGGGTCATACATTTTTTTTGTTCACGTCTCTCCTGTGGACATGGAAAAAGTTAAGGGTTTATTAGCCATTTTTTTTCGTTAAGTCTATTATCGGCGTGTGTCTGGCCAACCTTCGGACCCTTTTCAACCGACGAAAACAAAAGGAGGAGGCTCAATTCGACGTGTATATATATATATATATATATATATATATATATATATATATTTTTTTTATGTATGATCACGCATAACTTTTAACAGAGTAGTCCGATTTTGATGATTCTTTTTTTATTGGAAAGCGTATTCCCCGAGGGTGGTCCCATTTAAATTTGGAAACAATATTCTTACCCTAAGGGTAGAAAAACAGGGGATGATTGATTGTTCAGTTACTGATTGTACTATATGACCACGCATAACTTATTACAGAGTAGTCGGATTTTGATGATTCTTTTTTTATTGGAAAGCGTATACCCCAAGAGTGGTCCCATTTAAATTTGGAAGTAATATTCCTACCCTAAGGGTAGGAAAACAGGGGATGATTGACTAACTTTTTACAGAGTAGTCTGATTTTCATAATTCTTTTTTATTGGATAGATAGGGTATACCTTGAAGTTGGTATTATAAATTTGGAAAAAAAATTACCCCAAGAATGGAAAAAAAGTATAAAATAAAAACTTTTTAACAAAAAATTAAACCGCCGAAAAAACTGAAAAGCAAAAAATAATACCTTTTTTGTTTGACCTTAATCTAGGTACCAGTTTGAAGTCGGTGCCTCAGCACGAGCCAGGAGGAGTGATAGAAGCCAATCAGGTAGACGATTATAGGTCCACTCCTCCTGGCTAAGTGCTGAGGCACCGACTTCAAACTGGTACCTAGATTAAGGTCAAACAAAAAGGTATTATTTTTTGCTTTTCAGTTTTTTCGGCGGTTTAATTTTTTGTTAATAAGTTTTTTTAAATAAATCATAAGTTTGCCGACTCGGAGCCGGTCATTTTATCAATGTCTACAGAAGAGACAACTTCTGTTTTTCCGCCGTGTATGAACGTAAAGTAATCGTTTATACCTAATAAAATAAAAAAGAGACAATAACAAAGTTAGTACTGGGAAATGGGGGGGGGGGGAGGGCTGGTGCAAATTCTTTTTAAAACATAATTCCTATTCCGTCTTCGCATTCGAAGGTCTTGATAAGTCTTCTAGTGCCTCTTACTCTCATGGAGACAGCTCGTATTACTGAGATTTGTAGGTGCTTTGACTTTTAACCAAAAAATTATTTGTGGGTACGGTTTTCCCCATTTGGTGTTTAATTTGGATGCTGTTCTTTTCAAGAAATGGTTGTATTCAGTCCCTAATTATTGTAATATTTTTGTTTAGGTTTTCTAATATTTGCAATTTATCTCAAAAAAGACACTAAGAAGCACTTAAACGAGTAGGCATTTCCGCTACATCTTTGCGCGCCGCTCATGACAACTTTATGTCACATCAGCACAGCATGGTACCCCCGTTGTCCGTTAATTACTTGCCCTCGCAATATATTCAGGTTAAGAACCTGTGATAGCTAAATTACAGGCCAAGAGCGTCGGTTTAATTGCTCCCGAGCCGTGACTTGCCCTCTTAATGTGAACATTTATACGATTTAAAACAGTCTTTGATATAAGAAACAAATAAATTCGCTCGTAGTAGGTAATGGGTAATAAAGATTTGCTTTTAGTTTTACAGTTTTGAGGCTTACGTACTTCGAACCGATTAGGCCTCGTCCTTACAATTTAATTTTCTCCAAATATCTTTTTAACAGTGTTTTATATCTAACAAATAATGCTCAACGATCGGAATTTTGACTTTGAAGATATCATGCCACAACTTGTTATCCAACCATGTCCACGCTGCAACTTCCTTTTCCTTCTAAATAATAAACGTAGAGTCCTAAGTAGAATTGTAATTTTACAAACCAGGCAAATTGCACTAAGTAGACCATAATGCGACGATAATTTTAAAACAAATTAGTGACCGCCGGGAACCAAACCAACGACCATTATCAGTAATTGTAACCGCGAGGTGAAGAAGGGAAAAACGTAGTTAACTGTTAAACCCGTGATTAATAGAAATGTTGAGAAAAAGTAGAGAATTTTATGTTTCCCACGGACACTAGCTGTTTGTTATACTTACTGTGACAACAGAAAGAGTGAACTTTGTAGGGTTACTTAAAAAAAATCAAAAACGGTCCGTCTATTGTTTAAGTCGGAGATAATAGTATTAGAAAAGAAATAATAATTTGCCATAGGAGTATACATAGTCACATTCAAAACTATTTTCCGATTCAGGGATCCGTTTGCCGCATTAATCTTTAAAGTGCAATGCAGGGGGATAACACTAAACACAGTCTACCGTCAATAGTATCTACCATTGATATTCAAAAAGAATTTTAAGTAGCAAGGCTTGGTCTCCTATTTTATACTATACGCGGCGTCTGACTTCAGCGTCAACGCTCCGATCGACGTCTGAGCGCAAAGCACAGCGTCAGCGGTCAATGCGTCACAGTCGTCAAAATAACTAGAGGCACGTCACACAGCGTTTGGATGCCGCGTACGGCGACAAAACGCTAACGTCGACTTGTGAAGAAGACCACAACATTACATTTATATAGTAAGAATTGTGATGCAGCGTACGACGTGACGCTGTAAGCGGCCGGTGGCGTTTATAGGAGACCAAAGCCTTACTAGTCAATTATCAGAAATCATTAAACAATTTTAGGCACATTTTAAGGTATGACCGCCACATTATTTTTCAGATAGGTGGTAGTCCTATCATTGATAGTACTTATCAGTTGTTCCCTGATTAGTTAACCAACATCTGTATTTCTGTAATAAATAAATACAGTGACTGGGCATTGTGCAGCTACAAATTAATAATTGCACAACATTTTTACTTTATGCAAAGTAAAGACGAATGCCTTTGTCAGATATAATTTCGAATTATAAGCCTGTCAATACTTTTGATTCCTTGTAGATGTTCAAATCCATCAGTACATTATAACGTCAAGAACTATCATCACAAAGCGATTGTTAGAGTCGCGAATCAAATTCAATTTTCTTCATTCATCCACCAGCAAAGTTCACATCGAGCTCGAATTGAATGGATTACCTTCAGAAATGAAGTTCAGTCACGGCACTGGTCGTTTTCTCCGTGAACAATATTACTTTATCTCCTGTAAAAATCAGTAAATTTGGAATTGCTCTAATACAAGAAAGTGTTTTGATAGTGAAACGTTTAGACAAAATTTATTAAAACAGGTTGATTTTGGATCTAAATTTATCTTTGTGCATCTGCATTCTTTTATTTTTACTTATTTCTTCTGTGTCCACGAAATTAAAAAAAAGCTTTTGGCTGCTATCATAGAAGTAACTTTGTTATTAAAATAATGGTTATAGTCACTATTTTTGTTTTACTGTTTTTTTACTAACTTTTATTAACTTTAATCAGTTAGATATTGTAAACGTTCCCAGTTACGAATTTAATTCTATTGTCTATGTAGTTCATTAATAATAGTGTTACGCAACGATGTTACTCTTTGTACATTGTACATTTTAATATAGCATGGTTTTTTCCTTAATCTCGAATAATAATCCAGTCAAAACTTTTTAGAACACTAGTGGCATAATCATAATAGCAGCCTGACCTGAGCTATTCCGATATTAACATTCTTAATTAAACGTAGCCCGCTAATGTACTGTATAACAATTTTACTCTACCAATCTCTCATAAAAATGTGGTTGGCAAGTAAGTAATTTGCTTAAACATAAAAAATGCCTATGTAATCACACTTTAAACCCGTAATTTGACATGTTATTTAGGAGTTTCCTGCACCTTATTCAACACAGAATCTAAACGCAAACTAATTACATCAAACATGATCCCTAAAAGGATTGTTGTTGCGTACTAAACCGTATTTAACGACTTTAAAACTATGAGCGCGAGTTTTTTGCCATAAAAAGTTAAAGCAACCTTTTTGAAACACCAAGCCGTTGCTTTATCCCATAGAGTACGTGTGACAGGAGATGGTAACAAGCGTATTTTCCGCTACCAAATACGAGGGGCGTTCAATATAAAGTGAGAATGAGATGCAAATTCTTTCAATATTAGGAAATTAAATACTGGCCGGTAAAGCTTATCTATCTAGCTGATTGCTATGAAAAAAAAAAAGTAACTGTCTTTTGTTTTAAAAAAAATACGGTATTTTCTTTGCTATGCTATTGAGTACGTTAGCGAAAATGGAGAAAATTTAACTGCGCGCAAAAAAATTTAAACTTGTGTTTGAAAATTTTTTCTACGGACCAAGTCAATTTAGATTTGCGGGACACTTTAGGGTCTAATGCTCCTCCGTATTCGACAGTCGCACGTTGGTGCGCCGAATTTAGACGTGGAAGAACATAGACAATGGACGACCCCCGCTCCGGACGCCCTACTACTGCAATGACTGAAGAAATTGTGAAAAAAGTTGAAAACTCAGTTTTGGTGGATCGTCGTGTCACGGTTCGTTTTATTGCTGAAAATGTAAAGATTTCAACGGGGAGCGTGCATAATATTTTACATGAACGCTTGGGTATGAAAAAGGTATCTGCGCGTTGGGTACCAAGAATGCTTACTGACACGCAAAAACAAACTAGACTAGAGACTTGTCAAGAAGCTTTGAACCTGATGCAGCAAGACCGGGAACTTTTTTTGGCGCGATTTATAACAATGGACGAAACTTGGCTCCATCGTTACGACCCTGAAACGAAACTGCAGTCTATGACATGGAAAAGGCCATCATCTCCAACTCCGAAGAAATTCAAGGTGGGCCCATCTGCCGGTAAGGTCATGGCTCTGTTTTTTGGGATGGTAAAGGGGTATTAATGATTGAGTATCTCAAACATGGAGCCACTATTACGAGCACTTTATACGCCAAACAAAAAACAACATTGCGCAATGAGATCCGCGAAAAACGGCGAGGTAAACTCTCGAAAGTTGTGCTGTTCCACCAGGACAATGCCCCGGCACACAAGTCCATCGTTGCAATGGCTGCAATTCGTGATGCTGGGTTCATATCCTTAAGAATCCTCTGTATTCACCAGGTCTCGCTCCCAGTGATTTCTAACTATTTCCGAGATTGAAACAATACACGAGAGGCCAGAAATTTGAAGACGACGACGCGGTAGTCGCTGCAGTACAAGATTTTTTAAGTACTCAAGATGAGACCTTTTTTAAAAATGAAATTTTAAGTTTAGAAAAAAGATATAATAAGTGTATTATGCTAAAAGGTGACTATGTCGAAAAATAAAATTACATTTAGTAAAAGTTGTTTATAACATACTCATTCTCACTTTTTATTGAACACCCCTAGTATGATAGGCGATGGCCACAAGGATCGTGGGAATTTGTTCAGTTGTAAGTTTTTCGCGTTTTAGTGATGACTTTGTTTTGGCATGTATTTGTGAGAAGTACACAATGAATTGAAGTACAGGATACCTAGATATAATAGAAATATCAGATGAGGCTAAAGCTCGAGGGCACGCTAAAAAACTTTTTTTTTGCTCAATCTGTAACGAAATTATTCCCTCAAAAATTGTATTTTTGCAGAGATTGTGGTTAAAAAATAACATTTCATTCAAGTGACGTCATTTATTAAAACATAAGAAAACAAAAAAAGTGTGCCCATTAACAACAGGAAAGGTGATTAAGTCCCGACATCGATTCTGTTTTAATTTAGTAAACGCGGAAATGTTTGAATGTAAATGTATAGATCTTTTGTTACATTTACACGCTAAAACGGCTCAACAGATTTGGGATAAGTTTGGTACACTGATAGTTTTTGTAACCTCAATTGAACATAAGCACCGGAAAATTGCATAATTCTCACGGGATAGCGATAAATGAATTCTTGACAGACAAAGTCGTGGGCAATAACAAGAAGAGAAATACACATGATAACCCTTCTACAAGTCTTATTACCTTATTAGGTACCTATGTGGTAGGAAAGTATCAAATTTTGCAGAGTGTAGACGTGTATACTGAGAAAAGAACCAGAACAAAATGTAGCGGAAAGGTAAACTGAAGGCAACTCCTGTAATAAATGCTTTGTGCTCTAACCCGACGTCCGTCCTCGGGGAGGCCGTTACTAAAACACGTAAAACAACTACGGGGTGTAATGGAAAACTTTATTTCTAGAAGTATCGTTCGTAGGGTTCCTTGGATTAAGTGTTGAGTAAGAAAACATTGCGTTTTTAGAGTTCCGTCCGTACGTAAAGGTTTAAGACAAAGCCCCATGCTCACACTCATCCGTCTGTCCGTCTATCATTTTATCTGAAGGGTTGAACAGTTAAACTTTTGAAGCTACAGCCTTCATATTTGCGTTATGTAGGTATGAGTAGAGTTGATAAGGACCTTAACGGCGGTAGTTAAAAAAATATGAAACTTTCCGCTGTGACACGATAGTTAACCATACAATAAAATTGTATGGGTAATTTATCATGTCGCAATGGATTTTTTTCAGACAGTCGTTTTGTACGGCTAACTTCGAATTAACGTGGTCCAACTTTGAGGTCTCCTCCTTACGAGTATAAGTAGTACTGATCCAAAGTCAAACATAACCGAACCAACCACCAAAAAAATAAGTATGATTATTTGTGGGTACAAGGACCGTGGGCCCGGGCTCCCACGTCTGAGTTTTTCGAAATTTATATGCGAATTTAGATTCGAAATTTATGTACTATGAGCTTAACAGTGAAGGAAAATATCGCATGCAACACTTGACAAGATTTTCAATGGTGTGTGCGGAGTTCTTAATCCGCTGTGGGCCCGCGTGGAAACTACGGCCAACACCCCTTTATTCTGAGAGGAGGCCTGCGCCCTGCAGTGGAAGGAATATAGGTTAGGACGATGATGATAATTTGGGGGTAGGAGCAAAATAACGAGCCGTACGTACTTCATCATTTCAGCCTAAATACGTCCCACTGCAACATGTCTCCTCTCAGAATCTCAGCAGAGGGCATACCTACGTATTTAAATACCTACGGTGAAATATCCGTGAATTGTCATAAATATTAACTTTTAACTGGGCTCTTGTGTTAACTTTTCCTTACTCAAGAGAAGCATAACGACGGCCGGTAACTTCTTTATTTTTCCTCGGTGACTTTATTCCCTGAGAAAATGATAACAACTTTCAGTTTACAAGAGAGACTGAAATATTCTTTGTTTGCTTTTGAATGTTTTCATAATTTCACTAGAGGAATGGGAGGTACAGTCGATGAAACTGAATTGCGTACCAAGGTTGGGACCTTTTTGTTGCAAATGCCATGTTGACATTCCTACATCTGCCGAAGACATCATCGAGAAATTCACTGTGAAGAGGTTCCACTCTGGTGCGCAATTCAGTTTCGTCGACTGTACATACCGAGGTACCGTACATACTAAGGTATGTACTTAATAAATAACAGTATTCAGTATTCAGAATCGTACAGCGCCTCTAGCGGTCACTTACGGAAGTACAATTCTCCATACAAATCATTTACGCCGTCCCTAGCGAGTACGGTCACTGTGAACTAGTGTAAACTCATGGTAGAGGTACAGGTCCCAAACTATACAAAACTTTTACTGTGGGTACAAGCTCTTTTGCCAATTTTTATTCCTAGTTAACATAGGGTACTTACATACACAAAATGACCCTAAAAATTCGTTGAGCGTAAAATGAGATATTCATTCGTGGACTGACGTCAGACGATCATAGTTCTAAGGACCGGCGGACCGGATTAGAGTTGTTTGAGAATCTGACTACGAAACTTTGAGGTCCGGGTTCGATTTCCGGTCACGACAGAAATTTGTATTAAAAATACGATTTTTTTATGTCCAAGTCTTGAAGTACATATTAAAGATCCAAGTAGTACAATCTTTGATTAGTTTGGGCCTAGTTTAATTGGGGGCAATGGTCCCATAATTTATTATTTACTAGCTTTTGCCCGCAACTCCGTCTGCGAAGAATTCGTTTATCGTTATCCCACGTTATCGTTATCGTTATGCAATGTTCCTTGATAAAATTATCCTAATGATCTCCCAGGGTCCCAAACTATATCAATACCAATTTCATCTAAATCGGTTCAGCGATTTAAGTGTGAGAAGTAACAGACAGACAGATAGAGTTACTTTGGCATTTTTAATATTAGCAAGGATTATAAATTTCACTGCACTAATATCAAACGGAATTGTGCTGCAAATATAGCTCTTTATTAATAAGCCCGTAGTACCTAACATGCAGTGCAAATAAATAAGACTTAATAATAAATGAAGAGCTTAGCATCCTAGTTATGAGAAACAGATATAAACATCAAAAGGAATGCAAGAGAAGTTGGTTGTAGAGACGACAGCTTTATTCTAAATTTGTTGTCGCTCGAGTCACGTTTCAAGGATTTCAGGAACAGCTTTAAAAACGCTATTAGGTCGATCATTAAACTTTGAATGAGTGACATCTTTACGGGAACAAAGTTAGCTTTACCACCAATAAAAACAAACGGTACCATTTTCAACCGTATTTGAAAAGAATCATGTCACTGTTTCGAAAGAGAGTTCAATTTTGATGGAGCAGAGAATATTGTTTTTGTAAGTTGTCGACTTGGCTGTCATAGTGGACTTTTTAGGTCATCACTTGCATTTGATACATTTTAGGAAAGGCAAAGGATACAGTTTATGTTTATTATGAATTTGTACGTGTTTGAACGGCTGTTTGAAAGCGGGTGAAATAATGACTTGACAAATTGCCTCAACCCGCTCACTAGCGATTTTAATGTTCCGTAAATTTCCCGAGGGATTACAATATGTTGGGATAAAAATAGCAAACGTTGTAGATAAGCTTGCAAGTGGAGTACTATTTTTGACATTTGAAGCGAGAAGTTTTACGTTTAAAGAAAGTGATTTTAAAGGTAGTTTTATATGAATTTCGTAGAAAGTTTAATCCAAAATAGAAAAATGCCAAAATGATTCGACGCTTGTCCTTCATAATATATAATGCAGATAAAAACATTTTATTAATTCACTAGAATAATGTTATACAATTTGTAAGTAAACAAAGTAACGCGAACGGTACTACATTATTTTATAATAATTTAAAATTATGTTAAAATCAACAACCTTACCAGGCGCCGTTTTTATTTTTACAGCGTTAAGTTCTTGGCCTATAATTTTTCAATAAACTTTTATTTGCTTATTACGTACAAGCCGCAGTTTAAAATAAAGGTCTTATTTATAGATATGGCGTGTAGGAGATTAAGCTATAAAGTCAGAATCGTATGCTTCGGCGCGACGCTGAGCGCCGCGGGACGCGCCCGACTACGATGCGTTTGGTGTAACTAAAAGGGGCCAGCGGTTTTATATGTAGCGGCCAGATAGAACTATTACCCCCCTCGCCGCAGTCGGTTCCGCGCGTCGGCAAAAGTGATGAAACAACTGTATACCAGCGCGTGGAACTGCGCGGCTGATTTTGAATTGAAGGCCGGTTATGAAGCGACGGTCTCCTCATTCCTTGCAGCGAGTGGCACGGTCTGAACCAGAACTCTGTCGTCCACAGGCGTATATCTGGACTTGATGGACGCTTACGTCTGTTTGTTGCTAGTTTTTGAGTTTTTTAGAATTTTAAATTTGGATTTTTGAGCGGAGCAGCGAGGCTGCACGCACACGGCGGTAAGGGTTTTTTTTCCGAAGAAGTTATTTTTACGTTGGCAGCACTGTCTTAGAGGTACTGCGTTTGGTTTTTATTTTTTTGGAAAGCGTTTGTTTCGCACCTGCGTTTGATCTTGCTATCGAATTATATGAATTAAAAATTTAGTTATAAAACAAATGATCGCCCTAGCTGGACGATAAATTATAGAAATACGGAACAGTTATTATAAGTATCACATACCATATCACCTTAAGTACCTCTCGATTATACCACTTCTATAGTATTAATGACGTCATGTGAAATGGCTACGATGCTACATTGCGGTGCATTTCTAATAATACGTTGCCTTAACAAACATCCTTTTAACACTAGGGTGCCATGGCAGCGTAACCAGCTGACCGATAAAATGGGTCAATTATTCACCTCGGCGTGTGTGGTGTCGGCAACTGATTTGCGCTGCCGTGGTATCCAAGGAAAACAAACTCTTCTAAAAGGACTGGATGCAGTTGCCTAATTAAAACAAATTAAGAAAATAAGTTATAATTGCCAGTAAGTATGAATTAAACTCTCCAGAGGCCGTATTGATTAACTTTAACGCTTCTGACGCTTGCCTTCGCTGTCACCATCTCTTTCTGTCATCATTTTACACCGTTCGACAGAAACAAGTAGTGATTGCGAAGGCAAGCGTCAGAAACGTTAGACAATAAGGCTGCTGATCACACCTAGATTGATTGGGCCTTAATTGGGATTGATATTAAACATTGGCTGAGGCCACTCTGTACCGATAAGGTCGATTGTTTTTTTTTTGCAAAACGTTTAATTACCTGATAAAAAGTGACGGTATTGCATTGACACGAAGAAACCTTTTCGATTACATTTTGAGGTGGCCCGATATTTAATTATTTAAGATATTTTGTCGTATTTATAGTTTTCTTATTGTCCCCTTGATTTCAACCGCTTCCGCTTGTAATATACATCAATCACAAAGGTGTAAGTATTACCTACACATTTTACAACTATTAGAGACGGCATGTGGGTTTATTACTCGGCTCTAACCGGAACACATCACATGAAAGGCAACGTTATTCTCTTTGAACTGATCAAGTATCGATTTTTAATTTTGTAGTTTTGTTAAAGTCATCAGTATTTTTACAGATATACTTAGAAATTGTTTTATATTGTCTTCATTATCAACGGTAGCAAAAAGAATACTTACTTAATAATTATTACTTATTATTTTTTTTTCCAGATTTTATATTAAAAGCCGTGGTGGCCTTTTGACCTATAGCTTCTCAAGCAGAGGGTCGTGGGTTCAAATCCCGGCTTGCACCTATGTGTTTTTCGGAATTTATGTGCGAAATACATTTGTAATTTACCATGGACTTTACGGTAAAGGATAACATCGTGAGAAAACCTGCATACAACTGAGAAGAAATTCAATGGTGTACGTGAAGTTCCCAATCCGCACTGAGCCCGTGTGGGAACTACGGCCCAAGCCCTATCATTCTGAGAGGAGGCCTATGCCGTGCAGTGGGACGATTATAAGCTGGGATGATGATGATGATCAGAGAACTTTAAATATATTAATTCGTCCAAGTGAGCGAAGCCGCAGGATAAAGCAAGTCAAATATAATTTGATGGGCTAAAGCATAAATAATAAATACAACCTCAATTTTTCTTTCTCTAATTACTACTTTTCGTTAATAAAATACGATATAATGAGATATCACGGGACGGTCATTTTTATTTTAGGTACATCTTTAAACATGGTGTGGCGTCGAAAACTTCTGACCCCGGCCAACAGGGTTAGCCGTTCCCGGAGAGTCAGGAGCCGCAAGCCAATGGGAAAAATAAGAGTATGGAAAGGAAACAAAATATTTTTAACAATAGTATATTGTAAATAAGGAACACTTGATAAAGGGCTCTCGGCTAGCTTATACTATACAGGTTAGAGCTGGTGGGTTTGTTTGGGCTTAAACCAACTGATTAACCTTTGTGCCTATTTATATTTGACCGGAAGATACGAGGGAAAGGAAATTGTAATAACAAAAGGGCGCCACCAGTCGAGTCGGCAACTGGACCGAAAGTTAAATTAGGGAAAATAAATGTACCTCAACACGCAGTACTACCAGGGAATCAACGGCCTCACTGAGGAGATCAGGACCGGTGGAATCGAAGCGTCCCGGAGAGAACGAACACCGGACCCCGCGGAGGTTCGACCAAGTTCAGGAAGCTGAAGGCTCGGAGATTCGAAGTTCTTCAGGAATAAAAAAAAAAACCTCCTGAAAATAAAATAAAGGATCTTTATGTTTGTATTAAAATTAGACGTGGGGTGTCTGACGGACCCACAGTTCCCAGTCTTCGGTCGGTGAAGATTTTAACTCACCGGGAAGGAATGAAAGTCCCGTTGGTAGCTTGGCCAGGCTGGTGTAGACGTCTGTCAACTTCCCGGAGGTTTTAAGGGTTCTCCGTTGGAAGAAGTTGAAATTATGCTGGAACGAACAGAACTTGTTACCATTTGGACCTTAGGTGAATCCACCCTCAAGATAAATTTATAGTTAGAATAGGAACTTACCACGCGACATTTAGCGTCGCGTTTGCGAAATGGGGCGCAGAGCGTTCGTTAGTGTGCCTCAATAGGAGGAAGCGAAGCGACCGCGGCAAACGGGGCCAAAAAAAGAGCACGTATCAAAAAATATAATAAAAAGTATAACCCGCCGCCGGCCGTTCGATTGTAAAAAGTGGCCTTTGACAACTCGAAAAACCTTGCCATACGCAAACGAAGAGGTGTAAACCAAGGTGAATTGAAGAAAAGATAACGAAGCTGTTCAATTTCAAAACAATGAAAATAAGTACTTACGGGATTTATCCTGAAATAATAATACCACTTTAGCCAAAAACATAGTCTCGTTGATTTGGAAAACATTAAAAACTGTGATCGCGGGAATTTACCAGCGGCAACACTGACAGTTGAGTTTTAATTTTTAAACGTGACGAAAAAAGTCAAAGGAACGACGACCATAACACTGGGCGTTTGTTGAGCGTTTATTAAAAAAACAAAAGGTAAGAGGGTCGAAAATTTATACGTCACAGTACCTCCCAACCCAAGGAAAATTTTGACGTAAGGCAAAATTTTATGCTGGTCCCCAGCTTCCATAACAACCCAAGAACCCGAAACCACTATCCAAAGACAAGACACGAAGAAAACGTCCAGTGTCCTGAAATCACGAACAGGAGAGACGCGAGCAAGAAATAACAAGCGACTCAACTCACTATAAAATCGATTCTTAACAAAAGAATAATAATGAAAACAAAAAGATATCGCAAAGCGAAACTAACATTAAATTATGTAGTCCCTAACTTAGGATAAGAATAACACCCTATCGAAAGATAAAACAATATCCAATCGAAAAAAAACAACACCTGATCGAACCCACACGCTTTACCAGTCAGGAGCTTTATTAGTACAGCGGCTGACTGTACGAGAGGAAAAAAAACGCTATTAATTGACAACACTGAGACCCTGGCGGTGCAGCGAGAAGTGAAACAGCAACGGGCTGCACGTCCAGCATCTACAGCGGAACGTAAGCATTAATCTATGCAAAGAGTAAAGTTAATCACCTTTAAGGTGTTGAATGTGCCAAGAACCCAAGTTCTTACCAGAGACAACATTTTCTAGCTCATATACCAGAGGAGAATGTTTATATAATACACGACATTTTTCATAGCGAGGAGCGAGTTTTGCCATGAAGAATTTACTAGCATCACTCTGAGGGAACGTTTTTTTCCATACAACATCTCCGACCTCATACTCATTTGAACGACGACCCTTGTTGTAGTTGCGAGCATTTCGCTCATGAGACCTGGCCAAAGCGAACAAGACTTTGTCGAAAACATCAAGCAAGCCCCCCAATTTTGTAGCATATTCTTCGCGCGATGCACACGACGAATCTAACGGAGCAGTGTTCTGGCTTCCGTAAACCTTACCACAGGCAATAGCTTCGCGACCATGTACTAGAAAGAAGGGAGTGAACCTGGTAGACTCGTTAACAGTAGTATTTAGGGCAAATTGTACCTTGGGCAAGGTAATATCCCATGAACGGTGGTCTTGTTGGACTAAAATCGATACAGCAGTCATCAGCGTACGGTGGTAACGTTCAACAGTACAAACTTGAGGACAATGTCGTGGGATGAAATGAACCTGGGGAATGTCGTATCTCTCAAACAAGGCACTTAATTCCCTCCCAGTAAACTGAGTTCCATTATCAGCTATAACGGTGCGAGGTATGCCGTGCTTAAGGAAGACTTCATCCTCAAGCTTCTGAGCAATAGACTTACCTATGGCTCTCCTCAATGGGAAAAACAAAACATATTTGGAAAAACAGCAAACGACTGTAAAAATATACGTATATCCAGCACGAGAACGTGGCAATGGACCTACCAAATCCATACTAATAGATTCAAAGGGACGTGAACAAACTTTGGGATTCCCCATAAGACCTGCTGGCGATTTTTGGGAGTGTTTATAAGCAGAACACACGTCGCAGTTTTTAATAAAGTTTACTACGTCCTGGTACAAATCAGGCCAGTAATAATTCAAAGCAAGACGCTTGTAAGTTTTAAAAGTTCCAAGATGAGTTAGTTCATCGCAATGACAAGATCGGAGTATCTCGGAGCGACGATTAGAGGGAATTACCTCTTTCCAGTCGAATTCACTAGAAAAGTTAAATTTATTTTTAGAATAACGGAATAATTTACCGTTGTTAATAGTAAAGTTGGGACAAGAAGTGGGAAACCGTTCACACTTCTGGTAGAGTTTATTGTACCACTCGCAAGATTGGATCTCCAGAACAGGAACAGCGCGGGATAACGCGTCCGGGACAACGTGTTCTTTACCCTTGCGGTGAACAATCTCAAAATCGTATGGTGAAAGACGGCATCCCCAACGAGCTAAGCGGCCGGTGGGATTAGTTAAATTAAAGAACCATTTCAAACTTGAATGGTCCGTTACCACTCGAAAACGTTGACCCCCCTCCAAATAAGGGCGAAAATGTTCTATAGAAAATACCACTGCCAAAGCCTCTCGTTCCGTCGCCGAATAGTTCCGCTCGGCCTTGTTTAAGGATCGACTTGCGAAAGCGATTGGGTGTTCATGACCGTCCGCAGATACTTGCGTTAAAGTTCCGCCAATGCCGTACCCAGAAGCATCACAATGCACGGCGAAAGGTTTGGTAAAATCGGGACAAGCCAATATGGGAGTAGATACTAAAGCAGACTTCAACTTCTGAAACGACTTTTCAGCGTCGTCAGACCAAACAAAAAGAGGTGCGTTCTTACGAGTACTCGTCAGCGCGTTTAAGGGCGCGGCGATATCACTGAAATTTTGAATAAATCGACGATAATAAGAAGCGGTACCCAAGAACATCTTAACTTCTTTACGATTACACGGGGTGGGGTAGTCCACAATAGATTGTATTTTGGATGGGTCCGTGCGCAAGCCTCGCTCGTCCACAACGTATCCAAGATACTTTAACTCACTACGAAAAAATTTCGATTTACCGAAATTAATAGTCAAATTTGCAGATTTTAAACGGTCCAACACACGGTCGAGTAAAGTAATATGATCATCAAACGTTTTACTAACAACGATGATGTCATCCAAATATACAAACAGCCTACCATTAAATTCTGGACCAAATAATTTGTCCATCAACCTTTGTTGGGTCGCCGGTGCACCTGTCAAACCGAAACACATTACTTTAAATTGGAAAAGACCACGACCAGGAACGGTAAACGCGGTACGCTCTTTAGACTGATGATCAAGCGGTATCTGCCAGAATGCACTTTTTAAGTCGATAGAAGAAAGAAACCTAGCATCTCTTAACTGGTCAAGGATACCAGAAACATAAGGTAAGGGATAAGCATCATGCTTACTCACAGAATTCAACTTGCGACTATCTATGCAGAAGCGGAGTTCACCGTTAGACTTAGGCGTAAAAAGAGTCGGGTTATTCCAAGCACTAGTGCTAGCCTCAACTACATCCTGTTCCAACATTTCATCCAACTGCCGATTCAATTCTACCAGCCGGTGAGGTGAGATGGGATAATATCGCTGCTTTAGAGGTTTACAATCGCCAGTATCAATGGTGTGAACGAGCAGATCCGTACGCCCTAGACCTTTCCTTTCAAAAGAAATGCTTTCGAAATTACGTATCATATTATCCGCAATTACTCTTTGATCAGGGGTAAGCTGACCAAAGGAATGCAGGCGAACCTCAGAAACAAAATTCGGGGTCGTAGAATCCTGGTTAATACTGTAGTCTTCGAATAAATTTGGAGCAATATTAAAAGCTTTCCAGAAATCAACGCCCAAGATCAATGGAGTTGTGACGTCTGGAATAACGTAAAATTTTATAACACGAGTTAAGTTACAAACCTTAACCGGTAAAGATAAATAACCTTTAACCCTAGCCTGGGAGTCGTTAGCGGTGGCAATGTAAGTAATGTCACGGCAACCGTGTAACGGGGCACCCAAGGACAAAAACAACTCAGACAGGTCCGATCCCAATATGGAAATCGAAGAACCTGAATCCAACAATCCATTAAAACGATAATTATAAATTTCCAGAGAGACATAAGGACGATTATCCTCTCGGTCAACAAAATCCCGAACCGCAGAAACGCTAGAAGAAACAAATGCGTTAAGCTTTACACCGTCCCTATTAACATTGTCACGAAAAGAGTTTCCCCATTTACGACTGAAGAAGCTCGAAACGGACTTGCTAACACGGTTCGAGTTTATTAGTTTTTTGGCCGATTGCTTAAACGTGAAGACGAAGCTAAGCAGTCAGGGCAAGAAGAACTCTTCACGTCCTTTTTCCCGCACCTAAAACAGACAATGGCTTTCGAACGACATTGGGAGAGGGTATGGGTGTCCAACCTGCAACGAGGGCAAAATAATTTCTCTGAGGCGATTTCCACCCTAGGTTTTGAAAAGGATTTGAAACTTAAATCGGTAGCAAGCGCACTCGCAGAAGGCTTCGGTGGCTCTGCAAAAGTATTAGCGCGGTGCCAGCTATCCTCAAGAATACGACAGACACGCTTGAGCTCACTAAGGGACTCCACGGGACTCAACGCCAAGGGAACGGAGTATTCCGGCCTAATGTTTAGGTATACAATATCGAACTTCTCCTTCTCAGTAAGAGGCAACGTCAATCGACTAAAATAATTCAGCATTACACTAATATAAGAACATATGCTTTCCTGTGGACCCTGCGTTCGACTACGGATCTCCTTCAACAGCCGCCGGTCATAGTCGAATGGTAAAAATTCCGCCAAGAGCAGCGATTTCAGCTGAGCCCACGAAGAACAATCAGGCTTCACAGATCTATACCACTGCAATGCGTCTCCTTCAAACAATTCCACGGCCGAAACGAACAACCTCTGCACTGGGATACCACGCGAGATGCAAAGTTCCTCAAGTCGCTGAAGAAAAACCTTAACACAAGTACGACCATTATATTTTAAGTCGAGCGAAGCAATAGTTTGGTACTTATTTAAAGGAATTGAGGTTGGAGTTACAACCTCCGTAGGTAGCTCATCAGGTAGCTGATATTGTTGAGTACTAGTTTTAAAGATCTGAAACAAATTATCCAGTTTGGACAAGAATTTATTGAGCATTTCCATTTGCTCGTTATATGAGGCCAGATTCGCTTCCACTGGGGTAATTCGCGTTAGACGGTGAAAAAGGTGATGCGCCAATGCTTGGATTCGATTTAAAGTTTTTAAAGTTACAGTACGTGACGAAGGGGTAATCAGTTGGGATAATTCCGCTAACTTATGGGATGTGCTGATCAGCTCCTCAGCGACATCGCCCATATAATTGACAATTTCATCAGACGGGTATTCCTTAACTAATTTTCGCAACTGTGTGCGCAAAGCATTAACATCCTCCGCAGGCACACTGCCTCTAATTTGGACTTCGTAAACCAACTCATCCTTATGCAGTAAATTCCAAGTGATAGGACGTTCCTCCATTTCTGATCCAAACAATAGCAGTTAAATATCAATAAAAAAAAATCCGATAGTAATTTTATAAACGCTATAAACTGACGCCAGAAATGCAGCAAGGTATCCTAATATTTTTTACAAAAGTACACAAAATTTGTTGCTACCTGTACCAGATGGGTCACACAATAATACGGCAGTATGTCACTAATATGAAAAGCAAAGCGTTCAAAAAAAACTGTATAAAAAATATGTTGCTAATTGTACCCAAAAATGATTAGATAATATTGTAGCCAACTGTACTCCAAAAGGTTACAAAGTAATGTGGCCGATAATACTAGAGTTATTATAAATTAAAGTGGCTAACTGTACCCCCGAAAGTGGTATATGAAGATTGCCGACTGTACAAAATTTAACAAAAGTTACAGTTTATTGCGGCTGACTGTATCTAAAGAAATACCAAATAATGTGGCTAACCACACAAAAAAATTTGCAAACCAAGGTGGCCAACTTAACTGAACGCTTTATAAAATTTAGTATAGCTGATGATGATGATGATTAAAAGGATACTAATAATTGTTTGGTTAAACGTACTAAAAATTGCACCAAAGGATGAAGATAATGTTACCAAAAAAAAATACCATTAAATGCGGCTGACTATACTTACAAAAGATAATTATAAAGTTATGTGACTGACTGTACTGAATACTACACAAAATAATGTAGCTTATCCAAAATGTATACCATTAAATGTAGCTGACTGTCCCAAAAAAGTCAAAATTTGAATGTTAATACATTACTGCAAAGGTTACAAATTAATGTAGCTGACTATACATTACAAACTACAATACCAGCAGAAGATGAGTTCAAGAGTATTTTAAATACTATTAAGATAGAAGGATGTTAGAATAACAAAATACTACTAATGTTTGTTTATAAAACTGGAACTAAACAGTAATTCTGAAAAAGAACCTTCTAATAAAATTTACTGATGATGATTTTTATTAAAGAAAGTATTTATCTTAAGAACTGCAACACTCCTGTTTACTTTACCTATAATTTACCATGATAAGTGTATTTAAATATATAGCATTCAAGTTTTATAACAAGGCATTGAAATTGTTCAGAACAATAATAAATTGTCTGGTTTGCAATGTTCACGGGCAATAATATTTTGAAATGTAAAAAATGTTTTTTCACTTTCTATAATGAAGTTGGTAAATTGCGAAAATGTATTAGTTACTTCATAAATAAATTGTTATAAAAGATTTGGTTACACAAAATGGTGGTTTTAAATAAGCATACCCTCAAATAAATTTACAAGCACACCCACAATTATTTAAAGAAAAAAAATAGTTAAAATGGTTGATTACAAACTCAACCAAATGTAAAAACAATTTCACCAATGGTTGATTACAAACTCAACAAAATGTGAAAACAATTTCACCAATAATTACCTTTTGAGTAATAAGTTAAATTATGTAGCTTAGTTACACAAAACAATAAAATAAGCAAAAAGGTTCAGTCAGTCATTTCTATAGCTAGTAACGACATAGAATCTAAACCCAAACTAATGCCACACGATGGGCTGCCACTGTGGCGTCGAAAACTTCTGACCCCGGCCAACAGGGTTAGCCGTTCCCGGAGAGTCAGGAGCCGCAAGCCAATGGGAAAAATAAGAGTATGGAAAGGAAACAAAATATTTTTAACAATAGTATATTGTAAATAAGGAACACTTGATAAAGGGCTCTCGGCTAGCTTATACTATACAGGTTAGAGCTGGTGGGTTTGTTTGGGCTTAAACCAACTGATTAACCTTTGTGCCTATTTATATTTGACCGGAAGATACGAGGGAAAGGAAATTGTAATAACAAAAGGGCGCCACCAGTCGAGTCGGCAACTGGACCGAAAGTTAAATTAGGGAAAATAAATGTACCTCAACACGCAGTACTACCAGGGAATCAACGGCCTCACTGAGGAGATCAGGACCGGTGGAATCGAAGCGTCCCGGAGAGAACGAACACCGGACCCCGCGGAGGTTCGACCAAGTTCAGGAAGCTGAAGGCTTGGAGATTCGAAGTTCTTCAGGAATAAAAAAAAAACCTCCTGAAAATAAAATAAAGGATCTTTATGTTTGTATTAAAATTAGACGTGGGGTGTCTGACGGACCCACAGTTCCCAGTCTTCGGTCGGTGAAGATTTTAACTCACCGGGAAGGAATGAAAGTCCCGTTGGTAGCTTGGCCAGGCTGGTGTAGACGTCTGTCAACTTCCCGGAGGTTTTAAGGGTTCTCCGTTGGAAGAAGTTGAAATTATGCTGGAACGAACAGAACTTGTTACCATTTGGACCTTAGGTGAATCCACCCTCAAGATAAATTTATAGTTAGAATAGGAACTTACCACGCGACATTTAGCGTCGCGTTTGCGAAATGGGGCGCAGAGCGTTCGTTAGTGTGCCTCAATAGGAGGAAGCGAAGCGACCGCGGCAAACGGGGCCAAAAAAAGAGCACGTATCAAAAAATATAATAAAAAGTATAACCCGCCGCCGGCCGTTCGATTGTAAAAAGTGGCCTTTGACAACTCGAAAAACCTTGCCATACGCAAACGAAGAGGTGTAAACCAAGGTGAATTGAAGAAAAGATAACGAAGCTGTTCAATTTCAAAACAATGAAAATAAGTACTTACGGGATTTATCCTGAAATAATAATACCACTTTAGCCAAAAACATAGTCTCGTTGATTTGGAAAACATTAAAAACTGTGATCGCGGGAATTTACCAGCGGCAACACTGACAGTTGAGTTTTAATTTTTAAACGTGACGAAAAAAGTCAAAGGAACGACGACCATAACACTGGGCGTTTGTTGAGCGTTTATTAAAAAAACAAAAGGTAAGAGGGTCGAAAATTTATACGTCACAATGGGGAACGAATATTTGAAATTACATCACTCGAAAGTACATTTTGATAGTGATAAAAAACTATGTATTGCTACAAAACTACAGCTCAGATATTTTTTTTAATTACTTGAAAAGACTAAGAGCTGTAATTTTATTTTTTTAGATAATTTAGTTATTTATATTTCAAATTTGGCAGAATTTGACACCACTTTCGTATGGTATTTCCTAGTCATGTCATTTCAAAAATCGATTCCCTGAGCTCACTCAAAACGACAAAATGGAAAATATAAGCTAATCTCTAAATAAAGGTTGTCCCAGAAGTAAAGAGACAAATTTCAAATTTCAAACTGGTTGAAAATATTTTCATTTTTTTAAGAAAAATAACTGTCATGGCCGCCGTAGGCATTATATCAGTCAGATTAAGCGGGAATTTCGAAAGTATTTTTAAAGTTTTAATTATAAAGAGAGCTGAACACGAAGTATTTGCAAAAAGAATTTTTCAATTTTATAAACGTCATGGAAAAACGGACACGATACGTCAGTTTTCTCCAGAGGGAGTCAGAAGAACTACTTTGTATCGAATTATAAGCGTTTTGAAGAAACGCATGGAGATATTTATAAAAATATTTCTGGAAGAAAACGTACTGTTTCGTCACCTAAAAATATAAATAAGGTAAAAAAGTTTATAAACGGAAACCCTCGATGTCTGTTAGAGTTGCTGCCGGATAAATTGAAAATATCGAAGTCAAGTATAGCTCGAATGAAAACACACGACCTATAGCTTAAAACGTTTGCAAAATTATCTGCTCCTAAATATATTAAAGACCAGGAAGTGCGAGCTAAAAAAGGATGCCGAAGAGGGTATGAAAAAACACCGAAAAAAGTTCTTATAACTGATGACGAGACCTGCGTGCCCGTGGACCCAATGGATGTTCCTTTCCTAGGAAGCAATACTACCATGCAAACAATCGGGTTCGGGACGCTGTAGATTATTCACAAAAAATCATACCAAAGGCCAAATTTTTCAATAAATACCTAGTTTGGCAAGCCATAGACCAGAGTGGTAATACGTCTGAACCATATATTTGCACAGGCTTTATAAACGCACGCATTTACCTGAGAGAATGTATAATAAAGCGATTGATTCCCTTCATTGATAAATATTACCATAGGGAAGAAATTATATTCTGGCCGGATATGGCGTCATGCCACTACGCCACCGAAGTCACCCAACATTTACAGGTTGCGGGGATAGATTTTATACGAAAACATAATAACGCCCCAAATGTTCCCCAAGCTCGTGGTATTGAAACTTTTTGGTATTTATGCAAACGAGAATATAAAAAACAAACGGAAAAACCCAAATCATTGGCTGCATTTAAACATCGATGGACTAGATCGGCTAAAATTGTGGCAACTAGGTCAGGAGAAGCTGTAATGTGGCGAGCAACAATAAACCACAGAAAAATTGGCTATAAAGGCATTCCACAAGCAAATTTAATATAAAATAACAAATTTGAATATATTCTTGATTGGACGTAATGTAAATGTTAGCACTTTATTATATTTTTTCATTAAATATTTTAATTTCAAACTTGTCTCTTTACTTATGGGACAGCCCAGTAGTAAGTGTATTTATTTATGTTTATATACCTACTTATACAAGATAACGTGACTAACTGACTGATATATAAGGTGAAATTGGTTTAAAAATTGATAGACATGTTCCTTGAGAATCATGGTAATCCACTATAACCTTTTTTGTCTTGTTAATATAGTATAGGGGGCTTTATGGCACAAAAAAAGAAGAAAAGTTGTTGTGTCACCTTGACTTTTTTATTATGTTTCGTTACATTAAATTGTTACACAGTATTTACAATTGTGTTGGATTATGAAATATATACCCCTATCTCGCTGCATCCTGCTAGATTTCTGTCTTCTACATTCCTCGGAACTCCGAATCGGATAAGTTGAGTGTTTGTGCACGGTTCCTTATTCCGTTTTCGCACCAGCAGCCGTCATACTATAATAAGGGTTCCTAGTTGACTACGGAACCCTAAAAATGGATTAAGGAAGGAATTTTCGGAAGTCCCGCGGGATAGTGGGTCAGCCTTTTTTTATTTTTACACCGATGACCGATGTTTAATAAAATACACGTATCAAGTGGCCACATATTTATGTTTTTTTTTAAGTTCTCTTTACAGGTTGATATTAAATAAAGTCGTCAAAATAAAACTAAATTGAAGTAACTCGTCTCTTGGCTGAATTTTGCAGATGTAAACAACTGAGCTTCTCTATACCTGTTATCTGTTATACGGTTGTCGTTCATATTGTATATTATGAAGATAATTTTTATATTTTTAAACAACGGAGAGTAAAAATCTATACAACAGCAAAATTAAGTACCTAGACTTGATTTTAAATTTAAATAACTGACATTAAACTATTAAGATAAATTAAAAGCCCAAGATAAGTTTATAAATTTGATTCCTCGGAAAGCAACAGTTTCTCGAAAACGACAATCTTAGACTGAAAAAAATCACTTTGATAGTTTATTTACTTAAAAAATTAGTTTACGATCCACGATCGAAAACAGGGAATCAGAACCAAAAAAAAGAAAAAAGTATTGTAACAAAAGATTTCACAATCCGGAACGCAGATGAATATCTCTGTAGCAGCACTACTGGCGGGGATTACTTGAGTGCAACCATTAAACTTATACGACATAACTATCCTCTAAATACTTATTTGAACGAAACCCTAAGAGGTTTCTTTAACGACTTTATCTTTCGGTATAATACTTAAGATCACATACGGTGCTGCTTATTAACGATATTCAATTTATGACTGTAAGGAATCGGTCGTCTCAAAATTATAAAGATTCCACAATTTATTGCTCACACTAACGCTACGTAAGCCGCTTAGCGTCCAACAACTTATTAAGTGTGGGACTAAATACTGATATATTTTTCCGTTTACCGTCTTGGCGTGCTAAGGATATATTCTTGTGTCGTTATATCGCTTTACATACATAAATACAGCGTTTGTCACGCCTACATTCATTGCTTCAGAAACTGGAAAGTTTTTCTGTGTTGCTAAAGAAGTTATGTTTATTTTTGATCTAATGAATTTAAAACAACATTTATTACTAATTCAAGTATTCATTACTAGATTTGTTTTTTAATATAGGTATATCACTGTCTTCATATCAGCCGGAAGATGGACATATCATTGATGATTTCTACTACGATCGGTTTTGTTTGTGCTAACTGAAGGCAATGGCTTCTCGAAATCTTTCCTTAACCTTCTACATAGATGCCTACAAACATTTCGCGTTCCGATGCGTGGTTGCTACTTGAAAACCTTACGGCTCCAACAACCATTGGTTCTTAGATTATCTCCCTCCGTGAGATCGTCCAGTGAGGCTTGAGGAAGATGAGGCTCACACCATATCCTTGATTTATTGCGAACACTTCTTTGTTAATTGCATTTTTATTTATTGTATTTTTTTTTATTCTTATATTTCAACGAGGCTTGAATACACCTAATGTGAGTTTATTTATTATAGCATTTAGTAGCTTTCATAACTTCTTAATTTTGAACTCACTCTTTGTCGGTCTCTAACTAAATGCTACTCTAGTCCACTCAATGGTTAACTGGCAGAGATCCTTTAAAGTGATAAGGTCGTGTTTATATAATATGTATCTCAACTTTTATTAATTGTGTTTGTTTCATTGTTTTTGTTTTGAGCATATTGGCTTCTAAGATTTTCATCATAACTTAGAGATCTACCTACCTTTTGAGTCAATCTAATTGGGAAGCAAGACTATCAACCCGCCATCAACCCAAAATAGTTGACTCGGAGCGACAAATTAAAGTAGCTATAGATTTATCTCAAATATCTTTCATTGTTAGAAGATTGATATTGAGCGGCGATGATCGCATAAACAAATGATAGAGACAATGCGGTCAACGACCCGAGCTGTCAGATAAAGCGCTCATATCTAACGTTCAACAATAGTAACCTATCCGTTGAATAATAACTCATTGTCTTACTTTTTGTTCAACTAATCACTTTATTGTTTCACTCTTATAATCAATTATTCGATTAGATTTCAAATAAATGACGGCATCGGTCCTATCAAATATCCAACGTCATTCATTACAAGCGTTCAGATTTATGCCCGAACTTGATCGGCGGTCCTTTTTGTTTATAACTTTTTTACGTTTATTTCGAATACTGTCATGGCTTAAACTACACAGATAATTTAATACTATCGTCTTTAACATTCTTGTGCAACATTAACATGTATCAAGTGCGTTTAATTATTTATAATGTTAATCAGAATGAAATATGTTAACAATGAAACAAATGATGCGCTGTCGCTTAATTCATTTAAATCACGTGACAAGGGAGGTCACCTGAGGTCGGGTTCACAACTTTTTGTGACCCAGTTTAGCCCACCCCAATACCAATATTTGATACTGGCCGAGTTTACAATCTTTACGCTCATTAAACGCCAATTCTGAAACGATTAAGTCGTAACACGTTTAAGAGTAGGTTGTGTGCACCAATTAAAATTTATTCTCGAAAGATCTCTCACGCCGCGGGTCAGATAACATCTCCGTGATAGAGAATTATAGTACGTGTTTTATAATGACTTCTAATGCCATTTCTTAATTCTACGAAAGATTTGGGCGCGATAACGTCCGCTGAGTAAAATTTTGGATTATTTTGTTTGCGTTCAAATATGATTGATGGCGGCCGCTTAGCGGCTACAAAAATAAACAAAATAGGTAGTTGTTGAATTTTTTTAAAAGTTCCCAATTCATTAATGTTTTTAATAAAGATGTAAATTAACAATATGAGTGGAGTTTAAAAGTAAAGTTGGACACTTTGACGTTGGTAAAATTAATATGAAAATTTTTCGTTGTATCCGTGTCACAGCGGGACTTTTTCCAGACAATCATTTTGTGTGTATAACTACCATTTAACGTGGTCCAACGATATATTTTTCAAAGATTATGACTCTGTTGACTGTTGCGAATTACTTTAAGCGCCTGTATGCTTATTTTCTAACGTGCGGGCGCTTCGTAATGCCTTCACTATTTATTCTTTCTGTCAAACGGTATAAGATGGTGACAAAAAGAGACGGTGAATGCGATAGCAAACGCCCGCGCTTTAGACAATATGGCATCTGTTTAATAACAACTACGTGTCTGATTCAAATCAAAATCAATCAAAATCATAATGACTGTCTGTCTATGAGCTATCTTTGAGAACTGGTTTCACAAAAGAGAAGCAGGTCACTTTAAAAGAGAAGATTACAACATCTTTTTCAGTTTGCAGAATAAAACAAATTCCGAGAGTTAGACTACCTAACCCAACTTAATTGATACAGTATCATGTGTACTAAACTCTAAAGCCTGGTCCCAATACAAGTATTTACGGATACAACTGTAGCCAGGCTTGCGCTGTACATACCGTGTTAAATGCCACAACCGGACAATTTAACTGCGGGCCGTAACCAACAAACATTGCGCGCAGTTTAATCTGCATAAACGCACTGGGCACGTTTTGTATCTAAATTTATGGGCTTTGTTATCTTACCCTTAACCGATGACAAAATAAGTTTGTCTTGGTTAAGCGGATTTAAATAAGACCTCATCTCAGTTCCGGCCTTAATACGTACCACAACACGCACAGGGCACAGGGCACAGGGGGTGAGTAATAAATAAATGAATAAATAAATAATTCATGGGACGAATGACACCGATTGACCTGTTCTCAAACTAAGCAAAGCTTGTACTATGGGTATACATACTTGTACAGATAAATGGTCATTTTCAAATTTTGCGCAGGTTATCTTGTCCCAACCTAAAAAAAGTCTTTTCAGTTTACACTCTCTATTTTCTGCGGTTTATTGAGTGAAATAATTGATGATTTGCAATCAATTATATATCACAGATAATAGTGATTATCGGAATCGAAAAAAGATGCTTAGAATTTTGTAATATTTGTAGCAATGCACGGTAACAGAGTGGTAGTTTCATATTAGACGACCAGATGGCCTAGTGGTTAGAGAACCTGACTACGAAGCTTGAGGTCCCGGGTTCGATTCCCGCGTCGGGGCAGATATTTGTATAAAAAAATACGAATATTTGTTCTCGGGTCTTGGGTGTTTAATATGTATTTAAGTATGTATGTATCTATATAAGTATGTTTATCCGTTGCCTAGTACCCATAACACAAGCTTTCCTTAGCTTACTTTGGGACTAGGTCAATTGGTGTGAATTGTCCCGTGATATTTATTTTTTATTTATTTTTATATAAAATAATAGTAAAATATTATTATACATCCAAGACATGACAATATTTATTTATTATAGATATAACAATACTTGGTGTAGGTACGTTTGATATAATTCGGTTTTATTGGGAAGTCAACTTTTGCAAACTTTAGTTCTTCAGTAAATCGGATTATAGATATATTAAACGTAGCATTATACCAAATGTTAAGTACAGTCATGTTATAATTATATATCTATATCAAGCCGTACACTAGGGTAACAGGTTCAGGAAGGTAGGTCTCTCATAATAACACTAGTACGATCAAAATTTTAGTTTTAACAAAAAAATATTTATATTTTTAGGTACTTGGTTTGTTATTTACTGTATGCTTAGTATAAGTTTTACTTCACCAAAATACTTCTCGATCGTGTTTACGTAAAAATTTCAATTCTATGGAAACGTGGACGCGCGGCCGCGGAGGCGCTGTCCATGTTTCCCTAGTAATTGATTTTTTTACGTAAACGCGATCGAGAAGTATTGAAGTGAAGGGAAACTTATACTAAGCATACTGGACTTGTTTCCGTTCAATAGAATAGAATAGTAAATTTAAAATTGACCCAGTATATTTACATTTTAGCTAGCTTTACCTTGATTAAAGGGTTCTTCCTAACGTAGCCCGAATTACGCGTAGACGAAAAATGTAGACAGTCTACATGACAAGCATGAGACAATGGGCAGCTGATTGGTTTAGTTACACGGAGCGACTTCCGATCCCTGCCCGGAGGACATCGTACGTGACCGTACTATGAGATTATTAAGCTACTTTTTTGTTGCAGACATATTGTGATTATACCCGGCTGTTTTACGATCGTTTTGACGTTTTTGCTTCACGGTCTGAGGAAGCTATAGATTTATTTTCTCGAATGAATTATGTTTATCACAAACTATTTCACATTTTTGCTGTTTTTGTTCCTTAAATTTAATATTCACTTTGTAAATATACAAACCATGTGTGTGTAAGTCAATTAATTAAAAAAATACATTTTGATTTTATTTGGTAACGTAAGATGTCAAAGTGATAAAAACAAACAAACGTTTTGAATTCTTCCTGACATTACTTATTTTCTCAGAATACAAATATGTCTGAGATGATGTAGTGCCGTAAGCATACCTACTCATAGATTGGACCGGCGGTCAAGGTAAATTATCAGGTAAGGTATCAGGTGCTAAAGGCAGGTGAAATTGAACTTATTTTTCTCAAAATTTCAGCGCTGATCTTAGGAAACTCACAGTAAAAAGACCTATTGCAAAAATATATATCTAAATAAAAATGAATGGCTAAAAGTGTTGCTAGGCAAACCTGTCTAGCAGAGGGTCGTGAGTTCGATTCTAGGCTCGCATTGTTGAGTTTATCGCAATCCGCGTGCGAAATTACAGTGGATCGTGTGGAAAATCAGTACATACTTGCGAAGCAGTTCAATGGTCTTATGAAGTTCCCAGTCAGCACTGAGCCCGCGTAGGATCTGTAGTTGCGTAGTTCTGTAGTTTTTAATATTTCAACAGGAAATTTATAATTATTTATTTATTTTGGCCGATGGGGCCAAAAGGTTATCGAGTGGCGTCCACGGACCAGAAGACGTAGTGGTAGGCTTCTAACAAAATGGAGCAACGACGTGATTAAGGTTGCGGGAACGCGTTGGATCTGTTTGGCGAACTTTGGGGGAGGCCTATGTTCAGCAGTGGACGTCTTTCGGCTGAAATTATGATGATGATGTGTTTTAAGGGTCTTAAAATATCCTTTAATCTGCTTAAACGCCAAAAATCCTAAGCAGTGTTATGTTTATTACAACACAGTGTCTCATCCTTCAGACTACCCTTCCTCGCATTACAAGCATGATCATTTTGCCTCACCTAGATATTATGCGTATTCACGTATATATTATACGGCCCAAAACCCTGTATAATAAACGACTTTCAGACGTGATGGAAGGTAAACTAGCCTTATTGGGCCCCTTGGGGTTAGCATCTTGCCTTGTTTGTTGAATTTAATATGGCAAACAGTGAAAAGGAAAACATATGAGTTAGTAAAATTAAAACAGCAGTCCTTTGTTTTGCTTTGGATAGCTTTCGATTTCATTTTAATGAACATTAGTTCATTCAATGTATAAATAAATCACCGTGACTACAAGTAGGTATAGTACGGTTACAATAGGGATGTTTCCTAGGTAAAAAAATAATAATTCTTATTAGTCCGTATTTTACATTATCAAAAAATAGTAGACACGTAATTTTTCTTTTGACAATTAAACAAAAAATGACGAAGATATGGCGCGTTGAAGTTCCGCGTGACGAGGCGTGACGTCACTTGTTCCTAAAACGCTCATACAAAGTGTAGGAACAAGTGACGTCACGCGAAACTTCAACGCGCCATATCTTCGTAATTTTTTGTTTAATTGACAAAATAAAAAATACGTGTCCAATAATTTTTGATAATCTAAAAGACTAACTAGTTAGGAAAGTAGCCTATAGTAGAAAGAGCTCTGACAGCTGATCTGATGTTAAATTGCAGTTAAAACAATTTACAATCTCTTCAGTACTGATATTAAATTTAAAAAAAACCGGCCAAGTGCGAGTCGGACTCGCACAGCGAGGGTTCCGTACAAATTTATATGCATCTATGGACATTGAACATCCAGCCTTAGCAGACCCCTGCTCCTAAGCAAATCGTGCGCAGTGTGGGATCATTGTAGATCGGTTACTGATAAAGACAGACCGACAAAAAAATTTATACTTTTCGCAATTTTTCCTTTATCTGTGCTATAAGACCTTGCTTTGTACCAAATTTCAAGATTCTGAGTTCACGGGAAGTACCCTGTATGGTTTGGTTCCCTTGCGAGTGTCGAAAATTTGCGGCATAAATGGCTGTACGAGTATCTTTTGATTGCGTTGGCTCAGAAGTTTGATTTTTTCACAGCTCCAAGGGACAGTAGACCAGAGTATTTGATATAAATTTCAGCTTGACACCTCCACGCGTTCCTGAGAAAAAGGGTATTGACAGACGGACGGACGGACGGACGGACGGACAACAAAGTGATCCTATAAGGGTTCCGCTTTTTCCTTTCGAGGTGCGGAACCCTAAAAACGATCCACCAAATAAAAAAATATTTAATACATAATTTAATAGTTTTACTTAAGGTTTGTAGGAAATTATGTAGAGACAGATGCAATTTCTTTTTCGAAATCCATATCAGTACACACAGCAGCACATAACATTTTGTGATAGTGAAAGTAATTATTAATTTCTCAACATTCTTTGGGAGTAGATTGTTTCCTTAATCCCTATAATGCCATTTTATGTAGAGTAAATGAACGATCAAAACTTCACTCGACATCAATACTCTACGATAGTCTATACCACGTCTTTTGTATACCTATTTCTATTTAAATTAACTGTCGCAAATGATTATAAAATAATGTAGTTACCTACTTATATACCTAATAATACTCGATATCTATAAGGACAAGTTTCGAATACTAGCTAGATTGCGACAGTCTTTTGTTTTGCCGTGAACGTTCCGACCTCTGTTTATAATATCAGTAGGATGAACAAAGTTCCATTACAATTTATTCTCAAACCAGTAAACAAACCGCAATAACCATCTACTTTGCAACGAATTCCCCGGCCTTGTTCAGAACATCGCGAGTCACATCGATAATGGCCAACGACAATTCTGTTGACGCAAACATAGTGGAAAATATAGCGTCATTAAACCACCCGAAATGCTCCAACGTAACCGTTTTATGACAAACTGCGCTTTTAGGGGATGTTTATGGAAATGTCAGTGGAGATTTTTATCGAAGCACAATTGCCTAACGGAGTTTTGATGTTGTATTGTGGCAGATAGGTATTGCATCATTGACTTGTGCTTGACAATTCATGTTGAACTATTTGCTGCTTAAATGTTTAGAGCAAATTTGTAGATGAATAATTAAGAATAGTATTAAAAGCCAAAGCATCATTTAACAGAGTTTAAACACTATTGAGTAAGGTTTTATACAGAGTACGGGTACGCTAAAAATTCACAGAAATTCAATGGTGTGTGTGTGTTTTTTTTATACAATATAGGCTTGCGTTTGACCACAATCACGCCTGATGGAAAGCGAAGATGAGGCCTACGATGGAGCACGCTTGCCTAGTAAATGCTCATCCACCCTTGATTTAAGGAAATAAGCAGAAAGAAGGCAGTTGGGCGAGGTGTTGTGCGCGCTCCTAAGCAGTGCTAACCGTACCGCAACAGCGTAACATACACGGGGCACTGTAACCGGTACGACTGCGCTGCACAACTGCTCAGACCCTTCCTCCAGAATGGCTACTATAGGCAACAGGCCGGAACACGACGAGTCGCTTGCCGGCCTGGCTTAACCTATAGGGTGCTGACCAGCCACGGCCGAGGCCACCACCGGAGTAGTATTGCTCGTTTAGCACCACCCCCTGACCCCTGGGGGTCACGTGTAGGGTCTCAAGGGTAAAACAACGGACGCAAGCGATTTCGACCCATAAAAGTGTGGAGTTCTCAATCCGCATTGGGCCCGCGTAGGAACCTAAGAGGAGGCTTATGACCTGTGCTTAGCCGTGGTCGTTTGTCCCATAACACTTAAAAGACTTTTGAACAGGTAAGTAGGGTCAAAGAAAACCATTATAAATGCTAAAGTAAAACTAGTTAAATTACAAATCACATACTCGTATTTTATTAGACGTCTAATTCCTATTATTTTAAAATGGATCAGAAAATAAGTAAATATGGGACCTGAACTGCTAAAATAAATTATGAATGTAAATGTTTAAGTCATGTCTTCTTCAATCTCGTGATTTGTGGATCATCAATAGTATCGATGGAGCTACAAACTTTAAAATTGAATTTATTTGCTACCATTTTATTAGAAATGTTAAAAAGTGCTCTATTTTCATGAAAAGTTATGTGATAATGTAAAATTGATGGCAGTTGATGCACATCTCTGCTCGTTTTACGGCATTCTGAATAGTTGATCGCAAAACATTTTGCTCCAAATTGGCGACTTCTTTAATATTAGCTTTCAAAACTTCATGATCGCTCTATGGTTTCTTCGTAACTAATTCTTCATCTGTCTATAATGACATTTGATGATGATGCCATTTACAAAAATGAAGACATATGTATTTACATTATGACATTACTTTTACTATTATAGATAGACAGCTATGGTAGTATAGTGGTTTGGACTATCATATGGCGTCTCAAGCAAAGAGTCATGTGTTCAAACCCGGGCTCGCACCTCTGAGTTTTTCGGAATTTATGTGCGAAATTACATTAGAATAATTTTACCATGGACTTTACGTTAAAAGCAAAAATCGTGAGAAAACCTACACACACTTGCGAAGAAAATGAACGATGTGTGTGATGTTCCTAATGCACACTCGAACTGCATGGAAACTACAGCTGAAACCCTCTCAACCTGAGAGGAGGCCTGTGCCCGGCAGTGGGACGTATATAGGCCGGGATGATGATTACTTTC
The DNA here is from genome assembly GCA_947859365.1 of Archips crataeganus. NCBI lineage: Eukaryota > Metazoa > Arthropoda > Insecta > Lepidoptera > Tortricidae > Archips > Archips crataeganus. Next base: position 14,683,410 of record OX402056.1, on the reverse strand, counting down.
GCGCTTCGTTCTACTTCAATAGCATATTAGATTACAATCCCTAGACGCTTCAGTAGTCATTTAACACACCGTGAATATAAGTTGTTTCCAAATGCAGTAGGAATTTAAAGTTCCAAATCTCTCGTATCCAATCTGCAGCCGAGTTGAAAATATCTATAAACAACAACCGACAAATAGTGCCATTTTCCCCACGGAGTTTACCTAAGTGCCAACCCGCTCATTCCTTCTAAACTTTGGTTACATTTAGAACGTGCTACTGCTTAGGTTATCTCCTAAAAGAAACCTTTCATTACGTCTGACTTTGGTCAAAATTATAAACAATGCAGTTAAAGAAGTGAAAAGTTAAAGGGCAGCGTCTGGTCGCCACCACTGGAAACTAAAGAGGTGGCAGCTTTCTCTCTCAACGAATTGCCATCACCGTTCAACGAGGGAATGCTGCCAGCCTTTTAGATACGATGCCACGAGGGGCTTTCTTAGACTTAATCTAGTAGTTTTTAAATTAGATATTTAGTTTATAGTTCGTTTTATTCATTGTTATTATATTAAAAATGTATGTTTTATAAATTTGGCTATGAATATTTTTTGAAGCTATGAAAGTTGAATTTACTTGCATTGGGATACTAAAGACAAATCGGTTCTAAATTTTAAGTTGATCTGATAACCAGACCTACTAAATTTTAAAACAACTTACTTTATAAGAAAATACAAAGTTAAGGTTAAGTTAAGCTAACAGCTAAGGTGGGATTGCACGGACCTGGGTTAGCTACTTAACTTCGAGTTAACTGCTAACCCAGGGTTAAGAAATATTAAAATGTATGCAAATATCATTCTTAACCCAGGGTTAACGATTAATTTTTTAACCCTGGACTGTGCAAGTAGCCCAGTAACTTAGCTATTATTTTGGTTAGTGTAGGAACATAATTAATATCCTATCTTGTGGAATTAGATTTTATAACGTTAATAAGTAATATTTAAATTTTGAGTTGACGATAGTAACGAGATTTTACTGACACCTATAATTAAATATCGAAATTTAAATCAGATACCAATTAAATACTTCGGTTGTTCAGAGGGCAGTGACAAGTTTCTAAAAGACAGTACAATTACACAAACCGTCAATCAATAGACCGATGTTTTTTCTTCTTTTTAACACGGTTGTAAATTTGTCGACCAATTCACACCGTTATACGTGGAAGGTAAGTGTCAAATGGCTCATTTTACACATCAACACCTATTTGTCGAACAATTTACTGGAGTGTGAACAGAAGTGTTGTGACTTGTGACACTTTACACGCTGGCCAGTCTACTGTTTCAAATCTTAAAACCGTTACGTTATAATACAAAAATACAGCTCACATATATTTTTATTCATTCGTAATAAAAAAAAAATTTTTGATTTACGGTTCGCAGCAAACAATTTTTTTTTATAGTTAAGTATGCATTGCTTCTCGGTTATACCACCACATCATTGGTTCTAGCCTTCGTATTCTTTAGACAACTTAGTGAGCACAAGTTTATGAACACATAAAAATAAAATCGCGAGTTGTAAAAGCCCCCAAGCCACTTGCAGCGAGTGTGGCCACATTTTGGCTCATATCGACTAGCGGCCCGTGCGGCATCTAAATTTGTACCATTCCGAAATACGCTTACTCCGACACATTATCCCATTTTATGACCTATAAAAGTCAGTCGGAACATGCTACATTTGTGGCACAGCCCTTATTTTCAGAACCTAATACACCATTCGCTTTATTGGCTTCCTATCCTTATATTTTATAGCGCAAGCTATGCATAGGTATTTTCTGGACGATTTGTGTATTTTACCGCTTTCCGATAAAACCGGTGTTTATTGTAGGACTTTTATTAGGGACGCGTGACGATTTTGCTAATACTTCGTTTTATTATAATTCGTAAAACGTTAGCGCCGGTAAAAATTTCATATTTGTACGTGACAATCAATGGTTTACTGTGGCTCGTTTAGATTTACACTTAAATATTTAAGCGTACTGACTAAACCGCGTGGCGAATATAAAGCTTTGCTTTGGAACGATTGAGCCATATGTTTTGCTATTAAGAAATTCAATAACCGCTAAAAAACTAACAATACTCTTATAACTTCACTCATAAAATCGTTCTAAATGTTACAAAATTTTAAATCCCCAGTCGATGTTTTAGGTTTTTAATTAAAATACCTATCTCAAAATTTAATTTGCTTCAAACATGAAATAGAATTGATTTATTTTAAAGCCTGATAAAGTTTTGTTCTAGCACTTTCTAGGTAGTCCTATAACTCATCTCCATGCGCAATTTATAGAGCATATTTCTCTTGAGAGGCGACCGGATTTCAGCGAACATGAAACAAGATAATTCACCTGTAATAAATCACTCGACAATACGGCTAAAATTACAGTAGACCGTGTACGAAGTACGCCAGTAGACATGACACAAAGAGGCATACTAAAATACGTAATTAACTTTGTTTTTTTTTTCAACTTAAAATTATTCATTTCGTTCAAATCAAATCAAATCAAATCAAATCAAATCAAATCAAATATATTTATTTGTATGAATACGGTTACACGGTCTTAAAAATAGTTAGACAATAGTATTAAAATGACCTATTTTAACACTTTACACTAACGTTTTTTAACACTTTTTTTAACTGAATACTGAGTATTTTGAACGACTATCTTGAATATAAGAAGAAGCATATTTTCAATTCATCTGCAGACCAAATTTTTATGAAGTTTACTTGAAAGATTATTTTTTACCTACTTCTTTTGTTACTCATTTTCAATCTGCCTGCTGATACTGGCTCTTTTGTGTTCCTAAGTAGATCTGCCATCTGTTTACGTCCATGCGCACTTTGTAATTTAATTATCACTTTTTACAACAAAATTCCTTTGAAGCAACAAAAATCCTGTTACAAATTTCATTCATTAAATTATGTACAAAGCTTGACGTTTAATCATTCTGCAGTTGAGTTGTTGTGAGTTTGAATTAAAAGCGAAGGGAATGTTCGATCGGTTTAACTTTTGTTAAATTAAAATTGGTTTCTTCTATTATAATGACCAGACCATCCTAAGACCGTATTAATTCGAGAAATTGAACTCTAAGGTTTATTTAAATGTTTGATTGCACACTAACTTTGAACGGAATATTAGAGAAATCTTCATTTTTGGGCGCAGTTTAATAATAAGTAATGATCTTTGTTGACATTTAGACTTGATAATTATGACACAAATATTTCTTTTCTTGAGTTCTACCTGTTATAATTTTGAGGTGAATAAAAGAGTCTTCAAAAGCATATTTAGTTTTATCCACTCTACTATAGTCCTTTTTTCACGACCTTTGCGTGTTAATAGACTCGAATATTGGTGTTTTTGATTGTAAGAGCAAGGAGATTTTTTCCTTCCGTAAATCACCGAACCAGCAAAATCACATACTTCAATTTACTCGCGTGCAAAGTTGTTTTTTCTCCGTACTAACTAAGTCATCTTAACTCATTAATACGCTGCGTGGGAATGCAAAAACTAAGCTCCTTGCTCTCGTGATTCATTCACGAATATCCTGCACGCAAGGCAACCACACAAGCGCACTACCTGTTAATAGTGAACATGTGGGCCCCAGGCCTTTGTGGAACCCAAATGACCTTAGTGCTTGTGGCTTCCTCTAACATAGCCATAGTTAACTTTTTTATATGCACCACAACTTAACAAAATGATGACATTTTCTTTATGTGCTTTACTTTTGCAACGTCATACAGATACATAATAATATCAAACTTCAAGTCAATCTTACCACTGATAACTATAAATTAAAAATTTTAAAAACCCCCAACGCAATTATGTCACACATATGTTTGAACATAAAGTCTAAGTCATTATGCGTCTAAGATCCCATCCGCAGCCATCAAAAGTGCTGATAACTTTGAAACGGCTAAACCGATTTTGATGAAACATATCTAAGAACCATCGCCAAGAAACCAGCTTTCTAATAAAAAAAACCGCATCCAAATCGGTTCACCTGTTTACGAACTATGATGCCACAGACAGACACACAGATAGACAGACAGACAGACACACTCACATAGCGGTCAAAGTTATAACACCCCTCTTTTTGTGTCGGGGGTTAAAAATTAGACTGATAGACTGACTTGAACATTTTCAGGTTTTGCCAATTTAGACACGCTGCTACAAAATAAATCGTATTTATTATACTTATGTAGGTATACAGGCTGTTACAAAATAACCCCCTAAAGTCTGAAACCCCATGAACAGTAAATAAAACTGTAATTAAGCGCGCTGTTCTTTTTTTTATTTAGCCTATTTTTGTGTCCCACTGCTGGGCAAAGGCCTCTCCTCTCTTGCTCCACTCCTGCCTATCAAAGGCGAGCTCCCGCCATCCCAAAAAAAATGTACTAATTTAATTCTTTACTGGAGTACTTCCATACCCTTCAGTTATTACGGGTAATTTTGTAACATCCTGTATTCTACACATAATTATGACATAGACGATCAAATGACCTAGAGGTTAGAGAACCTGACTACGAAGCTTGAGGTTCCTGTTTCGATTCCCGCGTCGGGCAGATATTTGTATGAAAATAGGAATGTTTTTTCTCGAGTCTTGGGTGTTTAATTGTTTATATGTATTTATGTATATATCTATCTATATAAGTATGTTTATCCGTTTCCTAGTAGGTACCTACTCATAACACAAACTTTGCTTACTATGGGACTAGGACAATGGGTGTGAATTTTCCTGTGATATATTATTATATCAATTAATTAATTAATTTAAAAGTAAAACAAATTAAATTGATTATTGTACCAATTATTTTAAAGGAAGCTTACTCGAATATTTTTATAGATTTATGTGGTCATTATACGTACTATGCCTAAAAAAGGGGTTAAATACACGAATACTATTTTTTTATTGATATATTTATATACTAGTTGACCTAAATATAGCAAGCCTCGTTTACCTAATATTTTTAGTAAGTTCAAAACAGCCTTGCTTATTTATCTGAATTATCTCCTAATATCTTACAAATCCATAATTATAAACTTGAACACCGGATTTTGTTACAGCCCCTCTTAATGAGAGCAATTTCTAAAAGCCTTCGTAGTAATTACTTTTGTGCGAATTTTCAGACATCGTTACTGAGCTTGTTAGAAGAATTAGTTTTAGTTAGTAAAACTGTGCCTGTATTTGACGTGATATATAAATTTAATGTAGAATATTCACATTATTCTTTACAGAATATATACAGAAATTAATTTCTTCTTCATATAAATTTTATATATCCTCCCAGAAACTTAGACGTCCGTTTTTTACAAATTTTGGTATAATGTGGCAAGGATAAATTTTATACTAGAAGAATAAAGTTGGATAATTTATATCAGGAAAAATTACAGATTTCCCGCGGTATATCGCTAAAAATACTGTAAACAAGTTAGCTATGAAGTATCTTTTTTTGTACATATTTTTTCAACTTCATTTTTTTATTACTTTTACGGTCATCCCGTGAAATCATACATTTCGTACTAAATACAAACTGAAATATAGATGCACAGAAAAAACCCCAGAAAAAAGACCAATGCTGGGAATCGAACCCAGGTCCTCAGCATTCCGTGCCGCGTGCCATACCCCTACACCACCACTGGTCTAGAGATTAGACACGAATCTTTCCTATACATCATACATTTCAATCTGCTAAATCATCACCTTATGCAGTGACAAACGCACATCTATGTTACACCCTCATCGAGAGATTTTAACACTCCTTCGGAACTAACCGCTCACCTGGACAAGAGATGGCGCTACTGTGCAACTTTAAACAAGTTAGCTATGAAGTATCTTTTTTTGTACATATTTTTTCAACTTCATTTTTTTATTACTTTTACGGTCATCCCGTGAAATCATACATTTCGTACTAAATACAAACTGAAATATAGATGCACAGAAAAAACCCCAGAAAAAAGACCAATGCTGGGAATCGAACCCAGGTCCTCAGCATTCCGTGCCGCGTGCCATACCCCTACACCACCACTGGTCTAGAGATTAGGCACGGAATGCTGAGGACCTGGGTTCGATTCCCAGCATTGGTCTTTTTTCTGGGGTTTTTTCTGTGCATCTATATTTCAGTTTGTATTTAGTACGAAATGTATGATTTCACGGGATGACCGTAAAAGTAATAAAAAAATGAAGTTGAAAAAATATGTACAAAAAAAGATACTTCATAGCTAACTTGTTTAAAGTTGCACAGTAGCGCCATCTCTTGTCCAGGTGAGCGGTTAGTTCCGAAGGAGTGTTAAAATCTCTCGATGAGGGTGTAACATAGATGTGCGTTTGTCACTGCATAAGGTGATGATTTAGCAGATTGAAATGTATGATGTATAGGAAAGATTCGTGTCTAATCTCTAGACCAGTGGTGGTGTAGGGGTATGGCACGCGGCACGGAATGCTGAGGACCTGGGTTCGATTCCCAGCATTGGTCTTTTTTCTGGGGTTTTTTCTGTGCATCTATATTTCAGTTTGTATTTAGTACGAAATGTATGATTTCACGGGATGACCGTAAAAGTAATAAAAAAATGAAGTTGAAAAAATATGTACAAAAAAAGATACTTCATAGCTAACTTGTTTAAAGTTGCACAGTAGCGCCATCTCTTGTCCAGGTGAGCGGTTAGTTCCGAAGGAGTGTTAAAATCTCTCGATGAGGGTGTAACATAGATGTGCGTTTGTCACTGCATAAGGTGATGATTTAGCAGATTGAAATGTATGATGTATAGGAAAGATTCGTGTCTAATCTCTAGACCAGTGGTGGTGTAGGGGTATGGCACGCGGCACGGAATGCTGAGGACCTGGGTTCGATTCCCAGCATTGGTCTTTTTTCTGGGGTTTTTTCTGTGCATCTATATTTCAGTTTGTATTTAGTACGAAATGAAAAATACTGTAGTAAAAAAGTAGGAGAGATTACCTATTTTTTTGATACTTAGTACTTTAAAACACAAAAAATTAAAAAAAATCAGATTTCGAAGTTCAAGGGTTGGGCTAGGCGTTCATGAATTCACCGCTAAACAATCTTTTTTTTTATGATTTCTTCTAATAGTGGTATTAAACAACTTTTTTCTTACTTTGTATGAAGCGATTTTGTAACCTTTGTTCTTAGGTTAATTAAATGTAGTTCTTTTAATTTAATTTCGCTACTGCATTAAGCTTAACCTGAGCTTCTAAGCAAATTAAAAATAAAAGCCACCCCTGGGACGTCTGAAAATTAACAACAGAGATTTAATCTAAAGTGAAAATTTCATTAAAAACGTTGTATCCCAACTTGTTTTTGGGGTTTGTTGTTGATTTATTTTATGTCCCTACCTTCTAGAGGTCGTCCGGCAATCTTCATAAATTTCGCTTAGTTTTTGTTAAAAAAGACAAACAAGACTGGCTTTTACAAGTTAAGTATGAAGTATCTTTTTCTATTTATTAAAAAAAAAAAATAAAAAAAAAATACTTCATACTAAACTTGTAAAAGTTGGCCTAGTAGCGCCATCTCTTGGTCCAGGTGAGCGGGTAGCTCCGAAGGAGTGTTGAAGTCTCTCGGTAGAGGGCATAACATAGATGCGCTTTATCACTGCCTAAATGTGATTATAACAGACTGAAGTGTACGATGTATGGGAAAGATTCGTCGCTAACTTCTAGACCAGTGATGGTGTAGGGGTAAGCACGCAGCACGGAACGCTGAGGACCTGGGTTCGATTCCCAGCATTGGTCTTTTCTCTGGGGTTTTTTCTGTGCATCTATATTTCGGTTTGTATTTAGTTTGAAATAAACAAGACTGGATTCTACTTTAGTTTAGTACCTACTTAGTTCATTAAAAATCATAAATTGCATTGATTTAATTGTTATGAATAATTGGAAACAGTCACAACATTAATACATTCATGCCAGCATTTTTTCCAGACTTCCGATAGGTGCGGGACTTTACTGAGTGCCTCAAATGCTTAAAAGCGTTCACCTGACTTTCATAGAGTGCATTAGAAGTCCTTTCCATTGTAAATCAGTTCAGCAACGTTACATTGTTATGAACTTACAGTAACGTTCAGTTCCCTGGGCGAAACTCAAAATGTGTGAACGCTTACTTAAACGAGTATAATATGCATTCAATGCACTGAAAACGTTTATATAATTCAACGCCCTGATTAAAATAACGTACCGGCCCTGCAGTGGGACGTCTATTGGCTGGGATGATGATGGTGACCCTAAAAAAATTGAATTCGATTCAAGAATTGACAACATTTCATATTTCTAAGACTATAATTTGATTCGTTCTCTGTATACTGTTTGGAAAGAGAAAGACGTTGATAGTTTTAAATTTACACTAGGATTATTAATTAATTTATTACAATTTTTTAAAGATGTGCTTATTCTAAAAGAGCGTAACGATAGAATAGATCCATTACTTTTGTCTAGTCTCTATTAAAAAAAGTGATGACGTAAATTTGACATTAAGGGTGTTATCAAATTTAAAATTATGACAGCTCTTTTTTCTAGTGAAAAGGGTAAAGGAAACATATCTATTCTGTGGAGGTACAGGTAAGTACACATATGTTTTTTAAATATGTTGTATTTTTTTAAATATGAAGAAATAAATTATAATAAATATTTTTCCGTGTTCAGGAGGCGAAACTCTTTCGATTCCTGTAGTAATTTTCAGGTGTTAAAAAAATAAAATGTTGTCAATTATATATGTCTTTTTAAAATGTACCTACCTATTAAAATTCTTTAAAGCTGGAACACACGTTTGACCGAGCTGGCAATTAGAGGCCGTTTCAGCTGTCAGATACACTTGCGTTGCGACGCGCCGAAGTTATTATGAAGCGAGCACAAAATAAAAAAGCTTTCCAAATGTCGCTAAATTCGATTTAAATTCAGTTTTATTTTTTCAGATTGAGAAAAGTTGCGTTGATGAACATGGAGTAAAAGTTTCAAAATCTTGAGAAATATCAACGCGTTATCCCGTATTAGTCTTTGTAAGTTACAAATTTGTTAGTTTGGCACTTATACTGGCTTAACACTAAAATTTAATGTGAATGAAAGGATTTCAAATATTGATTGATTAATTCTGGCGTTACTTTACGGAGGTCTATACCACTGAACTACGAACCATTGACTACTTTTGAATGGTTAAAAAAGTTGAGTAACAAGTTAAAAAGGTTGTATATTATTAATTACAAATATTTACTACAATTTTAATTTTCTTTTCTTCTTTCTTTTGTTTCGTGAAAGTTTATTTATAGCTACTGGGTATAAAATTCAAAAGTTTGTAAGTTTATTTGTAAAAGATTCAATTCCACTGATCTAATTAAATTTGACACCTGGTTAGACCGTATACGGACATATTTTTTTTTCCTGTTAAATTACATTGTTCCCGTGGTATAGCGATAACCAATGTTAACGTAAACAAAATCGCGGTCGCGAGTGATTATATTATGTACAATTTATACTCGGAGTTTAAGCAAACCTGTTTACTTAACTCTTTATACGCAATTCCTTTAATCTCCTCATTACTTAATTTGAGAAAATCGCATCGCTGCAGCGGAGCTGAGGTTTAGAGGCTCATTAATTACAATTAAAAATTTAACTTGTTATTACTCATTCGGCTTAAGTAGTATTCGGTGTAGTTAATTTGGTGGATGAAAGAGAAAAATCGGGAGCTCCCAGGTTTTAACAAGGTTTAATTTGTTCCATTAATAAAGATGATGAAGATACACGGCCATTTTCTGTTGCTAAATTTGGCTCCGCTTACTAATGTGGGTTTTTGCCACTCCTTTTCCGTAACCAGTTGTCAACAAACTGGTAACAATATTTTGATGACAATCTATCGGGTGAATTAATGTCGTGGGTGGGTTAATGCTTACTGCTCTTTTTGAGTAAGAAACAATATTTCTATTAGTCTTAATAACGTGGTTACCATAACTGATTCTATGTAAGAGCTTCCGCGCACGGTGTATTTTTTACGCGCAGGTGACGCGCAGGTGACTCGCGTTAACGCGTTTCGAACAAGATTCTGTCACTGCACTGTGTTGTAACTAATTTCTTATTGGGAATCTACGGCGACTAGAAAAAAATATGGATTTCTCAAAAACCCTCGGGACGGGGACTTCTGCAACGGGGGTGAAACCGTGGGCGTAAGTTTCTCTTATATATAAAAATCTCGTGTCACGGTGTCTGTTATCGAACTCCTCCGAGACGACTTGACCGATTTTTATCAAATTTTTTGTCCATATTTGGTAGGTACTATACCCATTTTCTTCGCAGACGGAGTCGCGGGCAATAGCTAGTATCTAATATACGGGGTGAATTCAAATTGGTGATACAAAATTAGTGTTTCGTACTCAGTTAATGCTGGACAATATAATGCGCTAACTCATTTGTTTCAATTAGTCTTATAAAATTTGGGGCGTCCATACATTGAGTTCGTGATTTCACGTTGTGATTTATACCCCTATTCTTTATATCCCTATTCTCCGCTAGTAATGTATAATATACTCGTATTTAAATTTTATATAGTAACAACGAAAATATATTTACGTAGAGTGAAAATACCACACAATGTAGCTCTAAAATAAGAGTGTTCCAAAGAATTTGTTTTCAAACACGATTATGTCTTTTATTTGGATAAAGAGGATTTGTTGGTAGACGTATTCTAAGAATTAATAACAAAGCCCATTTTATTAATAAACAGCAGTATATTCGGTCTCAGTGGGTGTACGTCAAGGACGTCTATTATTAACCGAAAAGACCTATTTATGTTAAGGCACTCCGTACGCCTACGTTTTTCCAATACACCTGAGTGTTTTCCTGTGCAAACAGCAAGCAAGAACTTTAAGTACCATTTTTTGTGACAGTTCTTATATCTACGAAAATGTATGTATGCGTATAATTTCAGAACGGCTGCACCTTTTTATCTAATTATTTTCATGTTACTAACTATTTGAGACAATATTTATAATTATGAACCCACACCATTGAATTTCTTCTTAGGTATCTAGGTTTCACATAATGTTTTCTTCACTGTAAACCTCATGGTAAATTTCAAATGTAAATTACGCACATAAATTCCGAAAAACTCAGAGGTGCGAGCCCGAGCTAAAACCCACGACCCTCTGCTTGAGAGGCCAATAGGTCGAACCACTAGGCCACCACGGCTTATTTGGATCCAGTCTCTCTACAATCTGGCTTTTATACATCGTTCTTAGAAATACAATTTAAATAATTTGTTGAATCAGGCGTTACTTTGCGCAGGTCCATATAAATGAACTGAAACAATTACTTTGCTCATCCGCGACCTTGAGATAGTTACGTTTATGCAAGAAATGTGTGTTCATGCAGTTCCTTCAACTTCACACTGTACGAACATACACAAATCACACAAACCCATGTGTCACCACCATCACACTAACTTACGCGTTTCGAGAGCTCATCGTCAGAGCAACACAACCGTTCCCCATGCTACCGCTGCCCTCCTAATGAAGAATGCAGTAATCGACAAAAAATCGATTTTGACGATTACTGCATTCTTCATTAGGAGGGCAGACCAGATGTTAGATCAATAAGCTAACAGACCTGGTGCAGCTTCTGAAGCGACTGAAAAAGCGAAAGGACTCAAATACAGGGGCCTAGGCAGCGAATACGACTTTGTCCCATTAGGTGTCGAGACCCTTGGTCCATGGGGTCCTAGCGCTTTGAAGCTCTTAAGAGAAATTTCAAAGAGGTTAATCGACGTCACAGGGGACCGAAGAGCTGGCAGCTTCCTCAGACAAAGAATTAGCTTAGCTATACAAAGAGGAAACGCTGCCAGTATCTTTGGCACCTTGCCTAAGGGGACCACCTTTCATAATATGTTTTAGTTATATAAATTATCATTACCTACTTTAAACATGAAACTGCCGTGAGTTACACTCATAGTGAAAATAAACGAATCACTTACGTCTTAAAACGAGTTTAACTCGACATGTTTCGGGCTAAATCGTAGCCCTTCATCTGGAGTCGCACGTGGCACGTGGGTGCTAAACGCGCACTCCAGAGGAAGGGCTACGGATTAGCCTGAAACATGTCGAGTTAAACTCGTTTTAAGACGTGAGTGATCCGTTTATTTTCATTATCATTTCTTATTTTATATTTTTGTTTTATTTTTTCTTATTGTTCTTATTTTTAGTCTAGGATATTTGTACATAATATAATTTATAAATATTGTGCTTTCGTTAATAAATAAATCCTATATAAGCTAATAAGACAAACACAGTTGATACAGTTAGTAAATCTAAAAGTAGCGTTCGGTTTCGAAACTATTCACCTGTCTCATTTAGGACTGTCTCCGTGTGTGGCACCCGCAGAATCCCATTGAGATCACAATCTCTCGATCGGCAACTTCAGCAGGTGCGTAAGCATGGGATTCGTCTCTAACAAAGTTATTGATCTAATTTGTCATTTGGCTAATGTGGCAAGGCGGCCTGAGAAAAATAAAAATTAAAAATGTTTTGGTAAATAATTTTACACCTTTTATTTTTTTTAGGGTTCCGTACCCAAAGAGTGCCAACAGGACCTTATTACTGAGACTCTGTTGTCTGTCGGTCCGTCTGTCACAGCGCTTTATCTTGTGAACCGTAATAGCGCTAACACTTGCACCGATAATGTATTACTTTTATTTTATTTAGGTTGCTAGGCGGCCTAGGTGACAGCCGGCAAATTGCTAGGTAACGCGCGCGACCCTATGTTGTTCGGATGTTTACCTACCTGTAAGTTTTCGGCAATTTTTTACTGAACTATTTTAAAACATTGTACGGAGGTACGGAACCTTTCATGTTCGAATTGGACTCGCACTTGACCGATTTTTTTATCAATAATCATTTTGCTATGATTAATTTCTTAGTTAATAAGATAAATAATATCACGAGACAATTCATACCAACTGACATAGTCTCAAAGTAAGCAAAGCTTGTGTTATGGGTATTAGGCAATAGATAAACATACATGAATAGATATGATCATCCAAGACTCGAGAGCAAACATTCGTATTTTTCACACAAATATCTGCCCCGACTGGATATCAAACCCGGGACCTCAGACTTCGTAGTCGTCTAATACAATAAAATCCGTATGAAATGATACTGAAGGTATAGTCGACCAAGTAAGTACTTTTTAGGCTGATTTTCACATTGACTTGTTAGTGATAGTAGTACCCTTTGATATTTTAAGCCATGCATTTGACATTGATACTTTATGGTGATAGATAAAGAAATTTGTTAGTCGACTATACCGGATAAAAATGTGTCTGAAATAGGAAAGCGTACTATGTGGGAAAGCAGCTCTTTTTATCTAGAAGTAATACCGTGACTTTAAAAAAATGTGATTAATGATAGATGTTTCATTAGAATAGGTACAGTCAAGGAATTTAATTTCCAACTCACCTAAGTTTGAATATTTTACAACAAACTCACTACATTACATTACTGTTACATCTTATGTAATTATAAAATCTGTAACTAACCGTATTCTAGCAAATAAATGATTTCTATTTCCATTTCCATAACTACGATGTTGCTTTGACGTGTTGCATTTAACATTTCGACCTTATTGCATTGCGAATGTTTAACGACATTTTTACAAAATGGGTAGGGAATTCAATTCCTTGACTGTATGTATGTACTTGTCAAGCTGTTCTTAAAACTCTGCCATTCTTTTGATCGACTTATTGTTCGCAAGACTCAACGTGCTCGCCCGCCCTAACCAATTCCCAACGACCTTACTAATAATGGGCTAAAATAAATTCCTAGTTTAAGAGGGCACGATGCGCACCATTTCTCCATACAAACGTAATCCCCTGTTTCCTCCCTGGATAATGGCTTTAGAGCCAATTTTTTTTTACTGTGTAATCTGTATCTACCACAGCTATGCCCCTATGTTTCGTTTTTTTCCATATTTCAATTAACATCAGAAAATATGAGCTATCAAAAACTGAAAAAATTGCCCAATTTCAACGTCATTTTCAGAAACTCATCAGAAAAGAATCCCTGATATAAATAAAAAAAGGAAAACATAGGGGCATAGCTAAATCTCTGTCAATCTTTAAATCTATGCTTAAGCAGCACTATCTGTCATCTTGTAATAGTTAACTTTATTATACCTAGTTTATTTATTTATTTATAAGTGGCTGTTTATCCCACTGCCTATATTTATTTTTGACGTCTATTATATGTACGATGTATGTATGAGTAGATGTACTATTTTTTGTTGTGTTTAATTTTCTAATCCACTGTTGATGCACCACCTTAGAGTATACATAAGCAAGCTATAGAGCGCGCGCATCGCTCTTCGCCCATTGTGCATAGCGTAAGCAGATGTTCTGTAGGTGGTACCACGTGGTCGGTGCGCTGACTAGTGATGTGCAATGATTAACGTCTTTGCATCAATAAAAACTTAGACTAAGTTATTCTTTATCTTTTGACATGCAATTTAATTTCAACAAATGACTAGTTTTTTTTAGTAAAAATAGGCACAATCTTTTGCAATGAAAAAGGTACATAAAGGTTTCAATTGTATAAAATGTATTTTAGGAAAGCAATAAAACACAGGTATGAATTTTATATTACGATGCAGGTATATAAATGTATGTAAATACTTTATTGTAGATACATGTAACATAAGGCAATACAAAAAAAAGTGCACGGGCGAAAATACTTAGTAGTTGACGGGAATCTTTTCAAGAAATAAAAATCGAAATGAAAACTTTTATTCTTCAACCAGTGGTTTCGGAAAGAACGCCATTGCTAAAAAGAATGCGCCGCAAGAAACTTTGCAGAAACTTATCTTTTCAAATGAAAATAAAATAAATAATTACAAACAAAGAAAAACATATAAATGAAAACACAAAGTTAAAGAGAAATTATGTAAAAAAAAATAAAGGGATCATCTATGTGGTCCCTTAGTTAAGAAACTAAAACTAAACATCTTAACTAAGTACCTATATCTACGTTCGGTGGAGTAAGATAATAGTATTTTAAATATTGTCGAGAGACATTAAAATAGATTCACTTGCACATCACTAGTGAAAGTGTGAAGCGGGGGACGCGGAAACACGTGCTGTGTTGACCCGTCCGCGCGCCCCTCGCACCGCCCTTTCATACCCTGAGTAATTATCTAAAAATCAGTGATTTGTTGACAAAATATTAGTTACCGATGAAAAGAGATATCATTATTCTTCTTAGTCTGTTTCCTGGAATCATTTTTGCAAATGGGCACTGCACATTTCACCATAATTACTTAAAAATCGATAAATAACGGAGAGAGAAACGATCAGCGCGTGGGACTGTGCGTGACTAATGACGTCGCTCTTGAAATTTTGAGACTGTTCATACTTGTGCTTACAGTTCATACTCGGTAACGCGCGCTCTATAGCTTGCTTATGTATACTCTAAGTGCACCACCTGCTGTAAACTAGTCCTTCCTTCTTTCTGTTAAAGGGTTGCCTGGAAGAGATCGCTCTTGAGCGATAAGGCCGCCTATTGCTTACCTTGTAACTTTCTCTCTGTGTACCTGTTTTCTGTATTGCTTACTATTTCTGGTGTACAATAAAGAGTCATTGTATTGTATTGTATTGTAAATCTGTCCTCTAATTATTTTTGAAAAAAAAAATTTATTGGTCCAGTTTTCGAGAAGAAAACAGGGGATTACGAAATGCTGTTTTGATCAATTTTACGCGCCTAATAACGGTCTGAGCAGAGCTGCAGTTGTCCCGCTCTCTCTGTACTGACACGGAGGGGTTCGGGCGAGACAGCGACATTTCATTAAAATACCTGTTTCTCAAAAGTCTCTCAGCCATCGTACCCTCTTAACGACAAAACAAACATGGTCGCTATTAGTTATTTTATGCCGTCGACTTACTAATTCTATTGGGCCAGCTTATCTACTAAAGGCATAATAAACTTTAAGCACACCGCAGTGTTCCATTCTTCTGGAAATTGATAGACATGGAGTTATCATTTGACAGCGTGCGTGCCGTTTTGTTTTGTCACGCAACGGTGTGCCCGTGCCGTGCCCAAATCGACAAAGATTAAAAATGTTTTACGAAACAGAAGTTTCATAACTAAATATACACCGTGAAATTTTAGTGGTTGTTTTCCCGAAACGAGGTGATTTCGATCGATTTATAATTATTATTTTGACTAGAGTCAAAAATCCAATTGTGAAAAACGAAAGTCGAAAATGACCGCAAACCAATAGTAACGCTTCGTTGGTACAAGTTGCGTACGATCGTACGATAGGTTAGGTACCAACGAAGCGTTACTATTGGTTTGCGGTCATTTTCGACTTTCGTTTTTCACAATTGGATTTTTGATTCTAGTCAAAATAGTAATTATAAATCGATTGTACAATCGATACTAAATCACCTCGTTTCGGGAAAACAACCACTAAAATTTCACGGTGTATAAGTTTCAAACTAAATACAAACTGAAATATAGATGCACAGAAAAAAACCCCAGAAAAAAGACCAATGCTGGGAATCGAACCCAGGTCCTCAGCATTCCGTGCTGCGTGCTAACCCCTACACCATCACTGGTCTAGAGGTTAGCGACGAATCTTTCCCATACATCGTACATTTCAGTCTGTTGTAATCACCTTATGCAGTGATAAAGCGCGCATCTATGTTATGCCCTCTATCGAGAGACTTAACACTCCTTCGGAACCAACCGCTCACCTGGCCCAAGAAAGACCTGGGTTCGATTCCCAGCATTGGTCTTTTTTCTGGGGTTTTTTTCTGTGCATCTATATTTCAGTTTGTATTTAGTTTGAAATATATGGTTTCACGGGATGACCGTAATAGTAATAAAAAATGAAGTTGAAAAAATAAATACAAAAAGATACTTCATACCTAACTTGTTAAATATATAAGGATATGTTACAGTAGATGCGTTCTGCGGTCATGGTCAGGTCAAATTTCACGTAGCCCACATTATATGAACAACATTGTCGGTCTTTATATATTATATTGCGCGTGCGTGCGATCTGACCGCGCGGACCGCACGTTCAGATCGCATATCTATACAAAATATGTAGATACCGACAATGTTGTTCATACATAATGCGGGCTGCGTTCAACTTGACCTGACCGCGACCGCAGAACGCATCCAGTGTGGCAAATCCTATATACGTCCTACTGCAGGGCACATGCCACCTTACAGAATAAGAGGGCTTGGGCCGTAGTTCCCGCGCGGGGCCAGTGCGGATTGGGAACTTCACACACACCACTGAATTTCTTTCATGTGTGTAAACTGGTATGACGCAATATGTATGGCCCTATGGCGAATTGAAACAAAAAGAAAAAAGAAATAAATATTTAATTGGAGCAAGGACATAAGTATAAACTTTTTTTAAGGATTTTTGAGTAAAGTGAATCCGCTAAGTTTTCCAATTTTCCGTTTGAGGTACAGTTCCCTAAAAAATAACATAACAAAATCCTCGTAAGGGTTGATTTACATTTAAATACTCTTTGACACAATACCTTAGTGTTTTACGCCCTATCCGTCAACGTGTCGTAGGGAATAAACCTGGCTGCTACACGTCACCAGGGCAAAGACCCTGTGTTTTGGGTTCCGTGTAAATTGAATCCTTTTTCACAGCCTATTTATTTACACTTAAGGACATGCTATAACCTACTGGTTATTAAATAGCAGCTAATAGGATGAAACTTATAGGGTAAGATTTTGAACTTAAAAGCATTGATAGCCTAGGACCTATGGCCTCTCAAGCAAAGGGTCGAGGGTTCGAGCTCGGGTTCGCACCTCTTAGTTTTTCGGAATTTATGTGGGAAATGTCATTTGAAATGTTGAAAAACATAGAAAGTACAATGCTAATTTCAACAAAATAAATAGTGCATTCAGAAAAAAGTGTCTTAAACTAAACTTAATACGAGTATACATAAATAAATGATGATTACTTATTGACAGAACCCAACGCGACATAAGGATAATCAGAGCAATGTTTTATTTTGTTAGTAGACTGTCACCCCTTTTTGGGAATAAAAACACTTTTATGGGTTTGTATTCCATTTACAGTATTTTAAACTACGTTTTTACGGCATTATTATCTCGCGTGAGATGCTGGCTGGGAGGATATATTTTGCCCGTAACGGCTTAGAATGCGATATCGGTGCCGTAGTTAA
Organism: Archips crataeganus; assembly: GCA_947859365.1. NCBI lineage: Eukaryota > Metazoa > Arthropoda > Insecta > Lepidoptera > Tortricidae > Archips > Archips crataeganus. Next base: position 14,665,190 of record OX402056.1, on the reverse strand, counting down.
ACATTTTTGAGGTAATAACGTGTTTTTGCCTTCACATCTTTTGGTAACCCGTGTGAGATTAGATTAGCGTTCGTAAAAAGCTTCAGACCCTTCTAAAGTACCTATTTAATTCAGTTGTTTAATTTGAAAAGGCAAGGTCTTATTAGAAAATTAAAAGTTTCAAAATCGTATAAAAATTTTAGTGCAGCAGAAAAAACCACAAACCATTTAAAATCTGTTAAAGTAAGGACCAGTTATTGCTGTACATGTAAAAATAATGTCTACATTATGAAGTTGAAGGTCATTCTATAATCTAAGTAAGAGACACTGATTCTACCAAAAGCTGATTTTGTACAGCGTAGCAAAACGAAGATGACAATTTCAAAAAAAATTGAATATCAATTAGATAGTTCAAATGACACTGGCGTCAACTCCTCTGTAGTTTTGTTAAATTTTGCTTTTCTATAGAAAACGATCGACTCGCAGTTGCGATCCCATCACACTGGGTGGTACGTAAATGCAGATGAGACGGGAGATGATTATCAGGATCATCCATAACCATTGCAGCCACCTGGGTTATCTCAGTCACGATATAATGGACTATGATTTTGAAAATATTTCACTAAAATTTTGCTTCTTCGCTTGTGTTACTTGTGAGCATTGTATGTCTAAAACTGATATCAAAGCAAAATATTCTAACGCAACAATAATATTATTAGAATCTCATCTCAGCCACCACGTTGCCTAGAAGTTTTACATTGCAAAGGCAATAAATAAAGGACACACAATTTTGACAAATTCTACGGTTTAGCTAATCTGAGAAATCGGCTTTAATTTCAATACCATATCAACCGGCGTTCGGGCTTTCTTTGGACTTTTTAGGCGGAGTTTTCTTTTTATAATTAAACTTTTTTTTACACCTTTGTTTTACTTTAAATAAAGTAAGTTGTATGGTTTTCTTTTGTTAATGTTCTTAAAAAAATAGTCTTTGTAGTAATTAATTATTTTATCCTGAACTCGGCCTTCATTTCCGGTAGTAGTTTTCGGTATATTGGCGGTAATTAAACCTGCATTTGGCGAAATTCATTGCCTGGCCACTTTGTAAGCTACGGATACAATTGTAACTGTGTTACAAATGTAACACTGAAAAAGATGCGATAAAAACAAATTTGAAAACAAACTTATCCACTCAACCATATACTTATGTCCCTGACCTCTACTCATAAAGAAAAATAAACTAAATAATGCCCTTATTATGTACCAAAGCTCATTTATTCTACTTTTGTTTTAGTTTGAGGAAGGTTCAGATATCGTAGCGTTGTCACAACCTACAGTCACGCGCAGTGGCGTGCTCATAATTCTCCAATTAGTTTTTCTTCGCAAAGCTGAAGTTGCATCGCCGTCAAACTTTATTGCGAAGCTGACACGGAACATTAGTAAAGAATGTATTTTTGCAAAATCTTTATACTGACATGATAATAAGCATGTACATTATAGTAGACCAAGTAAGGTGAAGACAAAGAAGTGAATACATCAGACAAATGAGACCAAGCCTGAATTGCTTATGAATTACGATATTAACTTGAGTCTCAAATAGCGTATCTATTCTGTTAAAAAATTTAGTTGTATTAAATACTTCAAATGTGTGTAATTTTAAATATGTTTGAAAAAAATATTACCTTGTTGAGTTTCTTGCCGGATTTTTCTCAACAGGGTTTTTGCGAACCCGTGGTAGATTCTTCGACGTTTATAGGAGTATCAATTGATGCCTAATTTGAATAAATAATTTTGACTTTGACTTGAAGTAAGTCTTTTTTATTTTATCTTTTTTTATTTATTTATTTATTTAAACAAACAACAAAAACTACAATTTTAAATATATCAGCGAGCAAAATTTTAATAGTTTTAGCTAATCTAACGCCTTTAAACGAATTTCTTTTTTGTATACTTATTTTTTCATTTCGAGGATCTCGGAAACGTCTCTAATGATTTCAATGTTTGCTACGTGGGGGTTTTCGAGGGTGAACAAATGATCTAGCTTGCTTTTATCACTGGAAAAACGCGCGTGTTCGAGTTTTAGCACGTACTTCACTTATAATGAGCAATGATATCCCATTCGTTTTTTGCTTTTCAGTACTTATATTTATTTATATTGTAATTCCTACTATACTTCAAAGGTAGTTAGTTAAAAGTTAAGAATTGAAATGGATTACAAAAAAAATACCGCTGGCCCTCGAGCGGGTAAACTGAATTTCAATTTAATACACGAACATTTTCATCACCTTAATATAATCCAGACCCTCAAAATAAAAATTCCCTATTAAATTCTATGGCGCAAATGCTAAGTTACCGCTGACCTTTTTTGCCCACACCAGAGGCATTCGTTTCATTTTAACGCTTCCTAAAAGGACCTGATAGGCACAAATAAAAACACGATAACCCCTTTGAGCGCGTTGTTTCTATTATTATTGCTTGCTTTGTCGAGGGGGCGCTTTTGCTCAGTGAAAATTGAGCGAGTCGAAATAGGGCTGTGTTGGGTTCTGGATGTTGGATTCATAGACTCTAATAATTTAAACTTTTTTTAAGTGTCTCGCCTCCTTTGTTACTAGAGCAGGGTGGTGACGATTTTTGCATTAACTATGAAGATCAATATTTTAATCGAATAAATAAATAAATAATTACATACGAGAAATCAGTAATTATTTACTCAAGAATGGTAGTTGTGGTAAATCTATGATGGATACTTTAGTGTCTTCAATTTTACTCATTTAAGACTTATCATTATTACACTACACTACAGTATTGTTTGCTCTAGCAAAGTGCAGACATTAGTTATTACACCTCTAAAAGTGGATGTGAGTTTAGTTGTCGGTTGCCTACTTCTTCTTCAAGTGCCTTTTCATTAATGAAGGTTGGCACTATTTTAAATCCTCGTCTAGTGATAGCCCGATCGGTTGTTCTCTGGTCTTGATGCCAGTCTATTCCCTGATATTGCAAAGTCATGTAATTTTCTTTCTGACCTTCTGCTTCCCTGCTACTTAGCACATCATTATGGTGTGTGAAACACGATAGCTACGAGTGAGTATATTTAATGCGGACCGCAACATATTCTATAACCATGCTGCGGAGGCTTCTGTGTGAAAAACAACTTCAAATGGAAGACTAAGGTATTATCACAAAGTCTCATTCACAAAAAACTCTTAACTTCCGCACTGACTCCTAAAAATGAAGTCCACCGGATATGGAAGCCGTTCGCATCTGTTTTATTAAAAGTTCGATATTGATCTCGATCACTCGTTCGTACAACTGGCGAGGTTTAATTGAATGATTCGCTCGGATCAGCGCAGGGTCGATTGTTTAATATGTTGACTTTGTTCAATTTATTGTCGTCATAACTTACTCAGGGAATTCACGCCTTCAGAACCGAGGGCTTATCGTGAGTTTGGAGTGGAAACATGCGGCCAATTGACAACATTTCATATTTCTAAGACTATAATTTGATTCGTTCTCTGTATACTGTTTGGAAAGAGAAAGACGCTGATAGTTTTAAATTTTCACTAGGATTATTAATTAATTTATTACAATTTTTTAAAGATGTGCTTATTCTAAAAGAGCGTAATGATAGAATAGATCCATTACTTTTGTCTAAAAAAAGTGATGACGTAAATTTGACATTAAGGTTGTTATCAAATTTAAAATTACGACAGCTCTTTTTTCTAGTGAAAAGGGTAAAGGAAACATATCTATTCTGTGGAGGTACAGGTAAGTACACATATGTTTTTTAAATTTGTTGTATTTTTTAAATATGAAGAAATAAATTATAATAAATATTTTTCCGTGTTCAGGAGGCGAAACTCTTTCGATTCCTGTAGTAATTTTCAAGTGTTAAAAAAATGAAATGTTGTCAATTATGTTTGTAACTTAACTATGCATAGTTGGATACAATAGGAAGGAAGATTTTACATAGGGTGACAGCACCAGTAATTGACAAGAACCAATTATGTACATTTTTCCGTAAACTCAAATTTTGAGAAACTGCCACTTCATTTTTAAACTATAAACACTATGCTTAGATAATGATGGTCGTAACTGGCAAAGTCCATGAATGGTGGGCTATAAGGCATTGAATCTTTGCTGTCCATTACTGGGTGCCGTCACCCTAATTCTAAATCGAAATAATAGTTTTAGGTATGTTTAAAATTAAATATTATTATAAATAATGTCAGTTACTCAAATTGAATGTTACAATATAATAAGTAATAATAACTCTTTATTGGTGGTAGATTCTTCGACATTCATAGGAGCATCAATTGATTCTATTACATCGAATATATTTCCTGTAGTATGGAAGGATGCTGAAATTATTCCCCTACCTAAAAAGTCCAGTCCGTCATCCTTTTCTGACTACAGACCAATTTCTATTCTCCCTTTCCTATCCAAAGTTTTGGAGCGTCTAGTGCATCAACAGTTATCATCATATCTAAACAGAAACGACCTCCTCAATCCTTTTCAGTCTGGTTTCCGTCCTGGTCATAGTACGGCAACCGCACTTGCGAGGATCACCGATGACATCCGAATGGGTATGGATAATAGAAAACTCACTGTTTTAACTCTATTAGATTTCAGCAATGCTTTCAACACTGTTGATTTCGACATTATGCTTGGAATTTTACGCTCTCTTAACATATCTCCTGCGGTTATTGAATGGTTTCGTAGTTACTTAGTGGGTCGTCGGCAAAGAATAAAGGCGGAAGATTCTCGATCTTCCTGGTGCAACACTCTTGCTGGTGTACCACAAGGTGGAGTGCTGTCTCCATTATTATTCTCTATTTTTATAGATTCTATTTCTCGTAATCTTCTTTCTTCGTATCACCTTTATGCTGATGACCTACAAATCTACTCTCAGGGTGTGATTGGCGATCTTCCGTTGGTTATCGAGTCTGTTAACTTGGATCTAAAGAAGATTTTGAAATGGAGCCAACGATTTGGCCTGATTGTTAACCCAACAAAGACCCAGGTCATTGTTATTGGTAGCTCGAAACTTGTGCCAAGAGTCGACTTTGCATCTCTGCCACCGGTGCTTTTCGACGGAGTACTAATACCGTTTGCGCATCAGGTCAAGAGCCTGGGTGTTATTTTAGACCGCACTCTCTCATGGTCTCCTCATGTGTGCGAGGTGAGCAGGAAGGTGTTTGCTGCGGTGGGATCTTTAAGACGGCTTCAGAATTTCCTACCTTTTGCTACCAAGGTTGCGCTTGCTCAAACTTTGCTGCACCCTATATTCGACTATGCTGACATTTGCTATCCCGATCTCCTAGAAGAGCAGCTTAATAAACTTGAGCGAATTCAAAATCTATGCATTCGGTTTATCTTTGGTCTGCGTAAGTTCGATCATGTCTCTAATTTTCGATCACAGCTCAAGTGGCTCCCAATCCGCCTTCGCCGTAACTCTCACGTTCTCCACCTTCTTTACGGCATTCTCTTTAACCCTGCAACTCCTCGCTACCTCAAAGAGCGGTTTAGCTACGTAACTTCTATTCGATGCTCTCAGAACTTTCTCCTTACCGTGCCTCTCTCTAACTCCAAATTCTATGTCTATTCTTATACTGTCCAGGCTATTCGGTTGTGGAATGCCTTGCCGATTGACTTACGACGGGCAAAATCTCTGTCAATCTTTAAATCAATGCTTAAGGTGTACTATCTGTCTTCTTGTAATTATTAGCTTTGTTATAGTTTATTTATTTATATGCGGCTGTTTATCCCAATGCTTATATTTGTTTTAGACGTGTACTTATTATATGTACGATATATGTATGAGTAGATGTACTATTTTTTGTTGCGTTTTAATTTTCTGATCCACTGTTGATGCACCACCTGCTGTAAACTAGTCCTTCCTTCTTTCTGGTAAAGGGTTGCCTGGAAGAGATCGCTCTTAAGCGATAAGGCCGCCTATTGCTTACCTTGTAACTTACTCTCTGTGTACCTGTTTTCTGTATTGCTTATTATTCCTGGTGTACAATAAAGAGTCATTGTATTGTATTGTATTGTATTGTATGCCTAAATTAATCAAAGAATTTTGTCTCGACTTGACTTGACTATTGAACACCTCATAACTCATAACACACAATTTAGAAAATTAGTATATTGGGAAAATTTACAACTTAAACAATGGCCGCCTTTATCACTGTAGAGCGATCTCTTCCATGCAATCTTTGCTATAACAGAGAAGAAAGCGACATATTTTATAAATTAAATAAAATAAAAAATACATTAAAGTGTACCTAAATTCAAGCAAAGTTTCAATTCACATCTTTTAGGTAGGTGGTTTTGTTGAGCACAACACCTTTATTTTTTTTTTCCAAACAAAGTAACACCAAATCTCGCAGTGGGCCCGCAGTGTTGATTGCATTCGATTATCGATTCATCGATCTTATCCTTCTGATGCCTTCGCTGCATGCTGTTCCGTGCCTGTATAATAACTCGATACTACTCGATACCTCTTGATAACAACCGCCTTCTTATTGGAATGTCGATAACGATTTCAAATGGAAAAATGAACTCGATATTCGAAATAAAAGGAATATTCATCAGAGATGGCCGATTCGCGCTGGCAGTTAGAAGTGTTTTTATGTTTATTTTTCAATTCAAATTTTATTATATTATACTAGGGACTCGCCTAGTTTTGTACGGGTGTAACTTTGCATAAAGAAAACGTGAAAAAATAAAAAATCTGTCTTCAAATAAAAATAAATAAATAAAATATCACGGGACAATTCACACCAATTGACCTAGTCTCAAAGTAAGCTAGGAAAGCTTGTGTTATGGGTACTAGGCAACGGATAAACATACTTATATAGATAGATATATATATACTTAAATACATATTAAACACCCAAGACCCGAGAACAAACATTCGTATTTTTCATACAAATATCTGCCCCGACACGGGAATCGAACCCGGGACCTCAAGCTTCATAGTCAGGTTCTCTAACCACTAGGCCATCTGGTCGTCTAAATCAATCAAATCAAAATCAATCAAGTCAAATCTTTACATTTTCAACCTCTCTTTCCTCAAAACTACACCCGCACAAAGCTCGACAGTTAGGTATACCTACAGTGTTCTATTTGATATCCCTATATATTATATCTTAGTACATTGATAAATTCCGCGGACAGACAGACTGACAGACATAGCAAAACTATAAGGACTCGTGTTTTGGCTACGGAACCCAAAAACAATTCCCAGAAACGACTTTTTCGTTTTGGCCAGTCTGTACGATGAGACTTTAAGCTTCCCTGTATTTCTAGCAGCCTTAGGCTTATCGACGTTAGTATGAAAATCACGTCTATATTTTTTCTTAAATATTTAGGTAAGTACATAATTATTTCAAATATATATAAAACTTGTTTTAAGGGAATTTAGAAATTATATACAGGGTTATTTTGTAATTCACTGACATCCTCTTAACCCTGAATTCCTATCACTCAAACAAATGTTTTTTGTTTCACGACTTTTTAAATTGAAGCACTTTTTTCCCATACAAATACACAGAGTATCGTAAAAATAAGAGGTAAGCTCAAATTTTCAAAACTTTACAACACCTAAAATATTATGTTAATGACAAAAGCCGTAAAACAAAAAACATTTGTTTAAGTGGTAGGAGTTTAGGGTTAAAAGGATGCTAGTGAATTACAAATAACCCTGTAGATGAAGATTTTATAAATATTTTTAAATTATAAATTGACTTCCTGCAAAATGTTTTTTCAGATATCACGTTGTCGTCGCAAAAAGGCGATAAGGACTAAAGACAAAATGTTAACTTTACAAACCGAAAAACAAAAACTTTTTGTATCATTTTTGAAAGGATTTCAGTTTTAAAGAAAGCAATGCATTTGGCAGGTTTCACACATAAATCAATACCATGTGTTTGTCGTCTAAAAATAAACATAAAACCAGACTGCAAAAACCCCTTGTTACTGTACAAAGAAAGAAATATTCTTCGCACAAAACCGGGTAATGTAGTAAGTACCAAGAAACATTACTTCTTCAAACATACATAATGTGTTCCTAGCTTAAGCCAAAAAATCATCTGTAATACCATTATGAATGAATTGAATTATACAAAAAATGAATTGAATTAAATTGTATATTCACCGTTTTATTGCCAGTTATGCACAATTAAGTAAAAATTATTTCTACATTACTCGGTTTTGTACAAAGAAATTGTTATTTTTTATACAGTACCAAGGACGTACCCCAAGCAAACAAATAAAAATCTGCCGAACATAATATAACTAACCTGGAATTAGCTGAGAAAATAAAGACAAAACCATTTCTCCATTCCATTCTCCATTTGGCTTATTAAAGCCAAATGGAGAACCAAATGGATTTTATTGCAGAACATGCCCAGAAAATAGACGCACGTACCATACATCCATACTAATATTATAAACGCGAAAGTGTGTCTGTCTGTCTGTCTATCTGTCTGTCTGTCTGTTACCTATTCACGCTTAACAGCTGAACCGATTTAGATTAAATTTGATATGGAGATAGTTTGAGACCCTGGGAAGGACATATTTAGGATAGTTTTTATCCAATTGCATAGTTCCCACGAGATAGTGATAAGCGAAATCTTTGCAGACGGAGTCGCGGGCAACAGCTAGTACATTATAAACATACCCCTCCTTTGTGATGGTAGTCGGGTAATTAAAGCGGTAAAAACTCTACATCGAAAATAAGGATTCGAATTCCATCAATTACGTATGATCGCTGGTACCCACTAAAATGTATAATGAGTATCCCGTGTGACGCGCCGACATAAGTTCAGAGTGTTGCAAAAAATCCGTCGTCGCACGAAGTAAAAACTGCTTGGACATGTCGAGCTTGGACGTAGCAAAAACTGAGCTTGATAGAGGAATGCTACGAAAAAATATATCCTTTCAATGGATGCGGCATCGAGACAATGACGTTGCAAAATCAATGAAGTCGTGTAGTTTAATATTTATGAACTGGTATTTTGGTCTTGGCTCGTCATTAAACATTTTAAGTTATATTCCTCATAATGGTCTCTTGTCCAAGTATACAGATTTGGAAAGAGATAACATTGAGTGCGGATTTTGTATATACGTGTGATAAATTTTGAAATTGTTCACCATTGGTTTCTTTGAGACTTCAAACATGACTGAGATAAATGTCAGCTCAGATTGGTAGTGACAATTAATACGTCGTAGAAATAATCAATAACGAATGAGTTTTTAATAATAATAGCTTCACAAACAAAAGAAATTAACGATTCTTTAAGGCCACGCCACAATTGGGTAAAATTATATATATTATTATCACAATCAGCAAGTCAGGGCTGATAATACATCTAAGTTAGAATTTTTTTTAATGAAACGGGGTCTGAGCCTTAAATAATCATAAAAAAACCGTCGAACGTGAATTAAAAGAAAAGGATGTTGCTGCATCGCGCCGCCGGAGGCGCTGCTAATTTGTGCATAGTAATAAAGTTATTCGACTTACGCGAACCTGTTAGGAAACTTTCGCTATTTCAAATCTTACACTAGCTGCTATATAGATATTCTTTACTTTACGAAAGTACAATGCACATTGTACTTATTAAAAAAAAAATATTTGATTTGCTCTTCTGCGTAGTGCAATCAAGGTACGAAAAATAGCCTCTCTTTCATTTAATGTTTTTCATGTACTTAGGATATTTTCCTGCTCTACTTGTAAAATATTATAATATAGCCAAAACAACCACCACTAGTAATATAATTGACCGAGAGAGCGCGAACCGCGAACGAAGCATGTCCGTTTCAGCTTGGGCAAAAATGCTTTTGTAAAGTCACGAGCTTTAATTTGGGACCCACTTAAGGTTGACAGTCCTGTCATATTGTAAAGGAATTCAAAAGATATTTTTTCGAAATTTGTCCCAAATTAAAGCACGCGACCGTACCTATATGTCTATTTAATTAAAATGTCCGGCTGTTCTCCTCTTCAGTCTTCAGATCGCAGTTTTATTAGTCGTTTCTCGTGAAATTTTCTAAGCAAGATATTTGGCTGTCGATCCAATTGTTGGATTTTTTTAAATGTACGAAACAGGGCGTTTAAAAATAAAAATAAATATCACATCTCAGACATCTCTTGAGGTACCTAATAGAGCCACTTTTAGTTCACCTCTCTCCGGGCTATTTTCTACGGTTGGTCAAAGACTGCAGCAAAGTAAATATCAAAAACTAAGAAAACATTTCGTTGCTGCTACGCGCCGCTAGAGGCGCTATCAATTTGTTCCTACTAATTAATACAAAAGTGCGGACGCATTCCAAACGTTTTTCGCGACAAAAACGTGTTCCAAGAGCTCTGAAAGTAAACAGTTTTCCTACATCCCGTCACTCACTAATGAAATCGTGTCCGTGCAGCAAACAAGCAGAGATCGCATCAAAAAGCGCTTACCGCGCGAACGTTTTTTACCTCTAATTGTAAGTTATTTGGCCCAGGGGAGATGTGAGCTCTACAGTTTACGGTTTACTGTGTTAGGCGGACTTTGAAGCAGGGTTTGTGTGCAGAGTGGGGATTCCGTATAGGTATACTTATTATGTGATGTTAAACTCACAAGTTAGCGACTTGTTTTTTTGTCCTAAATTTATAAAAGGTTTTTAAATGCCATTGATAATTATACAGAAAAATAAGTCCAATGTCCCTAACTGCAATAATGTTAGCTTGAAATTAGACTAAAAAATCCTAAGGGATTTTAAAGAAAATCTTAGCTAGATTTCAAAAAATAATAAATGTATTACAAATACATTGTCAGTAGAAACCGAATTACATGCAAGTTGCATACTTTACATAAAGTATTGTGATGAATGCACATTTCCGCTATATTTGCAATATATCCGGGTGGGATAGTTGATTGATAGATGATTCATTTACAGAAATAAAATGTGCTGACATAGCACCCAAATTCTAAAACTAACTAAGTAGTTACCATTACCATTAGTTACCTCAGTAGATATTCCGCTATACATATATAGCGGAATATTTTGAATAATCAAAGGCACAATTTTTAGTTCCGAAAATTTGGAACGATACCTCAATGTAAACTAATAAATAATTTTAATATGTAATTAACTAATTGTTAATTTACCATTGATATCTTACTATGTGCTTTAAACTTAAAACTACGAATTCTATTTATATTCAATACTTTTCATGCATTTTCATATACTCTAAGTACAAAATTAACCAGAAGAGATTGACTTATTTTTTTATTTGTATTCAAACTCTGTCAAATTCAACATTTTTATGATGACACATTTCGTTACTTTATTTTCAGTTACATACATACTTAAGGCATATTCACGCCGTACCTTGTGTATTTTATTATGTTATGTTATAAAAAAAAATATTCCACTAAATTTATTGCGTTCGATCGTACGGAACTCTAAGTAATACAGACCGGTCATTAGATCAGATCTCTAATTTGTATCATTACTGAACAACATGAAACTTTAATGTGACGCTATATAAGTACTGTACAAGTTATTGATTTCATTTGGTTTTTAACGTACATTTATTTGTACTTAGTTTTTATTAGTTCATAAATACACGTTGAAGACGCATTTACAGTATTGACATGGCATGTAACAAAACCGTACCTAACATAAAACAAAAGAAAAATTAAATTATTATGTTTTTGACGAGTGGCAATATTGTTTTGATGCAGTATAAAAATAAAGTATCAATTTGCTAATGAAATGAGTGGTCATCTGGGTGGGAATAAACATAAATACTCTATCTTCTCTGCCTTTGCCGAGTAGGTTAAAAAGATGAAGGCTTTTTAATTGTCCGAAAAAAAATGTACATATGGAGCAGTTTGGGTTTCTTAGTGTTTACTAATTTTCACGTCTACATTCTTGAATACAGTGAAGTGTACTTTTATAATGAATGAAGATGAGAATTCATTACTTGAATATAAAAGTGTCGTCAGACGTCGATAGCCGTCTTCACGTGTGCTTGCAGAGTAACAGGGGGATTTCTTCCGATCTTGCCTTTCTGATGCTTAAAAACGTGTGCCAACCTAACGACAAAATTTTACCAAAGGAAGTTCACAAAACTCCAAAGCGATATCTTTCTAAACACCCTTCTAAAAACAAAAGTGAGTGCCATACATCACCTCGCCCGGTGGGCGGCAAATAGCCCGTAGTGCTAAATCGTGCGTCCAAACGCGCAATATCAATGGTTGCACCGTCATTACGGGGACGCTCGAATGCGCGCACGCGCCGGTGTCAGCCCTGCGTGATAGCGGCAAAGATAAAAGGAGGTAGACGGTTTTGTTTTGTGGTGGCATATGGCATCAGTACTAAGCGCAAAGCATCGAAAAATTCGTGATAAACTTGAATAAGTTCTGAGATGTATTATTGCCTTCTCCGTGGCAGATTAAGGCTTTTTGCACATTATAAGAAAAGCATTTGTCTTATAAAAAAAAAATTTAGTCACAAGTTTAAATTTTATACAAAATTCAAAATGTAGCTCAGTTAAAGCCGAACAATAATAATGCATTGACTCAATTGTTTTAATTCTTCTTATTTTATTAAGGGTGTCCATACATTGAGTTTGTGATTAAATTTCAACAAATGCATGTAAACAACTTAAATTCTAATCATAACTTTTACCACACATTAAACTTATCACACAAATAATAGTTAACTTGACGTTCGCAACGTGGCCAAAACATCAAGGTAAATATTATTTGCGTGATATAGGTACTGATTATGCATTAGATTATGCGTATGTGGTAATTTTAACGAGTGAAAATCACAAAAGATTAAAACACTAAATTTGCATCATAATGTCGAGTATTCACTGAGCTAGAATTACTATATTTTTTATCACGTTTTTACTTACAACATATTTTTCGTATGACTTTTATCTGACGTGTATGGTCTCAATAATAATTTTAAACTACTAATGTAACTGAATTTCTTGGAAGACACAACAAATTTTCTTATAATGCGCGAAAGTCATAATTGCGTTAGGCTGATTAGTCACATGACACAGTCTTACTAATTAACCTGGAAATACTCGTATTAACCAGTGATAATAAAGGGGTGCGGTAAAAACACGACCTGCAAGTATTTAATTTTGTCGGCCCGAAATGAATAGTACCTAGCGGAATGAAAAGGTTCGTCACTTTTCGACCTTAACTCTTTCACATAGAGTCGAAAAGTGACGACCTTTTTATTACTGTACGACAATAATCCACGACCTGATAATTCAAAAACTTATGACACAAAAAAGGATTTGAATTTTTCCGTTAAGTAGTTCATTCCGAGTCAATAAATACGGGGTCGTATTTTACCCACACTCGATCACTATTTAACATTATATATAGCGTTGTACTAAAGCTTGGCTGAAAGAAGGCAAACTCGATGTCGAAATATCGTCAATGATATCTACTATTTCTCAAGCAGGGGTTAGTTTGCGTTAGCCCCACAAATATTCCCCTTTATTCCATCGCCCATCCTCATTACTCTTTGACCCCTAAGCAACCCCATATATTTTGCTTCGCCACCTATTTCCTGAATCCGGTGCCTACGTCGGTTAATACTAAGTTTCCAGTACAATGGAATATAAAGGTTATTGTTGACGAATTATCAGTTGTTTTCCAGTAAAAAAAATTAATGAACAGTAACAATATAAAAAATTTAGTTAAGGTAAAGTTTTAAGAAGCATTTTATTCTGTAAAAAAATACAGAACAGTTTGAATTTAAATTGGTAAGTTACTTTTGACAGCTTTTATTTAACTTTGACTGATTGATCCCTATCTCAGACGATACAAATTGAAGTTGAGACTAAGGGTGTATCTCACTGGTTCAGTAACCAAATAATGTAATTATATTAAAATTAGGTATATAGGTAATGTACATATTCGTGATACATAATCTTCATGATGTATGGAAGTTTGTTATCTTCAAATCGTGCTAGTCAATTTATGTCACCCATTTCCAGTAACTGGATTAACTTGACTATTTGATTCGTATATAGGATGTCAACGTAAGTATCTACAATCACATAAAAAAAAAAACTTTTTTTCACAAAAAGTTCCTAATTTAATTCTAATATTTCAAGGTAGGTACCTACCTATTTCCTATTTTCTTATGTAATGTGCATTTCAATTTTATTGTTTTAAATATAACGCAATTACCAAAGCCCTTTGACATGGTTTGGTTGTTATGTTTATTTACGAAAAAGCACTTTCTATTTTTATTGTTGTCTTCACAAAGTTATAGCAGCGAATACGCTAAAAATTCCGTAACTTGATAACAGCTTCAAACATTCAATTAAGCTTTCTTTTATTTCCCGGTTCTTTGTTTAGATTTCCGTCAAAGAACGAGCTCAGTAGAAAAATACCGACAAAAAGTTTCGCCATAGCCAAAGGGCCAGCCAAGCGTGAACCTTCAAAAACACTGCAAGAACAGACATAACGGCGCTGGGCATCCGGCCGGCTCTCAATGCAAGTGGTTTTCCCTTTTTTGCCCGACATATACCGATCTTAAGCGTAGGGAGTAGTTTTTCTAACTGAAATTACTCGTATGACTCTCAAGCTGGAAAAACCGGTGTGACCTGCAGAATGGTCCAAGTCCAAGTTAGTCATTCATTCATTTCCTACCTCATTGAATAAGGAAATCTAGGTAAGAAACGGATCATGGACCGGAACTGATTACAGCTACGTCTGTGCAAAATCGATGTATAGGGATGTCCCCATTAAAAAGAAACTCTCATAAATCGCTCTTAATATCACACTACCCAACTCTTTCACCAACACCCAATCAATATATCTATTACATCTATTTTCAACTGAAACCTTTATTTAGCTATATAGTATGCATTAAGTAAAAGGGAAAGAAATTGAAATTGGGGAAGAAATTCAATGGTGTATATGTATTATTAAGTAGTTAAGTATTATTAAGTAGTTAGCAAAAGAGACAAGAGTTTATTTGTGTTAACATAATAGAGACTGTTTTAATACTTTGTGCAATGGATAATCGGCTGCTTTAGAAACGAGCAGTTGCAGAAAACATTGTTGCCAAAAGTCAATAACGCGTGCGTAAATTCTTACGTGCTTGTTGATGCATTTTTGTAATTTAATTTAGTTGTATGCATTTTTATTCTTTTTATGTGTCTACCTACTTACTACTAAAAAGAAAAAGTATCTTACTCCGGAGCGTAAACCAGTAGAATTTGTTCAAAGATACCATTATTGTCTTCCATTGATTATTTTTGGCAAAACTATTGTATTGTAGCATGTGAATCAAATCAAAGAGCCTACCACGTTAATGGCAGCTTCCCCAATTAATTAGTAGTGAACGCTTGTAAATTATTATGTCATTGAGAAAATATTTACAAAATTGACAATAACAGACAACAATTACCTAAAATGCCTTGAAATCATTAAAACTTCCACTGTGATAAAAATGTAAAGTGGTAGACGTGTAGAAATTCTAGGGCTTACTTATACTCAAAGATTTCCAGCTACAATTTTCTGTGATCTCTTTTATCATTATAGGTAAATGTCATAAAGAGTAAAGATAAAAATATCCTGTAAATATTAGGTAAGACATAAAGTAATTAGGACTAAGAAACTGACTGTAAAGAGAATGTATGTATATGATTTGTAAAACAAAAGTGGAGCTTTATCAAAGTACCTAGTATATCAGTACATTCTGTATGTACTACGATTGCAACTGAAGACGAGTTTGTATTTTTACAATTATTTCTACATAGGCATGTACTTGCCATGATTTTCCAAATTGGTGACCCCGACTTTGGACAAAAATCGCAACCTTCAGACACACAAGACGGATGACGCAGTCTCACAGCAAGCCATACTCACCGCACTGTGCACCATTAGCATGTATCTATTATCTGCCTGGTGTCTACAGTTCGCAAATCCTCCTCCCACTACTTCCACTTGCCAATCAATCAACCAACGCTCGCCAACAAGGCTCCGAGCAATCACGCGACAGGCATGCATCCACAAGTAGCAGAGGAACAACAATGCTCGCCGACGAGGCTCTGAGCGACTGGCCCTTGCAAGCGCCCACACGACGCACAGACTGCACTCCACTGCAATTCGTATCGACCTCCGGTCTAAAAGGGGGGCTGATGTAGCGACTACTAGCGCCATCTAGTCATCACATAAGGAACTAACAACTACAATCCTACATCACGCTATCGAAGTTTCTCAACTCGGCTGCATAAATACAACTTCCAACTTTCATCCATTGGACTTCGGTCCCCAGGCATAACATCTGCCTGGAGAGAGATCTCTCTATTGCAGCCTACCCCCAAATTCCCAATCTGCATTGGGCGGACCCGCGTGAGAACTGTGGCCCAAGCCCTCTCATTCTGAGAGGAGGCCTGTGCCCTGCAGTGGGACGTATATAGGCTGGCATGATGATGATGAAAAGGGAGTTTAAAAAATAGCTATAGCAGTTCATTTTCTGTTTTATAACTTTCAAATGGCGCACGTAATTAAAACTAATTTTATGCGCTACGCTGAAAAGCGATCTCAGCTTTCACACAGCAAAATATTTCCTCTCAAACTAAAATAATTTAAACTACTTTATGTCCGTAATGAAAACTTATTTAGGGCCGCTGGGAAGCCCCATCTCGTCATAGTGCAATTCCTTAACTAGCCTCGTCTTTGTTTCCCTAATGACCGCAAGCTTCGCTACGCTGACCCAGTTAGCTTAGCCCTTTGTGATGTAAAGACGGTTCACATTTTTGTGGGGCACTTATGCAAAAATAAATGTGTTCTAGTTTCAACGCTTTAGATTTTATTTGAAAGTATGATAGCTTTTCAAGGTTGCGTATTCGAAATGGCTGAAATTTTGGCATTTCCGTCCATCGGTACGTTTTTCAAAAATCCGCGGATTAGTTCAGAGACTTTTAGTATCTATAAATATGTATCTAATTAGACGAGGGTGTATATAAGAATTGATACAGTAAAGTAAATAATATACACGACACACATGAGTTTCTTGCATTATTTGTCATTTGTTATGTTATATTGAACGGGCTAGTTGTTTTAGTTTTTTTTTGTTGTTTAGTTCGACGATCTGATGGCCTAGTGGCTGGTGACTAGGTCAATTGGTTCCGTGATTTATTTAGTATGGATTGTATTATTTTTATTGATTAGAAATTGTAGATAATTGTTATGTTTATGATTGTTTACTTTGTCAATAATAGTTATTATAGTTTTGTAATTTTATTGTATTCTAGCATTATGGGCGCTTTGGTTCTTACTGTAAGTTCGTAATTGTGAATTTAATAAATAAATAAATAAATAAATAAATAATAATAACAAGGAGACTAAATAACGATACCTAGGTTAAAATGGTCCACAATTGTAAATAAGCTAGCTGTTGCTCGCGACTTCGTCTGCGAAGAATGGGGGTATAAAAATTGCCTACGATCTATTCTCAGACCTACCAAACATAAACAAAAAAGTTTCATAAAAATCGGCCAAACCGTTTCGGAGGAGTTCGATAACAAACACCGTGACACGAGATTTTTATAATATTAGTAGATTTGAATCTCTTACCCTCAAGTGTAAATTGTAGAGTTAGTGACTTGCTATTAGCCAATTAATCATTTACTAGATTGAATATAATTTAAGTTATTTCATTATATAAAACAGTCATTGGCAAAAACAAGTTTTTTTCGTACCATACATAAATAACCGCAATTTAACTGACAAGTAATACAATGGTTTCAGCACTAATGAGCCTATCAACATGGTTATTTATGTACCTACTGAAACAATTAAAAGTACCAAAACACTCGAGCAATTTGGCGAAACATCCAACCCAAGAAACCGCATACCATGACGAACATAACCACTTAATAAAAGGCGTCTGTCGTAAAATTCTTAATTTATTACCCGAAATATTAAAGTTTATTGTTTAAAATTTTGTTTTTACACGCCCATCGGCAGGGGGCGCCCGCGTGGCAATCAACTTGAATTAATATTCTGTCATCGAATAAGATTTTTGACAGTTGTTTATGATATCTTTGCGATTTTATCAGTCTTGATGCATGTGTGCTTTGGAATCACGAATATTTTCAAAGACGACAACAAAGACGATTATGCACAATATTTATATTCAAGGTGAAAATATTGAATTTAATTAAATAGATAGGGGCGCAATGTTTTCTTTTGTTATTTTATTACTAGCTTTTGCCCGCGGCTTCGCTCGCGTGTACTTTGAGTATTACAAAGAACCAAGATATCAAGCAAGCAAGCATAAAGGCAAGCAAGCAAGCAGGTCCACAATTGACCGAGAAATCGGTGAACATACCTACATAAAAAAAGTGGAATGCATAACCTCCTCCTTTTTAAGAAGTCGGTTAAAGAGCCCTTTGCGGCCTACTTACAGTATAAACTTATGAATTTTGAAATTTTAGCTTTCTACAACCAGTAAAACGCAAAATCCCGTTTTTTCCCGTTCCCGTGGGAATTTTGAAAAGTCCTCTCTCAATGGTCCTCTAAACTCCCCAAACAACCTACATGCCGAATTTCAGCTTTCTACGACCAGTAAAACGAAAAATCCCGTTTTTTCCCGTTCCCTTGGGAATTTGGGAAAGTCCTCTCTCAATGCTCCTTTACACTCTCCAAGCAACCTACATGCCGAATTTCAGCTTTCTATGACCAGTAAAACGAAAAATCCCGTTTTTCCCGTTCCCATGGGAATTTTGGAAAGTCCTCTCTCAATGCTCCTCTACACTCCCCAAACAACCTACATGCCGAATGTCAGCTTTCTACGACCAGTCAAACGAAAAATCCCGTTTTTTCCCGTTCCCGTGAGAATTTGGGAAAGTCCTCTCTCAATGCTCCTCTACACTCCCCAAGCAACCTACATGCCGAATTCCAGCTTTCTACGACCAGTAAAACGAAAAATCCTGTTTTTTCCCGTTCCCGTGGGAATTTTGGAAAGTCCTCTTTCAATCCAGCTCTTCACTCCCCAAGCAACCTACATACCGAATTTCAGCTTTCTACGACCAGTAAAACGAAAAATCCCGTTTTTTCCTTATCCCGTAGGAATTTCCAAAAATCCTTAAAACAGTTTTTTACTATTATAATTACCTACTTCTATGCCAAATTTGAAGAGCCTAGTAATTATAGTTCATAGGATCCCGTTGAACTGAATATGTAAATCCCGTTTTTTTCTTATCCCGTGGTAATTGTGAAAAATCCTGAAATAAATGTTTTAACTAATGTAATACCTACTTGTGTATCAAATTTGAAGAGTCTAGTTATTATAGTTACTGAGATAGGGTCACTCGGAATCGAATATATAAATCCCGTTTTTTCCCGTTCCCGAGGGAATTCCCAAAAATCCTTCCTTAGTGGATGCCTACATTGTATAAGGTATCTATGTGCAAAATTTCAAGTCTCTAGGTCCAGTGGTTTGGGCTGTGCGTTGATATATCAACAGTCATTTAGTTTATTTAGACATTTCAACCCCATCGCACCCCATCCAGGGAGATGGTATTTTACGTCTGCCACGTCGGATTTTTAAACCGTTGTTGTTTTCATAACCAGCGACCCGATAAACCATAGAAACAACACCCATGTTGATTTTCAGACTGTGTTACCCCTTTGCCCCCTTTTAGGGGTTGAATTCTCAAAAAACCTGAAACACGTGTTTACTCATTTATCATTAGGAGTACTTCTGTGAAGTTTCGAATAAAATAGTCGAACTAATCTTGTTTCCCCATACAAACTTTGGACCCCCGTTTCACCCCCTTAAGGTGTGAATTTTGAAAAATCCTTTCGTAGTGCACCCCTAGACCTTATAAGGAACCTACATGCCAAATTTTGAATCTCTAGGCCCAGTGGTTTGGGCTGTGCGTTGATATGTCAGTCAGTCAGTCAGTTTCTTCTTTTATATATATCTTTTCTTTTATTGTGTCTTAATAATAATTATCATATTTATGGACAAAAATAAATGTTAAATAGATATATTCTTGAATAAGTTACATCTTGTTTTTCATTGGTTTTTGTTAGCCTGAATAAAGCATCGTACGAAGTAACATATTTTAATTCGTCAGATTAGTTATTTCAACTTTCACTATCAATAATTTATGTGACGTTTAATGCAACTGAAATTTTGTAGAACTTTTCATATTTTGACATAAAAGTTCTATAAATGTACTATTTTTCTAATTGCCTCTTTGTAAATAATTATTTTGCCTATAAAATGTCTAAGAGGTAAAAACAGGTTAATATTTCAGTCATAAACCGGGCGCACCATGAATCAACATTAATAAAACAAACAATCTCACACGAGATGTCGCGATAGCGGCGGAGAAGGCCTTAAATTACGCGATTTTGTTTCTTTATGAATTCGCGGTATCTGACGTAGAGATTAAAATTCATTTGGGAACTTGCCGCCTGCTGTAAAGCCTTAAAACTAATGTGCCAAGATAAACGCGTTCGATAAGCCTCCGGGTTTCAAAAGCTAGTGACTCCCTTCTTAGAATATTATTCCCCTTGAACACCAGTGTATGAAAGTTTTTTGTATGAACCCGATAAGAAACTAAGGCGTGAGAAAATTTAGGGAAAACGGAGGCGAGTTGAATTACAAACCTGAATTCGTACTAATGTGCCACTGATTCAATCGGGATCGTTAAGTTTTTTAATTTAAACTCGTGCAAGAATTACAAATTGGAACAAGTAAGAGCAGCTTTTATCGATGAAGTTGTGGAAACGAGTTGTGTTCGCAAGATTTTGTCAGACATCTCAATTTTTTGTTCAGTTGTGACTGAATCTAGAAACTAGTTTCAAACATTGGTTAAATATAACCCCGCAAAAATATCGTGGATTCCCGATCGTGCAAGATTTAGGAGGAGCAAAACAAAATGGGAGCTCAAAACAATGCTCAGAAACTTGACCGGCGAGGAAGTGGGCGTTCCAGCTCCGGCGGAGATCGTCAGCCCGATACGTCCCAAGTAATAATTAAACTCTGTGATGTTGCAATAAAACAGAACGTGGCCACGAGACCTAGTTTCCGTGAGTAATGTGGGTCCTCGTGACTTTCCTTTAAGCCGAATTCGTTTTAATTAAGGCTAGACCGATGAAAGGTACAATTAGTTTAATTTATTTATTCAAAACGAAATTATTCGATTCTTAATGCACAATAATTTAAGTACTTTTATTTGGCATTTCGTCATCATCATCATTTTAGTCGTAGGACGTCTTCTGCTGGACATCGGCCTACCTCATTGATACCCAATCATTATGGTTGGAAGCGGCTGGCATCCACCTGCGGCGTTTACTTAATCATCCTTCCCTCATTGGCAATGTCTACTTTGTGCGCAATTTTGTCGCTAATTAAGGTTGGTCAGTAACACATTATAAAAAATGTGTCAGTTACTGACCTGTTAAGCTGTGATATCTTTGAGATTTATAAGCTTTGCAGTAGGACTCTAAACTCTATTATTTAATAAGTAATGTATGTAATCAATACTGTTATCTAATTATTACGAGTTCAAGTCTTTTAACAGATAAATATCTGCTTTAGTACGCATAATTTCTATAGATTAAAATGAAATAAGAGAAGACAATTCAGATACAATGTAATTTTCAGATACAAATCTAAAGCGACCTTAGCGTACCCAAACCTTTTCGTTACCACAACGGTTGGAAATGTTCTATTGTTTTCCTTACAATATATGGATCGCATATGGACTGTTTTATATGGAGCATAATATCCAATGCAAACAAAGGAATTCAAAAGAAGTCACTCCATTCCAAAACAGTCTAATTCTGTTACCAAAACTTAATTTATTACTAGTGCGACCACGTGAACTAATGCACATGTAGGTAGCTATTTAAAAATATTTCTACTTACGAGTAGATAGATTTCATTGCACATATTTCGCATAATTTATTTCTTTAACTTTATGATAGTGAAAAATTATGTTTAGAATCGGTAGTTACAGAGATTACCCCTACATTAAATATCTCAAAAATCAAACCAAGACGTCTTGCTTTGTGTTCTCTCCCATTTTTGTGTTGTTTTTGTATAGCAACGTTCAAGTTAAAGTTTCGTATCAAGAATTGGTCTTCGGAACCTTTTGATTCGTCCGGTTAGAGCCGCGGCACGGTGCTATCTAATTAGTTATTAAATGGGTCATTATGCCCCTACTTGGATGCCAACAGAGGGTGGCCTTTGGAATCCAATGAATTTTAACTTCTGTCGTTGGAAACGTTCTTTAATATTTAAAAGGGCGTGAATCGATTACGTTCCTTTGATACCATTCTATGTTTTGCTTAAAATATTTTAATAAAGTGTGTCGTTTTTTGATTTGAAGGACTTTACCCTAATGCAAAGGTTTATTTCAATGTTGTTGATGTTTGCGCTATTAAAAAATGCACGCTTTTTTAGGTAAGTATCTATCTTGACCCGTAGTGTCGTCTAAAATATTTTTTCTTCATAGTTTGAACACAATATCTCCTATAAATTCTCATCGCCCATTAAGTTCAAACTTGGCTATTCTTAGTAACTAAGTACCAATTATTACTAATTGTTAATACCATAAACTAAGCTGATCAGAAGACTGTGTACAATTATACACGACTGGTCCAATTAGGTATTGAATAGTGTTAACACCTTACACAATGCTCTTATCTTCAATTGTACACGATATTTCAGCGTGCGATCAGTAAGTAAATGCCATTTTTAGCACGTTCTTAAAGTCTCTATATGATATGGTGGATTTCGGAAATAACACAGGCTACTTTTCATATTTTGAATTGAGATGTGTACTTAAGCCTTATATGAGTAAAATCCCGGAATCTCAACCGCTTAGGTAGTCTAAAGACATTAAATTGTAGACGGTTTTTCACCATACAACGTAAATAAGAACAAATTGCAATGTTTGGGAAGTCTTATTCCCATTTAGAAATGTCAGAATTTAAATTAAACCGCTAGACTCAATGAAATATTGTATTTTACTAGCTATTGCCCGCGACTTCGTCTGCGAAGAATATGGGTATAAAAAATAGCCTACGACGTATCCTCAGACCCACGAATTGTTGAGAAAAAAAAATCATAACAATCGGTCAAGCCATTTCGGAGGAGTTCGATAGCAAACACCGTGACACGAGATTTTTATATATTAGAAAGAAGATTATAGTGTGGCTATATTAGCATCGGTCGTATTACCACGACAGCGACTAACAAACAACAACTCGTTGAAGTTCGGATAATTATTGCATATTTATCGATTCATACTTTTTTTATAATCTTAGTAATACCACAAAACTTGATTGATGATTAATGTCCTCTAATGCGGTTAGTTTTCTAGCTGGCGCAGGAGACGGCACACGAGCGTTATCGAGGCATCGTAACAGATTAAGGCTTCGGAGGCGAATGCATCGTCATCTACGTGTGGTACAATACAAGAGAGACTGGAGTATTAATGTATACATATAATATTATAACTATGCTGTATTATTATTACACATAATGCCCAATAAAAATAAAATATTGTCATTTTGATAGTCGTACATCGACCCGACATTATGTTTACGTATTTTTTTTTTGTAAAATTTATTATCATTAATAATTATCATTCTTAGTTATGAAGCCTTGAGAAGCTCCTTGAAGATGTTATGCCAGCGTATCAGCACCATATTATAATGGGTGATTTTAATACGTGCCTACTTAAAAACGATTCCCGCTCTAGATCCCTTAGGTCTGTTGTTGAGGCTTGCAACCTAAGTATTCTCCCATCCAATGCTACTCATCATTTCCCGAACTGTTCCCCGTCTCTTCTAGACCTATCTATCACTTCTTCTCCTGGTCATGTTGCTAAAGCTGGCCATTGTTCTGCAGACGCTTTCTCTTATCATGATTTGATTTACCTCTCATATAAAATTCGACCTCCTAGGATTAAATGTAAAGTTCTTTTGCAGCGCAACTTTGGTCGTATGAATATTGACTTGCTTCGTGAGGACGCAATGAAGATCGATTGGGCATCCGTCTCCGGAGCTGGTACGGTTGATGATCAAATCGCTCTTTTCAACTCATTTCTCACTAAGCTTTATGACGTGCACGCTCCGGTCAAACCAATCAAGGTGAAGCATCTTCCTGCTCCCTGGCTTACTGATGATATCAAGGCCCTGATTCGAAGGAAGAATCAAGCTAAAGCAAGGTACAAGGTTGACTCTTCGGACAGAAACAGGGAAAAATATCGTGCCTTGCGGAATCGCTGTAGCACTATCTGTAGAGACGCTCAAAGACGCCATATCCACGAGGCAGTTGAAAACGGAGACCCTGCTAAAGTTTGGAAATTTCTTAAATCAATAGGAGTTGGTAAATCTCAGCAAAAATCTATTTCGGCTGGTATTAATATTGATCAGCTCAACCAGCATTTCTCTTCTTCGGCTATTTTCAGTGGATCTGAAAAAGAAAAAACACTAACTTATCTTTCAACATTACCAACTTCTGATACTACTCCTTTTTATTTCAATCAATTTACCGACAGTGATGTTAAGAAGAGCATATTATCCATCGCTTCAAACGCTGTTGGTGTTGATAGTGTAAGTCGTGCTATGATCCTTCCTCTCCTTGATATAGTTGTTCCCGTTATCACTTCTATACTTAATAATTCTATTGCATCGAATATATTTCCTGTAGTATGGAAGGATGCTGAAATTATTCCCCTACCTAAAAAGTCCAGTCCCTCATCCTTTTCTGACTACAGACCAATTTCTATTCTCCCTTTCCTATCCAAAGTTTTGGAGCGTCTAGTGCATCAACAGTTATCATCATATCTAAACAGAAACGACCTCCTCAATCCTTTTCAGTGTGGTTTCCGTCCTGGTCATAGTACGGCAACCGCACTTGCGAAGATCACCGATGACATCCGAATGGGTATGGATAAAAGAAAACTCACTGTTTTAACTCTATTAGATTTCAGCAATGCTTTCAACACTGTTGATTTCGACAATATGCTTGGAATTTTACGCTCTCTTAACATATCTCCTGCGGTTATTGAATGGTTTCGTAGTTACTTAGTGGGTCGTCGGCAAAGAATAAAGGCGGAAGATTCTCGATCTTCCTGGTGCAACACTCTTGCTGGTGTACCACAAGGTGGAGTGCTATCTCCATTATTATTCTCTATTTTTATAGATTCTATTTCTCGTAATCTTCTTTCTTCGTATCACCTTTATGCTGATGACCTACAAATCTACTCTCAGGGTGTGATTGGCGATCTTCCGTTGGTTATCGAGTCTGTTAACTTGGATCTAAAGAAGATTTTGAAATGGAGCTAACGATTTGGCCTGATTGTTAACCCGACAAAGACCCAGGTCATTGTTATTGGTAGCTCGAAACTTGTCCCAAGAGTTGACTTAGCATCTCTGCCACCGGTGCTTTTCGACGGAGTACTAATACCGTTTGCGCATCAGGTCAAGAGCCTGGGTGTTATTTTAGACCGCACTCTCTCATGGTCTCCTCATGTGTGCGAGGTGAGCAGGAAGGTGTTTGCTGCGGTGGGATCTTTAAGACGGCTTCAGAATTTCCTACCTTTTGCTACCAAGGTTGCGCTTGCTCAAACTTTGCTGCACCCTATATTCGACTATGCTGACATTTGCTATCCCGATCTCCTAAAAGAGCAGCTTAATAAACTTGAGCGAATTCAAAATCTATGCATTCGGTTTATTTTTGGTCTGCGTAAGTTCGATCATGTCTCTAATTTTCGATCACAGCTCAAGTGGCTCCCAATCCGCCTTCGCCGTAACTCTCACGCTCTCCATCTTCTTTACGGCATTCTCTTTAACCCTGCAACTCCTCGCTACCTCAAAGAGCGGTTTAGCTACGTAACTTCTATTCGATGCTCTCAGAACTTTCTCCTTACCGTGCCTCTCTCTAACTCCAAATTCTATGTCTATTCTTATACTGTCCAGGCTATTCGGTTGTGGAATGCCGTGCCGATTGACTTACGACGGGCAAAATCTCTGTCAATCTTTAAATCAATGCTTAAGGTGTACTATCTGTCTTCTTGTAATAATTAGCTTTGTTATAGTTTATTTATTTATATGTGGCTGTTTATCCCAATGCTTATATTTGTTTTAGACGTGTACTTATTATATGTACGATATATGTATGAGTAGATGTAGATGTAGAGATCCACTGTTGATGCACCACCTGCTGTAAACTAGTCCTTCCTTCTTTCTGGTAAAGGGTTGCCTGGAAGAGATCGCTCTTAAGCGATAAGGCCGCCTATTGCTTACCTTGTAACTTACTCTCTGTGTACCTGTTTTCTGTATTGCTTACTATTCCTGGTGTACAATAAAGAGTCATTGTATTGTATTGTATTGTATGATTTATAGATCTACAGTTGGTATCAATATTTTCGCTATCAGTACATTGTTCAGTATTTTTTTTACAAGACTTGTAACTTTCAAACGAAACCGACAAAATCTATCGTGAAAGATACATTGTAAAAGTCTCTTTAAAGTTTTATGATAATTTACTATTGCTTATCTATTTGTTAATTACTATTCACTCTACAAATTCACCCCCTTATTCAGAAACACTTAATACTTAAGCTGCTATTAACATTTGATTATATTCGTTTTTAACTTTGATATTTGCCTTCACTAGATAGAAAAATAATTTTAAACGCCAGGAAAATACAAGATGAATATCAATTAACCAACAATTATCAATTAAAACTACCCAGAACTGCATCAATGGAAAGCAACGGGTTCAGCTGTAATAAGATCGGTAAGTTTTATAAATACCTACGAGGAATACCGGGAGGGGCGACATTATTTCTCCAGCACTGATACCTTTCATGCATGAATTAAAATTAATATAAATAATTTACACAAATATTAATACAAATATTTAGGATTTTACACGTAACTTATCCCAGCGGATCCAAATCTTTTAGACGGGGTTTTCTTTTATATAATAATATATATTTTTCAAGTAAGTTAGTTTTTTTTCTTATTATATTTTTTTTTAAACGTTGTACCGTTTCGGTTAATAGACAAATGACGTACCAATCAAAAGTATAAAGCCTATAGAATATGCAAATATTAGGTTGACTCGATTTACCTGTTTTTATATTTATATTTTATTTATTTGGGGCATCAACAGCAATACACCCTGTTAAAGTTCAAAAGTTCCATTCCGTTCCGGTCAAAAGTTATGACCGGAAAAAATAGTCAACCTAACGTTTGCATATTCTATAGGCTTCATGCTTTTGAATGATAGGTATTGCATTTGTCTATTAACCGAAACATTGAACTGTAAAAAAACTTTTTAACAAAAAATTAAACCGCCGGAAAAACTGAAAAGCAAAAAATAATACCTTTTTTGTTTGACCTTAATCTAGGTACCAGTTTGAAGTCGGTGCCTCAGCACTAGCCAGGAAGAGTGGACCTATAATCGTCTACCTGATTGGCTTCTATCACTCCTCCTGGCTCGTGCTGAGGCACCGACTTCAAACTGGTACCTAGATTAAGGTCAAACAAAAAAGGTATTATTTTTTGCTTTTCAGTTTTTTCGGCGGTTTAATTTTTTGTTAAATGTTTTTATTTTATACTTTTTTCTCATCTTTGGGGTATTTTTTTCCAAATTTATATAATACCAACTTCAAGGTCCCTATCCAATAAAAAAGAATTATGAAAATCAGACTACTCTGTAGTAAGTTAGTCAATCATCCCCTGTTTTCCTGCCCTTAGGGTAGGAATATTATTTCCAAATTTAAATGGGGCCACCCTTAGGGTATACGCTTTCCAATAAAAAAAGAATCATCAAAATCCGACTACTCTGTAATAAGTTATGCTTGGTCATATAGTACAATCAGTGACTGAACAATCAATCATCCCCTGTGTTCGTACCCTTAGGGTAAGAATATTATTTCCTAGTTTAAATGGGATCACCCTAGGGGTATACGCTTTCCAACAAAAAAAGAATCATCAAAATCCGACTACTCTGTAATAAGTTATGCTTGGTCATATAGTACAATCAGTGACTGAACAATCAATCATCCCCTGTGTTCGTACCCTTAGGGTAAGAATATTATTTCCAAGTTTAAATGGGACCACCCTAGGGGTATACGCTTTCCAACAAAAAAAGAATCATCAAGATCGGACTACTCTGTAAAAAGTTATGCGTGATCATACAAGCTTACTTAGCTTGCTTAAGTGTACAAGCTTTGCTTAGTTTGGGACTAGGTCGATTTGTGTAAGATTGTTCCCTAATATTTATTATTTTTATTTTTTATACATAAAAAAAAAAAAAAATATGCACTTCGAATTGAGAACCTCCTCCTTTTGTTTTCGTCGGTTGAAAAAAAAATACTGGACTGAAATTTTTTGGTCAACCCACTTGCAATATAATTTATCAATATATTTAATTTCATATAAAATTCTTTTAATGAACCAGCTCAGTGAAGGTCGTTGTATAAGCGGATCCTAGGTTATAAAGAAACGCTTCGTTTCATAGCTTGGACCTTATCTTTAAGACGCTCTAAGCCTCAGGGAATGGACAAAATAAAAATGAGCAGACTCCGTGTTGGCTTACCGGAATAGATTACTTTTCGAAATGTCCTCGAGGGGAGTAGTTTGACCATGAAGGATTTATAAAATTTAATTCACTTTTTAGCAAAAAAATCCTAGAGGAAATACACCTTAGGTTACCGGAAGGTTGATTGAAAGAACCTTGTTCATAGGTCGCTCGCTGTGTTACGTGACGATTTAGTGGAAACAAATTGTTTTGTTCTCTTTCAATGTTTTTTCGTCGAGGCGTGTGCCGATGGCCTTTGCGTGTGGGCGCGTTAAAATATGTATTATAACCACATTTTACAAATACCTCTAACATTGCCTACCGCACACCGTGAGCAATCACTTTTTGAGCATCAACTTAAAATGTTGTGGTTATTTTTAATGCCCGACGCCTTTTGGTCTTTGTTTTCTTTGAGACATGTTTATTCTCGTGACCACCTCTTATTTTCCACATGGTATTGTTTTAAGCACGTTTAACTTATTGTATTTGGGTGGCTGCTTGAACAGTAGTTTTATGAATAGTGAACATGTCAACAATGAATACGAAATTAAACATTGTAATCGATTACACAATGGTCTAACCACATTTAAATATAAACGCAATATTACCGATATCCGTGAATTTAATGAGCAAAAAATCAAGAGGCATTGATATGATATATTTTTTGCTTACACATATGTTTGGAGAATGTGATAGCTTCATCTCTTATTGTATTCTTTACATGGCTTTTATCTCATTATTTTTCGCCACGGGACATCGGATCGGCTGTGTCTATTACCTCGTAACAAAGAATGCTTCTAAATTGTTTTAATAAAGAACATTTTGAAAGTCATTATGCTTTGTTGCCATTAAAAGCTATCATCCCCCGCACTACACCTGGTTTTTGAATGAGATTCTTATCATTGGTATTGTAATTAAAACCATCAACCCACGTGATGATGATATTGTTTCAATATATATATATTGTTTTGCCAAGTGTCTATATCAAGTCATCTTAATATAAAAAAGGTCCTAGCTGACCGACTAACAAACTCATCAACGCCCAGTCCTAACCTTAGAATATAGATAAATATAAATATTGTTGCTCAAGGAAAATTAAGATTATTTTTCAGGCGCGCTTGCCGGCATTTGAAGCCACATATTTTGGCTTACCATGCCGAGCGCATCGAATCCAAAATTGACCGCTTGCAATGCCAACAATGACGTAAGCCCATACTTATATAACTATTACAAGTCATGATTTCTAAAAACCTGGCTAGGGTATCCGAAAAACCGTGTACGTCACCAAGAAAAGAATCATACACTTGTAATAATTCACGAACTTGTTAGACCTACTTGGGTCGATTTTTAATAACTGCATTTTCTTCTACTTACTTAAATGTCACAAAGTACGGCTTGTAGCTCTAATATGCTCAAATTAAGTGTTATTAGTGGCACTGTAATTTTGCCAACCGCTGTCCTTAATCACATTGGCTTCGTTTCAACTTCGTAAGGCTTTATAACAGCGTTTACCGCAATACGCGGTAGGAACAAGAAGGTCATTGTGCTATGGAGGTTGGCATAGATTCTCATAATTTATTAGCTTTTTTGTATACGCAAATGGAAAAAAAAGAAAAGGCATGATATATATTATAATGTTACAATCAAGAGTCAGCAATAGTAAAAAAATAAGGATAACTCACGTCTATGAACGACTTTATCCCGACATGTTTATTCATGACATGACATTAGCCCGAACATGTCTAGTTAAACTCGTTTTAAGACGTGAGTGATCCGTGTATTTTGACTTTGAGTGAGTCTCACGGTAGTTTTATGTTTAAAAAAAAGTTTTTCCGTACCAACTACTTGTTTCCTAACTAAAACCAATGACAGCCAGCTAATCGTCGAGTTAAATCAACAACTAAGAGTATTAATCACGTCCAAAAGCAAACCACTCGAAACGTGGAAAAGCCGCAGAGGTTTTAATTTAACGCGACAGCGAAGTTTGAAAGTGATCCAATGAAAACATCGCGTTTCTGCTTATTTTGGGAACGTTCCCACAAATCATTGAGTCTTAGATCAACATTCGAGTCCCGAATTTGAATCTCAGATGCCGTTGAGCGGTGGCTGAACATCAAAATCACTTAAAGGAGTAACCAAGCGATAGAATCTGCGATTTAAATGACGTTTGCTTAAGTGCACCGCACTGCGTCAATATTCATCTCAATTTGTACTGAGCTACAGATCGACAGTCTTGATTCAAATTAAATCAATGTTGGCTTTGTCTTTCGATATTGCTTTTCAATGCGTGTTTAAATTATTTATGCGAGTTTTGTTTTGTGCCGAATTAGCCTTTTCGATATCAGAACATTTTTGGGATTTTTTAACCATCAATACAATACAATACATTGACTCCTCTCTACTCTTTATTGTACATCACTTAAAAGATAATAAGATAGAACAACAATTTTACAGAAATAATGTACAAGGAAATCAATAGGTTGTCTAATCGCTTCGTAGCGATCTCTTTCAGAAAACCTGCTAACAAAATCAAACAAACAAAAAAAAAGCAAGGGGCAAATTTGTTTATACTGAATTTATTTTCAATCGTTAGTATATGATGGATGTTTGTTAGAAGCGCATTATGTAAACATACAATCACGATCATGAATTGTGACCCACATACTGTACACTGTCTTACAAAATGACAGAGTATTCATCCACCCATAGTGGATCCCAACTAAAAGTTCGCAAGCGTTACACTGTTGACATTGTTATAACATTAGTGTATACAGCTTAGTGACTTCCTTGACCTAAAAATGGTGAAGAAATCTCCGCAAATACCCCTAATACTACAGCTTCATACGTGGCAACAATATTACAAGCTGAAGGCACAGAGACTTAGATCGGGCTTACTGTTCCGTCGACATGGAACCAGTGGACGGCGAAATTGCCTCTACTCAGGTAAGCCGCTTTCTTTGGTAGGTGAGTGGGGCTGTACTATGGGCATAAATATTGGATAGTACAAGGAAAATACTCGTTTGTGCAATAAATGGTGAAGTTGTTGAGATTTTTATTGCTACACTTGATTCTGCCTGCGACTTCGTCCTGATAAGGGTTATAATATTTGTTCGAAATTAAAGGTAGCCAGTTTGATTACTGTCAAGAGAGCAGCCTGCTTGTCTGTCCCTTACCTAAGACCTAAACAGCTATCTCTATTCTTAATTTACACTCAAATACGTCCAGCCGTTTCACGGTGAATAATTAACGCTACAACATAATACAATGACTATTGAAAACCACATAAAAAACAATTCAAAAAGTAGTACGCTTAGAAACAGACATTTTTCGCGTTCATAATACTACTACTTAAAGTACTACCACTAGCTCTGCTGTTGCCCGCGATTCCGTCTGCGAAATCAGTTAATTTTTTTAGGATATTTAAAAGATACAAGACGCATTGTACCTTATATACGTGTTGATTATCTCACGCCCTTTTTAAATGAACAAATATTTTATGAAGCATAAAACATCGATGCAAATGAAAAATCACACCAAACTAAATAACCTTCAAACAAATCCAAATTGGTATTCAATGTTAAAGAGGAAGTCAAATTAAACGTAGTACCCAACATCACATTCACACAATCTTAAATCAACATTTGTGAAATAGATCACACCAGTCAGTTGGCTTGAAATAAAGGTGCCAATTGTCTAAGCATCAAATATCTAATTAAGGATCAACTACACCGCTGCTTAAAACATTCTGACGTATCAATGCAGCGATGTAACTCTGCGTCACATTTTTATCGCGTCTTATCCACACTATTGCTCAAAATACGCTGACGCATCAGAAACACAAGAACGTGGGTCATGCGTCTCTTTTGTATTTTGTATTGTCTACACTAATGCTTAAAATACACTGATGCACCAAACACAACAAACACAATGACGCGCCACACGCACGCGTCACGTTTTTATCGTGTACCGTCCCGCTGTTCAAAATATGCTGACGTACCTTAAACGCATTAATATGCACCTGCATTACGTTTTTATTGCGTAACATCCACAGCACTGCTTACAATACGCTGACGTACTGTAAACGCGAAGACGTGCCTCATGCGTCATTTTCTTATCGTATACAGTCCACATCACTGCTCAAAAGACGCTGATGCACCCTAAATCAATTCAAATTTTCTTCCGGTTTGGAAATTACGCGTCAAAAAGTGGAGCATGAGTCTCGTATATGTGTTTACGGTTCAGCGTATTTTGCGCAGTGCTATGGACAGTACGCGATAAAAACATGACGCACGAGGCACGTCCTTGCGTTTACGCTGCGTCAACATACTTTGAGCACCAGTGTAGTCGATCCTTTATAACAAGATCCCTTATGAAATCGTTAGTTCCTACTTTCAACACAGATCTCCTCGGTCCGTCTAACCGTTATATCACCCACGCCATCGAATCGGATTATAGCCAGCCAAATCAGAAAAGGAATAAGAGACGTAACTATTCTGATGTGGGAAAAACAAACAAGCTGGAGATTGCAAACAGAACTAGTTGAACAGTTTGAACGCATGTCATAAATACTTCATGAGATTAAAGAGGATTTCGTTCACATCGTTATTATGGACATGACAATAGTATACGGTATTTAAGTACATTCAATAATAATGACATTCCACATGCAATACAATTAAATAACATAGTTGATTTATTTTGTAAAAATAGGAGTCCCCAAATCGTTAACTTTGTGTCCGCAGGTAAGAAAACTTTTTCTCATTCTGTTTATACCTTGGACTGGAAAATGGAATAAATTGGTATCACCGTGGTCTTATCGGCGGCTGAGTAGGTAACGTAGTACATACAAAAACACCACAATAACTACCTCAAAAATAAAAAGGTTATGTAAAAAGAAACATACATAATACAATATTTTTACAAGTTAAGTATGAAGTATCTTTTTCTATTTATTTTTTTATTTTCTTCAACTTCATTTTTTTTTATTACTTTTACGATCATCCCGTGAAACCATATATTTCAAACTAAATACAAACTGAAATATAGATGCACAGAAAAACCCCAGAAAAAAGACCCATGCTGGGAATCGAACCCAGGTCCTCAGCGTTCCGTGCTGCGTGCTTACCCCTACACCATCACTGGTCTAGAAGTTAGCGACGAATCTTTCCCATACATCGTACACTTCAGTCTGTTATAATCACATTAGGCAGTGATAAAGCGCATCTATGTTAATGCCCTCTAATACACACAATATACAATACAATACATATATATACAATATTTTTGGTTGTACTTTTTGTATAATTACAGCTGTAATTGCACTGTCATTCAAACTGACTATCCCAATCGCTACAATTGAGTTCAATTTTACTTAAACAAACTAACATTACTTGTATTCAAGAAAACTAGTAATAAACCTACGATTGTACCTACTATTTAATACCTATCAAAGAAGATGGTGGTTAAAAATAATGGAAGTTCCATTGGTTTATGCAAATTGTAACTGTATTTGAATTTAAGAATAATTTACCGTTTGTGTCCATATAAACATTAAAACCCGTGGTAGCCTATAATATAATGTATTATATTGAATTGACCAATAGTCTCTCAAGCACAGGGTCATAGGTTCGAGTTTGACTCTGAGTTTTTCGAAATGTATGTACGAAATTATATTTTAAACTTACCATAAGCTTTATGGAGGGTCTTATGGTAAGCTTTAGGGTGGGCCCGCGTGGACACTGCGGCCCAAGCCCTCTCATTCTGAGAGGAGGCCTGTGCCCTGCATTAGGACATAATAACAATGATGGTGAAATATTAAAACATCATTATTAAAATTAAACACTTTCGTCTAAAAACCGTCTAGCTCTCGATTGATTACACAAATAAAAACTTCATTCACATTTCGTGTATTTTTCGGCTCGCATATATGTACTAGGGGCGTTCAATAAAAAGTGAGAATGAGTATGTTATAAACAACTTTTACTAAATGTCATTTTATTTTTCGACATAGTCACCTTTTAGCATAATACACTTAGTATATCTTTATTCTAAACTTAAAATTCCATTTTTAAAAAAGGGCTCATCTTGAGTACTTCAAAAATCTTGTACTGCAGCGACTACCGCGTCGTCGTCTTCAAATTTCTGGCCTCTCAGGTATTGTTTCAATCTCGGAAATAGGTAGAAATCACTGGGAGCGAGATCTGGTGAATACGGAGGATGCTTAAGGATATCGTACCCAGCATCACGAATTGCAGCCATTGCAACGGCGGACTTGTGTGCCGGGGCATTGTCCTGGTGGAACAGCACAACTTTCGAGAGTTTACCTCGCCGTTTTTCGCGAATCTCATTGCGCAATGTTGCTATTTGTTTGGCGTATAAAGTGCCCGTAATAGTGGCTCCATGCTCGAGATACTCAATCATTAATACCCCTTTACCATCCCAAAAAACAGAGCCCATGACCTTACCGGCAGATGGGCTCACCTTGAATTTCTTCGGAGTTTGAGATGATGGCCTTTTCCATGTCATAGACTGCAGTTTCGTTTCAGGGTCGTAATGATGGAGCCATGTTTCGTCCATTGTTATAAATCGCGCCAAAAAAAGTTCCCGGTCTTGCTGCATCAGGTTCAAAGCTTCTTGACAAATCTCTAGTCTAGTTTGTTTTTGCGTGTCAGTAAGCATTGTTGGTACCCAACGGGCAGATACCTTTTTCATACCCAAGCGTTCATGTAAAATATTATGCGCGCTCCCCGTTGAAATCTTTACATTTTCAGCAATAAAACGAACTGTGACACGACGATCCGCCAAAACTGAGTTTTCGACTTTTTTCACAATTTCTTAAGTTACTGCTGTAGTAGGGCGTCCGGAGCGGGGGTCGTCCATTGTCGATGTTCTTCCACGTCTAAATTCGGCGCACCAACGTGGGTCGAATACGGAGGAGCATTAGACCCTAAAGTGTCCCGCAAATCCAAATTGACTTGGTCCGTAGAAAATTTTTTCAAATACAAGTATTTGATAACGGCGCCCAGTTCAATTTTCTCCATTTTCGCTAACGTACTCAATAGCATTGCAAAGAAATTACCGTATATTTTTTTAAACAAAAGACAGTTAGTTTTTTTTTTCATAGCAATCAGCTAGATAGATCAGCTTTACCGGCCAGTATTTAATTTCGTAATATTAAAAGAGTTTGCATCTCATTCTCACTTTATATTGAACGCCCCTCGTACATAAATTTCATACGTACCACTGTCAAAAGACGAGTGATTGGAAAACAGGCAAAATCTCATAGAGACCGGCATGATTCGGTTTCCGGGTTCCTTTGCTCGTTTTTTCCGAATTCGGGCGAATGTGGGACGAGGATAAAAGTCTCCCAACGCTCCTGTAGACTTTTCCGTTCACATTTCGTACTAAATACAAACTGAAATATAGATGCACAGAAAAAACCCCAGAAAAAAGACCAATGCTGGGAATCGAACCCAGGTCCTCAGCATTCCGTGCCGCGTGCCATACCCCTACACCACCACTGGTCTAGAGATTAGACACGAATCTTTCCTATACATCATACATTTCAATCTGCTAAATCATCACCTTATGCAGTGACAAACGCACATCTATGTTACACCCTCATCGAGAGATTTTAACACTCCTTCGGAACTAACCGCTCACCTGGACAAGAGATGGCGCTACTGTGCAACTTTAAACAAGTTAGCTATGAAGTATCTTTTTTTTTTTTGTACTTATTTTTTCAACTTCATTTTTTTTTTTTTTTTTTTTGGGTTCGATTCCCAGCATTGGTCTTTTTTCTGGGGTTTTTTCTGTGCATCTATATTTCAGTTTGTATTTAGTACGAAATGTATGATTTCACGGGATGACCGTAAAAGTAATAAAAAAAAAAAAAAAAAAAATGAAGTTGAAAAAATAAGTACAAAAAAAAAAAAAAAAAGATACTTCATAGCTAACTTGTTTTCCGTTCACCTTCAATTCGATGTCGTAGCTATTTCGAAATGGAAATTGGACATCGTGCTTGACCTGTTGATTCTTTTGAGCTTGAACTGCTATTGAATTGGTTAGTAAATATATCTATAAATTTATCTATATTTATTTTTATGCACCTGCATGTGTGTGTCACGCATCAGTTGTAATGAATGAAACTGTAAGAAAGATGGCACACCATTTGCACGCATCTAGTGCGCCATCTTTCTTACAGTTTCATTTGTTACTACTGGTACATGGTCGTGACGTTACACGCACACGCATACGGTCTGCCCCAGCCTTGATCACCCGACTGTCGAAGGAGGGTTATGTTATGTTTTTCGAGCGTATGTATTTATGTTTGTATGTATGTATGTATCATTCTTTGCCACGCCCTGCATTCTAAACGGCTCAATAAATTTTGAAGTGTGAGGTGTCATTAGATTTGTCTATGTTCCAAGAGTGACATAGGGTATGTATTTTCCCGGAATTCTCACGGGAAAGGGAATTATACAGCCGGGTTTTTTTGTCATATAGTATTGAAATTAAAGTTATTTTGTAATTATTTTCATAAGCTATATCTAGACTACTTCACGTTCATGGTAGCCTAGTGGTTTGACGTAGGCCTTTCAAGCGGAGCATCGTGAGTTCAAATCTGGGCTCGCACCTCTGAGTTTATTTAGAATTTATGTGCGAAATTTTATTACTACGAGCTATGCGGTGGCAAATGTCGTGGGCAAACTTGCACACGTCTGAGATGCAATTCATTGGTTTGTGTGAAGTTTCCAAATCGCACTGGGCCCGCGTAGGAACTAGAGGCCAAGCCTCTCATTGTGAGAGGAGGCCTGTGCTCAGCAGCGGGACATATACAGGCCGAGATGTCTGATAGTGATAGATTACTTTATACCAGGGTTTTTTAAATATTAATGTGCCTTTAATGTAAAAATGTACGCAAAAAAAAACAAGATCCAGAAATTCAACAGGGTTATAATATTACCAATAATTGAGTTTTAACGACCGCTTTAGCCTAGTTGGTAGTGACCCTGCCTACGAAGCAAGAGGTCCTGGGTTCGAATCCCGGTAAGGGCATTTATTTGTGTGATGAGCACGAATATTTGTTCCTGAGTTATAGATGTTTTCTATGTATTTAAGTATTTATTTATCTATATAAGTATGTTTATCGTCATCTAGTACCCATAGTACAAGCTTCGCTTAGTTTGGGACTAGGTCGATTTGTGTAAGATTGTCCCCTAATATTTATTTATTTATTTATTTACTTTAAAATTTCGTGGTTTCCACTCGTAACTTACTAATTATAAGTCCCGGTATGTGATAGTCCCCTCCGATTTAATCACGTAATGAAATCCTGTTTAAATTACCTTGACGTTTATATAGATGATGTAGGACTGAGCATACGAAGTGTTTAAATATCTAACTTCAAGTTCATCGCAGATGTAACAACAGCACGACAATGGTTTTTTATCTAAGTACTGACAGGGTGATTAATGCCTTAACCAGTTTCTACAATGAATCAAACGCCTGCATTACAAAGCCAGTATAGGGGCGTAAACAACATACTGAAGTATATTTGGATTCCCCAGATGTCAACACATTTCTGAAGCTACTAATAAAATAAAGTGTAAGAAAAGTTGACTCTCGTTAATTGGACATGGTAAGTAGTGCGATGTTCTATAAGAGAATTATTCCACTTACTTCAGTTGCCACTTAGGTCAGAAATAGTTTTATTCCATTTAGGGCATCTCTGACCTAATTGGATTCCAATATCGACTGTAAAAACTGACCTACCTACCATCTACAAATACGGTTTCGATCATTAATTCTTACGCGACCAAATAATGCCAAAATATATTAAACTGTTCCTGACCCAGGTTTAACAATCTTTTTTAAGCCAGAATAAATAAATAAATAAATAAATATTAGGGGACAATCTTACACAAATCGACCTAGTCCCAAACTAAGCAAAGCTTGTACTATGGGTACTAGACGACGATAAACATACTTATATAGATAAATAAATACTTAAATACATAGAAAACATCCATAACTCAGGAACAAATATTCGTGCTCATCACACAAATAAATGCCCTTACCGGGATTCGAACCCAGGACCTCTTGCTTCGTAGGCAGGGTCACTACCAACTAGGCTAAAGCGGTCGTTAAAAACTGAACTGAATGAACTGTAAGTGGCTCTAAGTTCTAAAAATACATATTATTATTATAGTTATTTTTATACAGTAACACTTATGAAATCATAATAGAGTCTCGTTCCATTCGATCGAGCATAATTATTCCACTTACCACCTCCAAACTCAATCCCATTCGCTCTTCCACACCATCGATCGGTATAATAGTGACGTTAGTTTGCTTGTCACCTACAAATCTTCGGGACCCACCCACGTCTGCCGCATGTCCAACACTTACATACACATTACGCGGTCACAAGTACAATTATATTTTATTTAAGTGATACGAGGCAAAACCTAAAGCTACTTACTAAAACACTTTTTAATATTTTTAACACACAGTTGTTTTTGTCTTTCTCTCTCTTCCTCTATTCCCACTAGTTCGGTTGTCCAGTTCAGTTGACTGAACTAGTGAGATTTTTCTCGGTAGTTCAGTGACATTCTCTCTCTCACGAGGACAGACTCGACTACCTGGTTTTCATTTACTGGGTATTTTGCCCTTCGGGCAATTGCAGATACCTAACTAACCTAACCTACCTATCCACTAGTACAGTCAACTGAACAAGTGGGAATAGACTGAAAATATTACTAGGTAACGCAATGGTCGCAATTTTTTTTATGAACATTTCACACAAAAAAGTTTTTAAAAAAGAAGCGTGTATGCGTTCTATAATTAATAAATTGTACAGAAAAACGACGCAACATTACGTTGTTTTATTATGAATTATGATTTAGACAAATAAAATGTTATTAAATATTTTAAATTCAAAATATTTATTTATTTACACAGCTTGAAGAATCGCCAGAATCAAGTGGCAGTGGACAGTTGCACATCATTCCTATAACTAATATCCAATGGGGCAAAAAGGTTCACGAGTGGCCCACGGACCGGATGACACAGTGTAAGTAGGCCTCCAACAAGATGGAGCGACGACATGGTCAAGTTGCGGGAACGTTTTGAATGCGGATGGCGCCAGGATCGATCTGTTTAGCGGACCTTGGGGGATACCTATGTTGAGCGGGTGTGTAATGATAGATAGAACAACATTTGATATAACTGTAACATTTGGTATAATGCTACATTTGACAAAATTCGATTTACTCGAGAAGTAAACATTCTACGATTCTTTTATAAAATAAACTAACCTAACCTAACCTAATGCATATCAAATAGAATTAATATCAATCCTCCGAAGTTTACTTTTTGAGTAAATCGCATTATATCAAATGTAGCATTATACCAAATGTTACAGTTATATCAAATGTTGTTATATCTATCGAGGCGCACCCATGTTGAGCAGTCAACGTCTTTAGTCTGAAATAATGATGATGAAAATATTTATTTCTGAAATGTTTAACTGAATCGCTACAGCTCTACAACTGCACCATACCCCGGTATTATTGGTACGACATTGTCCACACTATAAATAGGTCCAATCGATGAGACAATGCAATCCAATCCTGATAGAACAATGATGACTAGCATAGTCAATACAAATGCATCTAGATTGTCAGATAGACGACCGCAC
Source organism: Archips crataeganus (assembly GCA_947859365.1). NCBI lineage: Eukaryota > Metazoa > Arthropoda > Insecta > Lepidoptera > Tortricidae > Archips > Archips crataeganus. The sequence goes on along the minus strand of OX402056.1, from coordinate 14,624,911 downwards.
TACAAAATGTATTTGATAATTCAGTCAAAGCTAATTCTTACAAGTGAAATTATTTTTTGTAATATATGTCATCTTCATCAGCCTATGCTCGTCCACTGCTGGAATAGTATTTTTTGTAATATATTAAGATATCAATAAACAATATTTTTTTTCCTTTAAAATATCTATAGTTAGAAAAGTTTGAGTCAGATTTTTTAATTTAAAAAACCTTCATTCTAGTTTATTTAACATTACCTGTGTTGGATGACTGGCAACCAACTCTATCAAATGTTAGTTGTCAAATAACTATTGTTTAAAAATTAGATATAAAATACGAATAAACTGTTTTTCATCCTAAACCCCGCACTGTTTTACGCACTTAAATAAACGCGTTTTCTCAGAGATAATATCGGACTAGATCGAATGTTCGCCCTCATCGAAAACGTTAGTCGTTTCTGAGATCGACACAATAAATAAATATAAAAGAATTCCTCGTTTAAAGGTATTAAATAGATGTAAAACCTATTTATCTATTTGGATGCCGATTTCAACCATTTTTTAGCAAATCTTTTAATAGCAATACAATAATTAATCAAAAAACTTCAATTGCGTTCCAAGACCTTCTTAGGATGGGACTGTGCCAATGCCTTTCTTAATAATGTGAAGCGATTGCACACTGCGACAATCTGAATGGATGGATTCTAAAATAAATCTACATTTAATATGACGCTATCAGTGTTTTGTTAGTTGCTTTAAACTGAGTTCACACAACCTGACCTCAACCATTTCAAACACGACACTAAGTTTTTTACCTAACTTCTTTAAAACACATTTAAATTTAGTTATTTCAACTAACCGTCCCGTCTCATGCATTTTCATGTGACAGAAGCCAGAAATAGTATGTCAAACCCCTATCACGTCATGTCAGACACGCTTTTTCTAATCCCTGTCATCTTCAAAGAGATTTCACATAGGACTTTTTAAATGATACGCTCGTTTATATGAGAAATCTTATTTCATTCGTGGGCTATGTCCTCGATTTATGAAATTTTAAATGGTTTGGCTTGATGCCTAACTTTTACCATAGGTATGGATCAGCACCTGTCGTAAAGAGCCGAATAGAAATCCTCGTTTTCTCACTTCAGGGACTGAAATTATGCGTGAAAAGGATGCTTAACATTGGATTTATCCCGAAGGTTTGCAATTCGTTTAAAAATTTTATGTAAACTAAAATTAACTCGTTCTAATTTTAACTAGCTTCACTCAAAGTACACTAATTTGTCGCTTGCGAAATAGCTGTAGCCGATACGGGGAACAGGGCTGGACACTCTCCACATACTGTTAAATATCTTCCGAGATTTGGTCTAAGTTCAACAAAAGTTCATTGACACCAAGTCTATCAAGACTTCCAAAAATTATAACCCCTAATCCAGTAATTTGCTTTAAGTGCAATAGACTCATAACTAAGTAGAAGTAATTCTGCCGATCGGCAATCAGGTATAACGACTCGAAATGAGTGACCCGGTGAGACATGCAAAGGTTGTTATTTGAATAAACGATTAGGGAGCCTACGTTGTTACAATAAATGCACTTATTATAGCTTGAAACTTTAAAATAACAATTTTTTATTTTTGAGATATCTTTTTATAATATTTCAACCGATATGGAATAACGTTCTAAGAACTTAAAATCAAGGAAATTAATTCACAAATACGATGACAAAATACAACCGCAGAATTTGTACAGCTTTGTGCGTAAAAAATTGTTTGAAGTGAATAAAAGAATAGAATAATGAGTAGCTATTAAGTATTTTTAAATTATAGCACATAAAGTAGATATATTAAGTAATAAAAAATGGCAGCGACTATATATTGATTTATCAGAAGCCCAATCAATCACACACTAAATATATAAAATCCACAGCTACACTTTTAGAAGTAGGTAATAAATTTACACGTTGTGATAATAACCTACCAGGCAAGAGCGAATCAGCATACAGAAGATTAGTAGGCCATAAATCATGAATTCAATAAAGAAAATGCTTATAACAGCCGCGTAATGGCGGAACGAATATGTGATTTGATTGATTCAGGTGCACTTACATAAGTATGTGGGAGGAATAATTTGTAACCTGCGCTCCTGCGATGGTTTGAGAAGCTACGGGATACTAGTATGGACCTTACTCTACCTTTCTTACAATTGCAGTAGAAAAAATACCTAAGAAAATATATTTTATGTCCGGTTATTTATATGGGACTGCCCAACAAGGATTGTAAAACTAAGCACAAGAAATCTTCATAAAACATATACCTATAAGGTGACATGCATTAAGTATACTTTATCAACAAGTTTGATATGAAGTATTTTTTTGTATTTTTTATTTTTCAACTTCATTTTGTATCACGTAAGTGATGATCTAACAAATTGAGATATAAATGTGTAGGAAAAATTCGTGTCTAAACTCCTGACCTGTGGTGGTGTAGGGGTATTAGCACACGGCACGGAATCCGAGGACCTGGGTTCGATTCCCAGCATTGTTCTTTTTTCTGGGGTTTTTTCTGTGCATCCGTATTTCAGTTTGTATTTAGTATGAAATATATACTTTATTTTCTAATGTGAACCGTAATATTATTTACACTTACATCAAGAACAGCGATTCAATAACTCACCAATGGTATTAAATTAACTGATTTATAAAGCTGAAAACGATATTGTCTATGAGCCATACTTGCCTAGCCCGTGAACATCAATCTCAACACGATGCACGTAGGTATCTCATACAGTATTATGTCAAGTCATCTCTCGAGACCCCGTCAAAGCAGGTTTACATTATTCAAATGTATACATTTAGACCGCTATGACTATGCTTTTGAAAACGCACGGCTTACTCTTCCTGTAGCTTATCGCCATGAGTGTAAGGTGTAGTTTGGTTGGGTTCTAGATGTTGGTCGGAGAAACGTTATTTTGGCTAGTTTGCGCGGTCATGACCGGTATTCCTAACAAAGCTGAGCCCTGTTGAAACACAGAACATTAGCAAGGCAGTAATGTTTCGCTTATGGTAATATCTACAAATTCCGGCTTCGTTTGTGTTAAACGGTAGTCTCGTATGGACAGGTAGCACCGTGCCATTGTCTAGTAAATACTAAACATTGTTAAATAGTAAAGTTAGTTTCTCACTTTAAGGCTTTAAATGAAGACTTAGGCTGGACGCTAAGTCATTCTTCTGAAACATTTTGTAGCAATGTACGTTTATGTTATGTATGTTTTAAAACATTTTTTACATTCTTTAGCAACGATGTATGTAAACTGTAAACATATCTTTAGGATGTAAACAATAACGAAACAAATATTTGCTAGCCAGTTGTTGCTCGCCACTCCGTCCGAGAATTTATTGTAACAAACTTCTACGACTATTTTTTGTGTTTAATATGTAGGATTTAATTGTTTAATGTGTTTTTGTGGCAAAAGATTGTTTTTTATTTCTTCTTTCTTCTTTATTTATCGCTATATTTCCGGGATAAAAATAATCATATATATAGGTAATAATTCAGGTTATAAACAATCTGTGTGTGTAAGTATGTTTATCCGTTGCTTAGTACCCATAACACAAGCTTTGCTTAGCTAACTTTGGGACTAGGTCGATTGGTGTGAAATGTCCCGTGATATTTATTTATTTATTTATTTTATTTGTGTGCCAAATTTCATCAAAATCTGTCAACCCGTTTTAGCATGAAAGAGTAATAAATGTCCATACATCCATTCATACAAACTTTTCTAATATGGTATTAGTGAGATGAAATTTTACACGTAGTAGCGCAGACGTAGGCTATGTCAGGACTCGATATTATTTTGTTTCCTTCCCGCGCTGCTTATTTTATCATTTTACTGTAGTGGCCAGTAGCTAGACATTGTAGGCATGCAAACATGCTAATAATCTATCTACATAGATTATTAAAATGTTTGCATGTCTACACTGTCTAGCTACTACGTCATCTACAATGTCAATAATAAAATGAGTTAGGTATTTTTTGCAGTTAGAAATCTTAACTTATAGTACCGTTTTATCACTTTCTTAAGTAAAATAAATAAAAACCTTTTGACATTGACGACTTCACACATGGAGATTTATGAACTAGTCTTAAATCTGGAATGGGACTCTAATCAAACCCACCGCCGTCTTTAAATACCACATAGCTAATTAAACTTTTCTTCGTTTTCGTATCGGAACTCATTAAATTGGCCGAAGAATTCCAACGAATATAAACTAGATAAGCTCAGTTAAAACCCAGCTTAGCTTAGATTAACTGCTTGGTAATAAGATAGTTAAGTTACGAAATCGGAACTGGTTTCTATAATTTCGATGTGTAGCTTAAAAGCTTTAGGCTTAATTACTTGATCGGTTTGAACTAGATTCTGAACGGGCGTTTCCATTATTGCACTATTGGATGCAATTGTGACAAACAAAAATAACGTGTACTATTAAAACAAATAACTACGACATACCAAATGAATTTACTGAAAGTGAATTCATAAAGTGCGTTAAGAGTGTTGGCGCAGGCTAGAAAAGAATGTAGGCGACACAACTTGGTTTGAAATAGCGTGTAATGTAAGATTCAAAGATTCACAATAATTAATTGTATGAAATTGTATGAAAAAAGTAGTTCTTGGCCAATAATAGATACACGAAAAGCGGCGAGCATAATTCTGGGGCCCTAGTGAAAAAGGGGTTAAGTCTGCAGAAATTAAACAGTTATTTTCTATTTTATGTGTAAAGGGAGTTAAGTTGAAATCAGCTGTTCAACTTCTTCAGAATTAACCCCTATTTCACTAGGGCCCTAGAATTATTACAATATAATTTTATTGTCAACTCAATTTTATTTTCTGCAGAATTAGAAGCAAAATAGTGGTGATTAAATCATATTTAATAATGCAGGGTGGCTACAAGGGTGGTTAATAATAAAAATCGTCTAGCATGATATAGTGTTTACCTTTATCGACTTGAAACACGTCAAATCAAATTTGTAACAAAATTTCATCGTATCGTGTTTTACAATAGAAACGTTCCCGGGCCACGGGAAACGGAATCACTTTATCTAGGCAGACTTAGCATCACCTGGTGAAATAATTGGGTAAAACCTCGTCGTTAGCTTTCCCGATTTTGCATTTGCCATTGTACATATACTGAAGAAAATACGTATTGATTAGAAGAAATTAAACGAAACTATATGGATTAAATGAAGAGATGCACCATATAATCAAATCAGATAAAAAATAATAAAATTTGGAACCTATAGAAAAATTGGTCACTTTTTAATAATAGCAAAATATTCCTTTTAAAGATTATTATTTGTTACTATAAATACACGTCCTATACTCATCCACTCAAAGATTGACTGGTAAAGATTCCTAAAGGGATACGTTCGTATTTGATGGCATGATACTACTTAAATGCTAAAGAAGTCGGTAATGTACACTAAGATGTATTAATCTTTATCTTTACACAAGCAAACAAAGCTTAGCTGCTTTGGCTGTTTTTTCTTTAGCTTTGCTTAGCTTACTTTGGGACTAGGTCAATTGCTGTGAATTGTCCCGTGATATTTATTTTATTTATTATCTACAAAGATAGATGCGGTTTTTTCACGAAGCGTACAAACATCTCACATCGTACACCTAAGTCAGCTAATTTACAGTATAAACCAAGAAATTCCTTTACCACCCTAAGATTCAATGTCAGTTGTATGACTTAAAACATCAAAGGCTATTTTAACTTACCTACAAGTCAATAATGTGACAATCAGCCTTATTGTTTATATTCTGGTGTAGGAACTGTCATTAAAAAAGGTAAAGCACTTGTTTGGTCGATTATACTAAGCATAAATGAAAACGCCACTATTCAACATACATAATAATATGACAAATTTGCAAAATCGTCAAAACAAAATGCGTAGCGAATCATTTCAGTGGTTAGTTTGCGGTAACTGGTTAGTTATAGAACCGCAAAAAAGAGTAAACAATGCCAATCGGCGTAAATAAATAAACGCATATTGGAAACGCAAGATTCGATAAACCGATGACAAGCGCAACCGCAGAATACTAATCGACAGATTTGCGGCGACCGCAGTGGAAATTTGTATTAAATCGAGTCAAAACAGATTCGATTAAAAGTACTAAAAAGTCGGATATGGTTTCTGATAATGCATACAGGGTGAGTTCAAATTGGTGATACAAAATTAGTGTTTCGAACTAACTCAGTTATAGATGAAATCACAAACTCAATGTATGGACGCCCCAAATGTTATAAGACTAATTTTAACAAATGAGTTAGCGTATTATATTGTCCAGCATTAACTGAGTACGAAACACTCATTTTGTATCACCAATTTGAAATCACTCTGTATTTTTTTTTACTAGCCTATAATTGTGTCCCACTGCTGGGCAAAGGCCTCCCCTTTGGTCCTCCACAGCTCCCTGTCCTGAGCGAAATCTGGCCAATCGTTTAATTCTGCGTCCAGGTCGTCTCGCCATCTGCGCCTGGGCCTGCCTCGCCGCCGGTAACCGTCGTGCGGCACCCACCAAGTGGCTGAGTGCGCCCACCTTTGAGGATGCATCCGGCACACATGCCCGGCCCAATCCCATTTGAGCTTGGCGGTCTATTTTCCCACATCGGCTATTCGAGTTCTGGAGCGCAGAGTGGTGTTCCGAATATGATCGATTCTCTTCACACCCAACATGCTGCGCTCCATAGCTGTATATTCTCCATAAATTCACTCTGTATATTCTTTCATAAATTCTAACGGTCTCTTATCATAGCTAAATAGATTATAGAAATAAAATTTGAAATTCATTTAAATATACTGACTCCACCTTGGCATTCCCGAGCCTGAGACCTGCACGTATGTACCTGAGAAGATAGTCAATGCTGTGTGAAATTCCCAATCCACACTGGAGCCACGGGAAAGCTGTGAACCAATTGTTGTCATTCTGAGAGGATTTTGCCTTGGATAATGAATTTCAAAGTCAAAATATCCTTGTACAATTTAGACTATAACAAGTACTTCTGAAAGTCGAAGAATCTACCACCGTTGAGATGAATCCGGCAAGAAGTTCACAAGGTATATCTTTTTCATTAGATAAGTTAAACGTACCAATGCTCGACACCTCAACGCCCAGTAGACGACACCCGCCTGTCACCTCTTTTAATATGACATAAGATTGAATGTGCCATGTACTGGGTCAGTGTCGAGCACAGGGACATACCTAACATCCAATGTATTTAACACAACATTTTTTTAGATACGTTTTTATAAACTGGGCATCGCCAATGCGGATCCGAATAATTTCCATAATGAGTCTTACATAAATTACGATATGTATTTGAATTTTGTACCTGTTTGGTCTGGATTAATTTTTGCAATTTTATTTTAAGAACGTATAGAAATCACTTTTTGGATGTAGCCAGTTTGTAAGATGGAACTTTAATCTTCCCTTTTTAGTAGCCTTTGGCTTAATGACGTTAGTGGGATAAGAATCAAAATAAAGACAAAGCTTACCTACTTCAATTCAAAATACAAAACATTCACATACGTTTTACATTAGATACGCAACCATTAACATCGGGAAAGTTATATTTTAAAACAAACCGCAGAGCACCAGCATTGTTCGGTTCTTGCTGAAAACATTCTAACAAAGAGTAATCAATTCGGTTAACCATTTTCGCGGTTAAAAGAGAAATTTATATATGAATCGGACAAAAACACGAGTGCCCACTATTTTCAAATTTCACCGAAACAAAGCGCAATATGGCGTTTGTATTCCGACGTTTTAGCTTTTAGTTTACGATTCGTATCAAGAATAAATTAAAAAATATAGCAAAATTTTCCCTCTTAGATTTTAGATTAAAGTTTCTAACGTGTTACTACAACTCCCGCCTAAATCTAAAAAGGTGACACAACGCAAGGAAAGCATAGTTTTGGACAAACAAAGCATTCAATATAAGTATTCACTTCTAACCATTAAACATAATACCATAGACGATCAGATAAGTGCCTCACAATGGAACCAAGACATAAAGACATCACATAATACTACGACAATAAATTCAGAGAAGAGCGATTTAATATTAAAGGCACACAAAAGATTGAGGTTTGGGACGAAACCAAAATTTTTTGAGCGAAGTTCGGGTGGTTCCTAGGTAGTTCCCCTTTGTGCAACATCCAGGGAACAAGAGGAGTGATCAAAACAGAATGGATTTATGAAATATCTCGTTTTACAAGTTAAGTATGAAGTATCTTTTTTTTTCTATTTATTTTTTATTTTTTCAACTTCATTTTTTTTATTACTTTTACGGTCATCCCGTGAAACCATATATTTCAAACTAAATACAAACTGAAATATAGATGCACAGAAAAAACCCCAGAAAAAAGACCAATGCTGGGAATCGAACCCAGGTCCTCAGCGTTCCGTGCTGCGTGCTTACCCCTACACCACCACTGGTCTACCACCAGTTTAGTTTAGTTTAGTTAGTTTTTGGTGGTTTAGACCAGTGGTGGTGTAGGGGTAAGCACGCAGCACGGAACGCTGAGGACCTGGGTTCGATTCCCAGCATTGGTCTTTTTTCTGGGGTTTTTTCTGTGCATCTATATTTCAGTTTGTATTTAGTTTGAAATATATCTCGTTTTGTATGACTGTGGAAACGGGTTTAATAATATCTGCAACGAAACAGCCTTCTAAAAAATCCATTTGTATTTAGTACATTTTTTCACGTAATTAAGAGAGTCCGCCTTTTTAGAGTTCTGTACCCGAAGGGTGACAAATGGAACCCTATTAATGTCGCTACACTGTCCGTCTGTCTATTAGAGGGCTGTACCTCAATAACCGTAATTGATAGAAAGTTAAGTGTATTTCAATTGCCGCATTAATAATAATAACTACTGCCACCCCCAGACGAACACACTCTTTAAATTACCTACTCAAAATTATTAGTAAAGATATGAAAGTTGAAGACAGTATGAAGTTTATTAAATCATTTAAGTAAATACTTATATTATAAACCCATTATTTAACAGTAATTTTGTGTACCTAAATATCAAAATGTTCAGGAATACAAATTTTAAAATCAAACTTTAAATGACTGTTGTATGTATACAGTGTAGTATTTTATTAAAAATTTGTTTTGCCTCCCAAATCGAAAAGACATTTTAAGGACGATAGTAAAAAGAAAGATAGACAAGAGCATAGATTTGATGACGCCACAAAAAAATGTCATTGTCCCATATAGAGCCATAGCAACTAAAATATTGTGACGGCCTCCCGCTGCGGTTTATTTGCCAAATGTGGGTATGTTATCAAGATGCGCCACAGCAGCTGACATCGACGTCCAATCTATGAAACACATTTAGTTTTGACATCTTTAAACATGGTATCAGTTATTTATTACCAGTGATTACAGGGGGCTTTTTTTAAATTATTGCTCTATTCATCCAAATGAATTCAATAAACTCAACAATGAAAGTTAAACCAGGAATAAAACTTAAACAGTTACACTAACTACTTCAAAACTTGCTACCGTCAGCCCACAATCGCATCCATACTATCTTATTTCTTTTTTTTTACCATGATTAATTTGATGCACCGAACATCACGTCCTCGGACTTTTCATTTAAACCCTTAACGCATTTCGTCTCTATCTCTAGTTATTATCTCGAGTGTTAAGTTCTAGCTTCAGAGAACGAACGTGTAAGAATTCCAGCGTTTGCCTGTGATGTCGAGATAAAAAGCTTATTGATTACACCTGTCCCTTTGCACGCGATCTAGACAAATTAAATGAGAAACTTGATCGCCTGGGTGGTTTAGGATAACTGTTAAGCATATTGAATATTTTAATAAACAATATTGTATTTTTTGTATAGTATTAAACTGGAGACTTCCGGCGAATTATATCGTGACAAAATACAATTACAACAACTCCATTCACCTGTGCAAAACAAAAATTTTTACGTTTTTGGTTTAAGTATACCTACGTTTGATAAGGAAATGTAAAGCAATAAAAAAATACTAATTTTAATTTATCTTAAGAACTTCATAAAAAACAATAAGTATTTATAACCAATGTAGTACCTACACTTACAATTATCATAACCAACTTCGGTTTGTTGCATTAAAGTAAATCGCAATGTATATTTCAAAATGCCAACCTTTTTCCACTATGAAACATCAATAACGCTGCAAAAACTGTATACTCGAGCCTCGCATGCTCGCGTCGTAAAAAAAGCCAGGTGCCTAAAAACCTCATTGTTCCAGTGGAGATTAATAAATCTTTAGAGGGGTATATATCTGCGGCCGATCTCGCGGGAAGCGGGCTTTAGGGCAGGACGCGTTACTGCAAGCCCATTCAGATGCCAGACAGAGGCCAAACAGATCCTTTGTTATGACAAAGGTGTCGCGAAAGAAAAAGGGGGCCCTATCGCCGATTCGCCTTATCAGATCCAGTCCCCTTTCGAGAGGTCTCAATAGGATAGTCGGAGTTTTGAATGCGCCAGATCTAATTCCCCAGGCCACAATAATGCGCGACTTCCAATTTGGTCGGGACATCAAATGCTCGAGCAATAAAAAGAGTCGGGGATATTGTTATCAAACATCGAGTTAATGGCGCTCTCTTTGTGTTTAAAATGGTGTTTCGTGTCGCGTTATTGCTTTCCATGTCACATACGTGTTTCCGAACTATTTTCATGTACGTGAAATTGTGAATAACGTGTGAAGTTTTGATTTATTACGGGCAATTTTCAATTTTAACGCTGCTCTTTTGTTGCTTCACGTTGCTTAGCTGTGTCTAAAGTGTTTTAAATACATGAAAGTTCATGAACTCAAAGAAACATGTGTATTCTTGTTGTTTTGTTTCAAATATACTTAACGACATCCAACCATCTATTTATGTAACTGTGGATAGAACCTTTCTAAATTTACATGTTTTTTTTACTCATCTTTATGGATCTCATCAAAAACTAACTAAAATAGATAACTTCTCATATTTTAAAGAGTATTCATGTCATGCGTAAAAAGTAGAATATATAAGTAAAACACTTTGAGAATTCATGTAAACTATCACATAAACGGTTATTCGATTAAAGCAATAAGTCGACGTCACATTTTCTTAAATTTAATAAAGAAAAACAGCTATAATGATTTATTAGCTCCGTTCATCAGAAGATCAAACAAATTAACCTCCGTGAAGCTGTGAATAAAATTTTATAAAACGAAAAACGGCTGTCACTCACGTTAGTCGTGTCACGCAAAAAAATGACACTAAAATTTTCTAAAGCGCTGCTTACACATAATATATAAAGGCATAGAATATATAACTTTAGCACAAAGCAATGACACTAAAGTTTAATGATGGTTTCGTAGAAAGATGTACCTGTATCAAAACAAAAATTAGCAATTGGTTTTAGGTAACAAGATTGGTTAGGTATGCAGAATATGAAATAAGGCTTTGGAGTCGTTCCTTGACTAATTTTCCTGTCAGTTACTACAAAACAGAAACCGTTTCGAAAGTATTATTGCAAAAATCGTTTTTATTTGAGTAGCTTACATTAATGATATCTAAATATACGGATATCGTTTTACGTACTTTATTAAATCACATTCATAAACTGTTTTCCAAGTCTTATTTAGTAATACTAGCTTATCTCCGAAGCTCTAACTCTGAGATGGAAAACACTAAAAAAATTACTAAGTATTCCGTGGATAAATAAAAATTGTGTTTTCAGTTCTGTTTTCTGTACTGCTCAATGTGTGGTGTTTAATAAAGAGTCATTGTATTGTATTGTAACAATGCCTTCTTATTGCACTTCTATGGATTTCAAGGAATATGTGTGCCTAATTTCAAGTACGTCAGCGACGTAAAAGCGCATAACATTATAATGACCATAGAAAATACATCGAAGGCAATAAAATAACATAATATTCGTACAACAGACAAAACATAAAGCAAATACGAATAAACACGCATGGCGACTATTATGCTCGTACTATAGCTCATTACAAACAATTTCCATTGAAATTGTGAGCATTTTAAATCTTTAGATTAGCCGAAAATGACGAGACAAGCGAGTGATTGATGCATGTCCTCCAACCCTACATTCCTGGTACACACACTAACAATACTCTATGCTTATTAAATACGATTCGTAGATTTTAGGGTACCGTAACAATGTATCATAAATACGACAACAATGTGGGATATAACAGTAGCTATAAGTATTAGTAGGTACGTGGTGGGTACTTGCTAATATTTGAGATATGTCTGCGTAACGCGTTCTGGCAATTAGCAATGTACCTAGATAAGGAAATTTCGGCTAAACCAATATCATCGGGCATGCATTTTCTCAGACAAAGAATCCACATCAAACTTTTATACCTAAAAGCAAGTGTCACAATTAATTTAAATTTTAGTCCCTTGACATTTTAAACCAAAAAGTATTCGAATTCTAATCTATAATAGCTAATTTATAATTTATAAGATTAGCTATGAAATTTTATATCAAAAAGCAAATTTTCTCACCCCGGCGCCACACATATTACAAATGTTTGAACACAGTTATTTGATCACATGTGTAGCACCGGTATTTGCTTATTTGTTCAATAGAACATCCATACAATCAACCATAGATCAAATATGTGTTCAAATATGTGTTGAAACATTTGCAATATGTGTGGCGCCGGGGTTAGTTGTTGAACGGAAATGATGTTGAATTTGAAGCATTTGTCTGACCCCGGCGCCACACATATTACAAATGTTTGAACACATTTATTTGATCACATGTGTAGCACCGGTATTTGCCTATTTGTTCAATAGAACATCCATACAATCAACCATAGATCAATTATGTGTTCAAATATGTATTGAAACATTTGTCTATGTGTGGCGCCGGGGTTATAATATAAAATTCTCATGTCGCGGTGTTTGTTACCAAACTCCTCCGAAACGGCTCGACCGATTCTCGTGAAATTTTTTGTGCATATCGGGTAGGTATGAGAATCGGCCAACATCCATTTTTCATACCCCTAAATGTTAAGGGTGGTTCACCACTTAATTTTTTCTAATAAATCGATGAACGCCGGCTGTATACACGAAAAAGGATGACGCAATGTAATTACATGAGCGGCGTAGGCCAGTTGCAAGGAGCGGCGAACGCGTTGCAAGAGGAAATTTTTTTTTGCCTCTACTCTAAGGCGGAACAAAGTTCGCCGGGTCAGCTAGTAAATATTATATACTAAAGAACCCCTGAAATTAATACCCGTCTCACACTCAACCAATGTTTTTTTGCTGTCTATAAAAATAGACAGAACACACAATACCAACAATTGGTCCGATCAAACGGAGTATTAAGTTCGCCTGTCATTTTAACGACACTCCTCTCTCGCTTCATCACAAACTAACCTCATATCACTTTTACACTTAGAGACGTATTGGTTTGGAAATAGAGTTCGTTTTAATCTGCCATGTTTCTTTTTCTAGGCAGCGTATCGGAAGAAAAGAGGTTATTGTCAGTCGCGTTTTATGGGCTATGATTTATGAGCAGTGACTCCCAACGGGTTTTACTCTCTTGATAATCTTATTCAGACGCACCTCGATGGTGGGGTCACAATGCTACCAAAATTAGCTATGCCCGTATCACAAGAGGTCCGCTTTCCACTCAATCGTGTGTGGTACCACAAACGAGAAGTGCTTGTATTTTTTATGGTAAAGTTCGTGTCATGGTTAACTCGTAATAAAGGCACGTTTTGATAGGATTAATGATATTTTAATGAACTACCATGCATCGAACATAATGTGACCATAAAGTGCATGTTTAACTTCATTATGTCACGATGGCGTCAGCACGTTTTAATAACGGAATATTCTTCTCATTTAATTCCGGCGTAAATTCACATGGATACTAAATTAATTCGCTACCATTTTGATAATCAGATATAAAATACAGAATGTAGCTGCCACAAATGGATTATGGCCATTCATATACCTCTACAGCGTTGTAATGAAAGCTAGAGCATTTTACAGTTACAAGTATAGTAATTATTTATACTTATAAGCGCGCTTTCATAATCTTGTATGATTCGTAACTGTAAAACCGACCATATAAAACCATGTGCAATTAATGTCTAACATTTATAAAATTACAGGTCTATTCTCAGAAAATTATACTTTACAGATGAGCAAATAAATACCCACCTAATAAAGTACAGCAATAAGAAACGGTTATTTTTAATTTAATTTTGTCATTATTGAAAATGGTAAACCTATTCCAAAAAAAAGCTTCCATCCTACGAGTATTAGTGCCCTCAGTTATGTATTTTATTTTTATTTTACCAGACAACGGTAGAACGATTGTAACCCAAACCATACACACACCCAACTCTTTCAACTTTTTCACGTGATCGATCTGTCACAAGAGACATCCCTAGAGTCCTTATAAAAATAAAATAGTAAAAGCGTTATCCAACCCTGCCATTGTGCGGGAGGCACAGATTAGTCGTTGTACGCTAAGGATACCATCTTAACGACGTTCGTAGGTACGCAACCGTGGGTCCATTCTTCATATCGAGATTTTTTGATAAGAATACAGGAGTCATCTATAAAAGTAGCTTACGCGGGCTTCTTGTACCTGCATTGTATTACAGCTTATAGGGCGATCACTTATGAATTTGCCGATGCCGGTCCGGTGGTGCTGTATTACAACAATAACTCTGGCTTTAAATTATGTAAGTGACATGGACCATAAAGATACATGTGTGCTGTGCATCATAATTGATTCTTGAGTCTTATATGCGTTCATATAGGTATTCAAAGTGTCTTCAATAAAAGAACTCTCGGTTCACAGTATTAAAATAAGAAAATCTTCTATTCGATAATAATTTTACCTAAGGGCCAAATTATGAACATAACTGAACAAGACATGATACAGTTGTTCAAAGTATCTTAATAATAAACTACACAGTCTTGTTGCTGGACCGTCATTATTTATTTCAAATAACAATTTCAACTCGTTACGCAGGCTTCATTATCATTTCGATGGTGTAAACGGATGTCTTGATTCACCATAAAATTTTCTTTTATGGGGCGTTTGTTTTTTTAATGTTTACTTTAGGCGCTATGCTTAATTAGTTGGTAGATTGAGATAGAAAATTAAGCCACGCGACTACTTTTTACTCTTACGTTAGACCTTATGGCCAGAAAAATAGAGGGTATAATCAAAGAAATTGTGTGCCGTGTCATTTAGTTTTGTACCGTAGTGTCGGAGCTAACGTTAAGCGGTGCGGACCAATGATTCCGTTGTATCATTAATAGCCGTTCTATAAAGTATATTTTTAATTAATCGCTGATTGGCATCATCGATGCCATCTAAATATGAAAAGTTTATTTCTATGATTGCATTTATACAGTTATTAAATGGGATGACATAAAACGGTATTATGGTTATTGAAAATTAGTGGGAACATAAAATTTAAACGTAAATCAAACATCGTTGAAATCGGACACAGGAAATTAATTTAGGTAAGTAGCTGTAGGTCGTAGCAACCAAGCTATAATAACGAATAATTGAGGTTTTAAACAAAACAAATGATGTCCAACTGTTATCTACTTAAACCGTCGGTTGGTATATGAAATATGTAAACATCAGAACTGATGGGCTATGGGGCGTGAAGACCACGAGTGAAGACTATTGTTCGGCAAATGCAGCTTAGGTCAGCCTCCTACTATAGTTGGAGTAAAGATTTGGTTTGATTGCTAAACACTGATGTACACTGTTTTAAACTTATGCATAGTTTCAAACTAAATACAAACTGAACTATAGATGCACAGAAAAAACCCCAGAAAAAAGACCAATGCTGGGAATCGAACCCAGGTCCTCAGCGTTCCGTGCTGCATGCTTACCCCTACACCATCACTGGTGTAACCATAACAGTCATAACTTCAAGAAGTTAGCGACGAATTTTTCCCATACATCGTACACTTCAGTCTGTTATAATCACATTATGCAGTGATAAGCGCGCATCTATGTTATGCCCTCTACCGAGAGACTTTAACACTCCTTCGGAGCTAACCGCTCACCTGGACCAAGAGATGGCGCTACTAAGCCAACTTTTACACTTTTTCAATTTGTATTTAGTTTGAAATATATGGTTTCACGGGATGACCGTAAAAGTAATAAAAAAATGAAGTCGAAAAAATAAATAGAAAAAGATACTTCATACTTAACTTGTTACGCATAGTTATTATTACACCCAATGTAATCGAGCTGGATGGGAGTGGCCGAGGATCGTGCTCAGTGGCGTGCCATGGGAGAGGCCTATATCCAGCAGTGGACGAACATAGGCTGATGATGATGATGTAGTCGAAACGTCGAGGTAGAGCGTTTAAGAGCCGGGTGAAATATTTAATAACTATGACTGATGGGTAGTGATACTTAAGGCGCAAGCCACACAGAAGAGACGTGAGACTGGGGCACGTCGCAGTCTGCTTCTCCGCCCCGTTTCTTCTGTCTGCTTTTGATCGCGACGCTTCTATACATCTATCTATCTATATATATAAAAATGAATCCCTATTTCCCTTGGGCACGGCATCACGCATGAACGGCTGGACCGATTTCACTAATTCTTTTTTTGTTGTGTTCGTCATTGTCAGGAGAAGGTTCTTATGAAAGAAAAAATTAAGAAAATTGCGCGGAAAATTAGAAAATATAAGAAAAATTACCGTCCATAGTAACTTTTCTAATGTAACCTTATGGCGTTTGACATAAATGCCAGTCGTTTGACAGTTGGCGTGATTAACAGAATACGATCGTTTAAATTAAATGTACGGGTCGAAATTTTATTCATAAAACTAGCGACGCGCCCCGACTTTGTGTGGGTGTAGTTTGGGGAAAAAGAGGTAAATATATAAACTTACCACCTTAAATTATAGACTTTCTTTATTTTTCACACCTATTTTTCAAAGTTACACCCGTGCGAAGCCGGGGCGGGTCGCTAGTTTAGTATAAAAACCTATTCAAGGGGCGCTGCGAGTGCGACGCGCCCCCGTCCCACGTTTCTTCTGGGTGGCTTGCGCCTAAGCATATAACATTCGACACACCCCTACAAACATGTTCCACAGTTCACATAGGCTGTTAAACGGAAGATTCCTAATCCTTACTAATATTATAAATGCAAAAGCAACCCCGTTTGTCTGTCAGTCTGTCTGTTACTTCTGCAAGCTTAACCCGCTGAACCGACTTAGATGAAATTGGTATGGAGACAGTTTGAGACCCTGGGAAGGATATTCCCGCGGGATAGCGATAAACGAATTCTTTGCTGAAGGAGTCGCGGTCTGTTGGACTCTTAACTCTTAAACCATTTGACAAGCCTGTCAAGACATTCGATTTTGGACCGTAAATATTGCTACCTTGAATCGGCTTTGATTTCTGTTTGACGGCATATATATTGACGATATCGATTTAAGGGGTTAAAAAAATATGCCGCCAATTGGGCTTAGAATTATTGTTAACTAACAACAGTTGAATCTGTTACTCACGGTTTAAATTTAATGAGAAATCTATATACATATAATAAATCTGTAACAAGTCGGTGTCTGTACATTGAAGATATTTGAGAAAAACTGTCACTAGGGCTATTTATTAGCACAATAGAACCCAAAACAATGATTTTTAGAATTATTGTCTGTTTGTCTGTTTGTCTGTGCGTTTGTGCGCGCTAATCTCAGAAACGGCTTAACCTAGAAGGATGCGGTTTTCACTGATATGTTGGTATTTTCTTGGATTAACATTTAGTGTTTGTTTCATTTGAATCGGTTCACAAATAAGAAAGATACGTCTATTTTAAGAATTTATCGAATAGGTTTTTTTATTTGAACGCGCTAATCTCAGGAACTACTGCTCCGATTTCAAAAATTCCTTCAGTGTTAGATAGCACATTTATCGAGGAAGGCTATAGGCTATATATCATTACGCTAACACAAATAGGAGCGGTGCGGAGCGGAAGAATGTTTCAAAATCGGGGGTTTTTGAAGTAAAACTTCTATAGGCACGCTTGACTTGGGAGTACGGTGGTGAATGTGAACGCGGGTGTGCGGGGGGGTGCGGGGGCGGGTAATTTTTTTTATATCGAGGAACTAAGGAGAGCCATAATTGATGAAAAAGCAAACTGGATAAAAAAAAAATAAGCTGCCCAAATTACTAATTTTACGCGGACGGAGTCGCGGGCAAAAGCTAGTATTATAATAAGACTATGTTATATCACCTTCACGCGTTTTGCTTAAGATATTTCTCCACGGAACTTAAGAGGGTACGATGCGCACCATTTCTCCATACAAACATAATCCCCTGTTTCCTCCCTGGATAATGGCTTTAGAGCCATTTTTTTTTACTGTGTGTAATCTGTATCTACCACAGCTATGCCCCTATGTTTCGTTTTTTTCCATATTTCAATTAACATAAGAAATATGAGCTTTCAAAAACTGAAAAAATTGCCCAATTTCAACGTCATTTTCAGACACTCATCAGAAAAGAATCCCTGATATAAACAAAAAAAGGAAAACATAGGGGCATAGTTAAATCTGTCCTCTAATTATTTTTGAAAAAAATAATTTTATTGGTCCAGTTTTCGTGAAGAAAACAGGGAATTACGAAATGCTGTTTTGATCAATTTTACGCGCCTAATAACGGTCTGAGCTGCAGTTGTCCCGCTCTCGCTGTACTGACACGGAGGGGTTCGGGCGAGACAGCGACATTTCATTAAAATACCTGTTTCTCAAAAGTCTCTCAGCCATCGTACCCTCTTAACATGATTTTGGTTTTCAAAACAAATGAGCATTGGTTGTAGTCATAAAATGACCAACAATAGTATATTTTGATGCAAACATTTCGAAGCGCAAGTATTATGCGGTACATTTGTACAAAACATTGAGTTTGTAGAGGCAATTGAGCGTAGGAGAGATGGTGCATATTGGACTTGAGCTTAGCGCGTAACTCCACTTAGCTCGCCGACGCTACCGGTTCTGCTGTACACTTCAATTTATATTTTTAAGTGGCTGTTACGATGGTCTGGAAAAAATAAATTCCTGTTTTCTGGTAGCGTATTTTAATACAATTGTGAAAAACTAGTAGTTGTGGTTGAGTGGTGTGGAAGCGGTTCGTCAACGTATCCATTAAAGCTTTTCAAGACGGGCACGACCTTAAGAAATTAAGTACACGACGAAGATCTACAGTTTAAAAGAAAAAAATATTCTTTTAAGAGATATATTTAATTAGCGATCACAATCTGCTCCTTCATTTTCGACATTATTTATTTATTCATCAATAAAAATTAGGTACAGCATTACAGTTTAAACACCAATGCGCTGTAAAATTCAAAAATACAAATAAAAAGACAAGAAAACTTTAATAATACAACTATTTATTTTTATTTATTATGCCAGATAATTATGTTTAGGGATTGTTATGATAATTTGAATAGTTAAAAAAATACTTACATGTGATAGTTGTAATTACTTAAAAAATATTCAAAACAAATCAAAACTACCTAGCATGTATGGGAAGTAAAAAAAAAACTAGAAGACGAATACTTACAAAAGCATAAAAAACTCCCCTCCTGTATGAACAACGCACTCGACTGTACTTTCCGCTCACGCTCTCACATGGTCTCGGCTCAAGTTTCTCACTACGAACCAAGATGACCACCGAGATATTGACTTTTTATTTATTGACATTTTCTAATGTACCTTCTCGACCATTCATCACGGTGTCCACGATACCCGATAACATACCTCATTGTTTGCTTCACAAGTAATGGATTATTGATAGGTAAAACAGCTAATCTTTACTGGGGGTATCTATACGTTCAATTGACCAAAATGCAATGCCACCAAATAAGATGGATCTTTTCATGCATACTTCTTGTGGGGCGTCCGGGTGTTCGAGTTTTGGGCCAGGGAAGTAATGCCTCTTATAATGAATGATCGTCGGCTGATATTAAGTGGACAGGATTTATCGTGGTCTCGTCTTAATGTGGAAGTCTGTGATAGCGTGCCTACTCAGCTAAACGTGGAACAATAATCTGAGAATAGCACGGGAGCCTGTGTCAATAAAAGGCATGTTTATATTTTTTGATGGTGCTTGGATTTGAACTAGACTTTTCACTTAAAATTTCGATTCGTTAATCACTAACGCATTCGCTGTCAGCTATCAAACTCGAGGCTTTTTCTGGTGTCGAAAACGCATATGTGCAGCAGTACCGGAGCGTGAAAATTTTTGCAAGTAAAGCCGGAGCACAAAAACCTAAAAACTTCTTTTATCCTCTTCTTGATTCTTGCAGTAATATAAAAGAAGCGTTTTGTAACTTCAGTAAAAAACTTAGTCAACCCGGGGAATCAGGTTGTTAGTATCTATCCTTTGCCACTAATGTGCGGTCAAATGACTCATCGTCATTATATATACGTCCCACTACAGGACACAAGGTTCATCGCAGAATGGGAGGGTTTGTGCTGTAGGTAGTAGTTTCCACGCAGGCCCAGTGTGAATTGGAAACTTCACATACACCATTGAATTCCTTTGCAGGTGTGTGAAAGTTTCCTCGCGATTTTCCTTCACCGTAAAGCTCATAGTTTTTCAAATGAATTTCACACATAAATTCCGAAAAACTCACAGGTGCAAGCCCGGGCTCTAACCCACGGCCCTTTGATTTAGAGGCCTTAGGTCAAACCACTAGGCCACCACGGCTTTTTTTCAAATGACTGCAAGATTTCAAATAATCGCGCAAAGCGAAAGACTGAACACGTAATACGCATTGCTAGTAGCAATTTCGTTGTACACTATAATACTAAGTCGACAAATCACAATATCACAACAAATTGTTTCATGTAGATATTCTAAAAGAACAATTTTATTGCTTTTGAACGTTAAAAGCAAACTTTGAAGATAATCAAATAAAACAGTAAAGTTGCGTTGGTCTTACTTCATAATTAAATTGGACACAAGCCCCCGCACCCAAATATACAAACGTGTATGAACGCATTTGTCAATGTTAGACTCCGGTTTCTCTCGGACTAGCCTACTGATATTAAAAGCCATTTTTTATTCTTACTGACGATTTATGTAAGGTCAGAGTTGAGAATTTGTCTTTCGGAATATATCTGTGCTTAGCATTACGAGAGGCGTTGGCCGTGGACATCGGAAGTTTTATTTTAAATATCAGCTATGAATTCCGATGTACTTAATAGCAGTTATATTTTTAAAACAAACAAAGTTATAACAACTTTTTTAAAACTTTTAGCACAGATTGTGTACCTAATGAATTTTGATTTTGTTGTTAAATCTCTCCAATGGCGTAATTCAATTGATTTGGTTTATAAAACGATCAAAGAAAACTTGGAAAACTGAGCATTGAAATTCATCAAATGCTAATCCTAATAATTTACTGTTTATCGGCAGTTTCACTTGAAATTTCTACCAGCTTGTTTTATTTTCTATTTTTAATGGATTACGGTTTTTTTATTACGAGAGGTAGGAAAACGAACAAGCATCATCTGATGGGAAATGATCAACACCGCCCATGAATATCAACATCTCAAGGAGAGTGACTGATAATGTTCCCGTTGATCTTTTCTTGAAAGCCTTAATGTCATAATTGTCTGGAAAGACCTAATTATATTAGTCATATTTGCTGCGGGGTATGTATTGTGATTATATTTAATGAACTCCCGATACTTTAATGCAGTTGCATGTATCATGATCAGTTAGTCTATTAAGTCTACTAAAATTTCGTCTAGATCAACATCAGTACAAATTAACACCGAATACATTTAGCAGGCTCAGATTGAAAACCAAATTTGCCTAAACACAACTTCGAGTCAGCTTTTCGATTTAAAATAAATAGAAGCCAATACTGCGGGATCCGCGTAAAGTAAAGTTTCGAGTTAGCCGCAACTCATCGTAGATTTCCCCGAAGCAATTAATGAAACAATAAACCTAAAATTGGTGCAACGTTCTGAACTGGGTCGCGGTTACCGATCTCGAGACTCCCCAACTAAGAACTGATGGCTCACTAGTCAATTTTATTTGAAATAAACGGTGGAAATGAAACACGTAGAAAAGTATATTTACTTACCGTGTACAAGTTATTAAGCATTACACGCAAATTAAAGTCATAATTCCCATTTTCTCTTCGTTAAAATTTCACTTAAAACTAAGCGCAGCATGTGGACGTATCGATCTCAACACAAAAATTTCTTTATCAAATTAAATCATTGGGTACTTTTGGATTCAAGTGCGATCTTATTTTGTATCAATGTATGTACTTAGTGAAATAACGTAATTGTATATAATACAAAAGATAAATAAAAAAATAACCCAACCTAAATACTTCATCCCTTTTTCCTAGCGGTACTTTATTACTTATTGCATTTCTATAAATCCGAGCACCTACGTACCAAATTTGAAGTCAAGCAGAGCATCAGAAGTGGATAATAAATAAATAAATAAATAAATAAATAATAACTCAACTTTCAAGATTCGTTTAAACGGTTGACAGTACCTTGTTAAGTTTCTTGCCGGATTCTTCCCAACAGGGTTTTTCCGAAACGGTGGTAGATTCTTCGATATTTGTGTTTGTTACAGACTAAATTGAGTGTGGACGTTTTGACTTTGACAATTGCAATTTTAATAAGAGTGTTAAACACTGGATTCTTCGTACATCTTCATCTTCTTCCGCTGTCTCGTCATTCAATATTTCATTTGGTACATCTACACTCTGTCTGTGCCCACAGTTTCCAATAATTACGAGACTTCCAGCGGTTCCAGCCTACGACCCAGGCAGAATGGGAATTCATTAAGAGCCATTCAAGTTATCACAATATGACTATTAGAGCTCCATTGAATTTTTAATTAAACTCGAGACGCCTAGCAAAGCCCCCGCGCAAAAACTAGTCAATGGGGAGTCAGTTAGCGATATTTTCTTGCACACTGTCAGCTCAACGTTTGCATAATCTTTTAACAGCAGCATAGCATAGTTATTGTTAACCCTGTAAACGCATCTTTCTTCAAACAATTATGTTGACAAACTGAACGTTCATAAATGTTATGTACTCGTAATGTCTAATCTAACGCCTGCCTCTATCTAAGACACATCTATACTAATATATAAAGCTGAAGGGTTTGTTTGTTTGTTTGTTTGTTTGTTTGAACGCGCTAATCTCAAGAACTACTGCTCCGATTTGAAAAATTCTTTCAGTGTTAGATAGCCCATTTATCAAGGAAGGCTTTACGCTATATTATATCATCACGCTAACTCCAATAGGAGCGGAGCGGAGCGGAAGAATGTTTCAAAATCGGGGGTTTTTCAAGTAAAACTTCTATATAGGCGCTAATCTCAGGAACTACTGCTCCGATTTAAAAATTATTTCAGTGTTAACACCAGGGGGGTGGGGTGGGGGGGGGCTTGAGGGGGGTAAGGGTGCGGGGATGGTGTGTGGGAGTTTTAAGGGGGGATGAACATTTCATTGATTTTGCCGTAGGATGCACCGTTGTCAAGATATTTGACAAAAACACCAAGGGGGTGGGGGGAGGGGGGTAGAGGGGGGTGAGGGTGCGGGGGAGGGGGTGCGGGGGCTTCGGAGGGGGGATTAAAATTTCATTGATTTGCACCGTTTTCAAGATATTTGACAAAAACACCAAGGGCGTGGGGGGTTGAGGGGGGGGAGACAGGGGGCTTCGGAGGGAGGATTAAAATTTCATTGATTTTGCCGTAGGATGCACTGTTTTCAAGATATTTGACAAAAACACCGGGTGGTGGGGGTGGGGGGGGGGGTTGTGGGGGTTGAGGGGGGGTGGGTGTTTGGGGGAGGGTGCGGGGGAGAGGGTGTGGGGGTGTTAAAGGGGGGATGTAAATTTCATTGATTTTGCCGTAGGATGCACCGTTTTCAAGATATTAGATAAAAAAAAAAACTTGAAGTAAAACTTGAAGTAAAACTTTTATAGGCCACGCTTGACTTGGGACGAACGCGGGTGTGCGGGGGGTGCTGTGTGGGAGGGCGTGCAGGGGGTGCGGAGGGGTGCGGGGGGAGGGGGTTCGGGGTTGTTGTGCGGGGGGAGTGCGGGAGGGAGCGGGTTGTAGGGTGCGGAGGGGTTGCGGGGGGGTAATTTTTTTAATATCGAGGAACTAAGGATTGCCATAATTGATGAAAAAGCAAATTGGATAAAAAAAATAAGCTGCCCAAATTACTAATTCCACGCGGACGGAGTCGCCGGCAAAAGCTAGTCAAATATAATACTGACCAGCCCGTAGGTGTAATGCAAGCAAAATACTAATCATCATCATCATCATCATCAGCCTATGTTCGTCCACTGCTGGACATAGGCCTCTCCATTGACACGCCACTGAGCACGATCCTCAGCCACTCTCATCCAGCTCTTGCCAGCCGCCCTGTGAAGATCATCGCTCCACCGAGTCTGAGGACGTCCCACGCTACGTTTGCCGACCCGTGGTCTCCACTCAAGAACTCGTCTACCCCAACGGTTATCGGTTCTTCGGGTTATATGGCCTGCCAAAATACTAATAACTACTTGTAAATAGGAATTTCATGATAAGGTTTGCAGCATACTCAGGACTATTTACCTACATGTCGACATTTGCTAAATTCTTCATGATATAAGAAACACAGCATAGCATAGCGCGAAGTACCTACATTAGAGTTCTTTTTAATATTCATTCTCGATGGGAACATTAATTATAGTCCTATTTTAGTTTTAAGTTATGAAAATGTCTAGACAAGCAGCCAGTTCCTAGAACCGGGGACAAACTTTTTACGCAGCTCAGCAGGTCGTCATTAATTAAAAGTGTTACTACGTGACTTATACCCATGATTTCACGGAAATATTACCTTAGGTCGTAAGTAGAACTTTTTTCACGTTTTTACTGTGAACATTGTAAAATTTAAGGGATTTAATTTAATTTAATTGTAATATTATAAAATATTTTGTGTAAGTACGGCGCCTGGCAACAAATTATACAATAATTACTACTCAACAAATGCGACACTTATTTGACAATCGCTGTATTAACTTACCCGTCTGCCCACCCCTGATGGTGTAAATAGCAGCAGACACTAAGTACTATTTTTGAGTTTCAATTTCCCAAAAGAATTAACTTCCTACGTGTCAACGGCAAAAGATGGGATGTACATACTCGCACTCTATTGTATGAATTAACGGACCACTGGCAAGGCCCAAATTTAGTCCATTTAAAGAAAACATTTAAGTTTTACGATTCCAAGCTTAAACTCTATTTTCATAAGACTGAAAACTTTTATTTATTACTATACCCTTAACCCCCTGCTTTGAAATATCTTACGAGAAAAATTTACAATCCTAAAGTTTGACACACGGTTGCTCGGACAACGCCATCTATTGATTACAAACGAAATTCACACGTCCTCTTGAAAGCCGAGATACAGGAAACCAATTTGATTGACACCATAGACTCTTGTCACAGTGTAATTTAAGTGATTCGCTAAGCATTGTTGTAGATAAATAAAATCATGTACTAAAATAAGGTTCCGTGGTGGCCTAGGACTCAAATTAGGTTTATGCTCCCTCAACGTTTTTGGACAGCGCCCTCTATTCTTGTTTAAAGTTAAAATATTATACCAGGCAATCCCATTACTGGGATATTGAGTACCTATCCTATGTCTCAATCCAGATGTTTGTCTTCCTGTACGCCAAGTTTCAACCATAATGCGTTTAGCCATTATTGTGTAATTGACTAAGAAATTTGTAACCTTTCCGCAAACTTTCTCATGTATAATATTAGCATGGTTATGTGTATGATCCGAGCGTCATTATAATTTCAGTACTTTATTTTGTGACAATATTTTTTTTTTTTTTTTCTATATTTTTTTCGAGGCTTCAGTGCACCTGTGTGACTATGCCAGCCTAATAAACCCCTTCTGAGCCCCGAGAAGTAAAGAACCAAAACAACTAAACATTCCCCAATGTTGTAACAATAACGTCCTCCACGAATCACTAAAACGCCCCTTAAGCAACTAAATCGTTTCTGCAATACAAAGTGAACTATTTCATAGGTAACGAAATTAAAATGAAAAGAACTTGAATTTCCTGGCAACTAAGTTCAATGGCGGTTTCCATGAACGAGCCCTTTGAAGTTTGCCTTTATTTCAAAGATCGACTACTATTTTCGTCTCATTTTGCTGGTATTTATGTGCGAGCCGCAGCTTGTTACGTAAATAAAGGAGCAAAATGTCAAAGCAGGAGGTGAACATAATTAATATCGAACACTTTGCATATAATGGCGGGAAGAAAACGAATTTCTACTAATAATACGTGGGCGACACCTGACATCGTGAAAACTGGTTTTATCGTGTTTTACGGAAGCTTTCATGTTATACTGGTAATAGTAAAGCACAGAGAGCACTTTCACGGGAGTTGTCTTTTGTTTATCTTTGCACTACATTTTTTCTGCCACTTTTCTTGGCGTGTAGTACCTACAGGATCTCTCAGGACTCAATAAATTCTCAGAAAATAGTA
The DNA here is from genome assembly GCA_947859365.1 of Archips crataeganus. Classification (NCBI taxonomy): domain Eukaryota; kingdom Metazoa; phylum Arthropoda; class Insecta; order Lepidoptera; family Tortricidae; genus Archips; species Archips crataeganus. The sequence goes on along the minus strand of OX402056.1, from coordinate 14,598,341 downwards.
AGTCGTTCACCGTCGTATTGCGCTTTGTGGTGAATGACTTGATGTGTAATTAAATAACATTGTACCTAGATATCTTAATAAAATATAAGGATAACTCACGTCTTTAATCGAGTTTAACTTGACATGTTTCGGGCTAATTCGAAGCCCTTCCATATGTCACTATGAGTGAGTCTGACGGTAGTTTCCTGTTTAAAGTGACATTGTAAATCTGTTCGAAAGTTAAATAAAATCAGTGAAAAGAAAGAGGGAAAAAAACGATTATATGCAACATGTCAATATTGCTCGAGGTACATTTTAAATACGGTACAGAAAATATCGTGAGGAAACCTGCATACATCTGAGATCAAATTCAATGGAGTGTGTGAAGTTTCCAATCCACACTGGGCCTGCGTGGGAATTACGGCCCAAGTTCTCTCATTCTGAGAGGAGCGTAGGCCTTTGCACTGCACTGTGGGCCGTATATATAGGCTGGGATGATGATGATGATATTTTAACACTATAAAAACATTTATTCAAGAGTCACTCCATGAGGCAGCGTCTGCTGTCATATTATTTACTTATGGGAGAAGTTAGCGCACGTTACTATCTTCGGTCATAACTACTTTGTCCCGGTAAATCTCAAAAATATACAATTAACGTCAGTTTTCCTTGGTATTGCTTGTAAGTACACTACGAAAGAGTCGGTTTGCCTGTGTATGTTTTCTACAGGGTTATTTGTAATTCACTAGCATCCTTTTAACCCTAAACTCCTACCACTTAAACAAATGTTTTTTCAAATATTATTTATTTTATTAGCAGTACGGCTGCTCACCGAATCTAAGATTATTTAAATGTTTTTTGTTTTAAGGCTTTTGTCATAACTTAATATTTTTGGTGTAATAACGTTTTGAAAATTTGAGACTACCTCCTATTTTTACGATACTCTGTGTATTTGTATGGGAAAAAAGTGCTTCATTTTAAAAAGTCGTAAAACAAAAAACATTTGTTTGAGTGATAGGAATTCAGGGTTAAGAGGATGTCAGTGAATTACAAATAACCCTGTATACTAGCACTTGATACTGGCCAGCAAAAGTAAAGCGTGCGCTCCAAAAAAGTAAACAATTTTAAAAAGTGATTTCTTAACAATACCACAGATAACTCTAAATTAAAAAATTAAAAACCCCCATTTCAATTTGGACACATATGATTTATGAAAATAAAGTAAATGCCCTTTATATGTCTAGGATCCCTTCCGCAGTTAGAAAAAGAGCTGATAGCTTTGAAACGGCTAAACCAATTTTTATGAAACATGTTTAGAACCATCGCCAAAAAACCCGCTTTCAAATACAAAAAAATCGCATCTAAATCAGTTGACACGTTTAAGAGCTATGATGCACACACACACACACACACACATATATAGCGGTCAAACTTATAACACCCCTCTTTTTATGTCGGGGGTTAAAAATATCCTTATTTGATCATTTTCACATCATAACTAAATTAATTTTAAACGTTAATGCCTGACTTTATAAACCTTAGCCCAACCATTGTTCATGATATTATAAATTTCCAATTTCATCCCAAAAGGTAACATTTCAATTCGAAACCGGGGCTCCAGATGTTCATAGAAAATAACTTATGCCTACTAAAATGAACCCTAAATCTCACCGAACGGATGGTTTTGTGCCAAGAATTTGATTTTGCCTAGCGTTTCGTATGTGACATCATTTGTTGGTTTTTCAGTAGATATAGCTTTAGCTAAAAAGGACTCTGAGCTAGTACTAAAATTCGCATATTTTGGTTTTAATTAAATTAAATAGGACCGTATGCCGTATATGCCTCTCTTGATTGATGACTCATACAACACTACTGGTACTATTCGAGTCACTGCTCATAATTATCTGCTCCAATAACATAAATCTGACGAAAAAGTGTTGGACATGCTAGAGGCATCCCGTTCATAAAGTAATTTGTTGGTAGTTTAGATGCATTCGAGAATCTTTTGAACTAAGCACAGCAAATTCGCTATCGTTATGCATGTAATATTCAAGTAAAAATTCTTCAAACTTCTTAGATATTTCTCTTTTCTTATTTTTTTATTTTATTTATTTTATATGAGATACAAAATAAGAATTATATTTATTCATAGAATACAAATATTAAGAAACAATAACAATAATTAAAACTTAACTATAAACCAGTAGACTAAAGTCTAAAAAAAGGCCCCTGTGGCATCGTACCCAAAAGGCTGGCAGCATTCCCTCGTTGAATGGCGATGGCGATTTATCTTTTACTTTCTTTCATTTTTCATTTCTTAACATGAGCCAAGTTGGTCCTTTGACGGTAGGTATATCCCTGATTATTTTATTTTGATTGAAAGGAGGAACTAGTTAATTAAATGCCATATGCCATCCTATGCTTCTTATATAAGCAAGTGCCTTATGCGGGGAGCAGGTTTTTGCCATATATAGCCTCATCACAGTAATCGCTTTATGTACTTTCAATACAATTATGTGCAACATCAGGTGCACAAGCTTCGCAATGTGCTCTCCGTCTTATAATAAGTTGGTCCTGAAACAATAAAATGTAGGTGGAAGAGAAACTCTCATTACTTTCAGTCAGTACTTAACTGATAGTTTATTTAATAATTTAACTTACATCGGTTCTTGTGTGTAACTTCTTACGTTAAAATTATAATAGTTTGAAGTAAAATAAATTGCAGTTTTCCACTCAAAGATTCCTTCTGGTCTACTTTTTTAAATTCACAACCTCGCTCGGAGTTGCCATTGCCGAAAAAATCATAATAAGGTAAAAGAGCGTGGGTAAATGAAAATATAAAGCCGTAATTCAGTACGCAGTTTTTTTTCGAGACTGAATATCCGATAAACAGAAAAATAGTCACTCACCGAGTTTATAAAAATACAGTACAAATTAATTTGGTTTTTTATAGTTTTTGCAACCGCCAGGAGGAGCTAAAGGATGTCTGTCTCAAAGATGTCCTTTTGTTCAGCAGGAGAACGAGAAGATTCGAGGAGAATCGCTGTGTGGGAGCGCTGCTGGGACAGTAACCTGTCGGCTCCAACCACGGGGAACTGGGCTGAATGACTGTGCAAACGATCGACAGCCCGCCTGACTCAGCAAGGCGTCCCCATACATCATCATCATCATCATCAACCGCCAGAGGCTAGTTCCATTTTTAATTTGTACAAACATATTTGTGGAATCTGTAGCTCTCATAAAATAGTACTGTTTCACGTCCACATTCATTACATTTTAAGATCTCACTCATTGTTTTGTGCCGATAACGTGACGCAATAGAATTGCAATGTCGATAAGACAACTATTTTCATATTTATTACATTAGAATGTCATAGACGATCATCGATGAAGGTCTACTCTACAGAAATCTACTGCGACAGAAATTCTTATTTGATCCATACTTGGATCTACAGAAAAAAAATATTGTATCTTTCCATTTTAGATCTAGATAATGGATTTACTGAGATTAAAGGAATATTTAATGTGTGATTTTTTTATGTGAGTTATCGGACCACTTCATTGTTGACACACATCATTTTAATGCAATTCTATGTCGGCTTCCTCACGATCCCCTGATTGGTAAATTCGTAGTGTAATGTCGTACATAAATTCCAAAAAAACTTAAAGGAGCAAGTCTGGGTTTGAATCCACGACCCTCTGCTTGAGATATCATAGGTCAGACCACTATACTACGCTGAAAACTGCAACGACACCAAACTAAAGCAGATTTAGAAATAAATTTACAAACACAAACTCATTCATTGCACGCGTAATTTCAAGCGCTGTTTTCAAAAACTCTTTCACGGCATTTTCCTGGCTTTTCAATACCAGCACCAAACGTATCTCGCTGCTTGAATTAAGTATTCACTGGGTAGCATGTTAATTAATCTGCTGAGAGCATTAGTAAAAAGCCAGCTTTTCAAAGAGTTACACGATGTTGGCTAAGTCTTTATGTGCGGAATTGACGAAGTGCATTTACGTGAAGAATGAGGCTGAGGTTGGATGAAAAACATAGCATTTTCCAGTTGCAAAACCTCTCTACCTTATTTTTCGAAAAATATTTTTTTATTTCCAGACGTATTTTTAAATAAATGAATCTCAGAAACCAAAATAAAAATAAAAAAGCAGGAAATAAATCTAACCTAACTTCTACTTTGTTTGTTGTACTTTCAGAAAATGTTGGAAATAGCTATATTTGTTAGCTTATGTATGTATCATCAATTTAACAAATTAAATCAGCAAACATTTACTAATCCCTTTGCACACCCAAATCGAAAGACCAAAATATATTTTATAAAGAGGTCACACAAAACAAATCTATTCAGAACAAACCTTTTATACACTTTGTATGAAAAATTACATTCTGAAGCGCAGATGAATTTAACTCCAGTTAATTACGTTCTTGAAATAACTCTTCATTTCAGATAAATTAGTTTCACTTGTCTTGAACGCAACTTGTTCATTAGCGTTTAAATAAATTCATTAATAAGCCTCAGTGACGGCAGTCAACGAACAAATCTATAAATCAAATAGTGAGGGAGTGTCACAGACAAAAGGACGAAAACATAACCCCGGGTGACACACTGAGTATAAGGACGCCACACATCCTGACTGAGTTTCAAGAATATTACTGATACTTATCAATTCACAAACCAGAAACCTTATTATTATCTAACGCACTTGGAATCACAATTTTTTTTTGCCAGTATAATATAATAGGACGAGAATAAAAGGAGATGGTTAATGTGATCGCAAGCGTTCGCGCGTTAGACAATACGGCCTCAGATCACAAGTGCCGCAGAGCAGAGCTGATGACCGTCGGCGTAGACTGGTTCTTGAGTGGAAAAGTGTAGTGTGCCATGTACTAGTTAGGTGGGAGGGGGTGGAATTAGAGGAGGAGAGCTAAAGCTGTACCATATTGGCGCTCCATCAGAGAGGCCTATTGTCCGTCAGTGTACTGACACAAGGATGATGATTTTGACTTTCATTTTACTTTTGTTCACTCTAATAGCTCTAGTCCGACTCCTCTTACATTTTGATCTTGGTAGGGTCTTTACTGCTTCTGCTGGTTTTATGAAATAAAACATGATATGCCTGGAATTTTACTCTAGTAACATTTCTTTCTTATAATTAGTTCATAGAATCAATTTATTCATTGTTCTAATTCAGCTGAATTCATATGATTGTATACTTGAGGCTATTAACAAATAACACCAGCTAACCTAAATGTAGTCACACTAACCCCACTTGTCTTGTACTCAGTGTTTGTCAACCAATCAAACCCTGTATTATCACAGTTTACTCCATTTCCAAAAGCGGTTCCCACAAAGATCTTTCTTCACATTCGATGGCACGCACATTAATCTATGTAACGGTCGCGTATAACTTAGCGTGAACTTTTTCAGTTACCGATGCATCGTGTACAATGAGACATTTTGACATAATAGATAAAACTTTTGTCGTTGTCTTGAAGGCTAGGTACTTCCCTTTTTCTTCAGAGCGTTTGCTCCAACCATTGGCTCAATCAACCTCTCTACTTTAGTCCGTACGTACGTGGCCGCTATAATCAGATTAACTAAAGAAACTAGACCTACCTGCGCAGAAGACACGTTTTAGAAGAGCGGGAAATACAATTGACCAATAGGCATACTCCACGCACGGCGCGTCTTTTTCCTGTACCGCTATTAGTGGGTTGTTACCGCCATGTTAACGCGCGTCGCGTGGCATGTTAATCAGCCGCCATACTTCCGAGTGAATAAGACGGATAACAGGTGTACCTACTGTAATTTTCACCGTGTAGCTATATGATATAAGACTGATTTAAAGTTTGAATCTTATCTTCGGCTATCATCGGAATAGTTTGTTCGTGTCTGCGCGGCCGAAGATGCACGACGCGCCATATAAAGTGTGTATTACTGTAACATGAACGTGCGCACTTGGTCGCACTTGGTTTCTGTAGTTAATCTAGTTGTTGCGGCCACTGGTCATGGTCGTGGCCGTCTAATCTCTAGTATCTAGTGCGCGAGGTGCCTAAGAGGTCTGTAACTTTTTACGTCATCATCATTAATTTAAGAGCTTAGCTCTTGTCGGTGGAGTAATAGTTGTCTTTTTACGTATACGGAGGTAAATAATTTGACTGTCATCGCAATATTATACCAAACTATGCCATAAATTCGTATTATGCGTCTGTGTTCAAAGCCCTTATATTAGCTTCACTTGCAACTCAATTTTTACCCACTTCCAAAAGTTCAATTGACTTAATGCTTGGTACATTTATGGGGCTTAAATAAGTATTAAATTTACTGATAGCAAAAAAAGTTGCCTAGACAAAAGTGTAATTTTTACAAAAATATGTTGTCCTCTTTTCGATCCTCATTTCGCTATTATTATTGAGAGTGGACAAGTGAAATACTTAATCCTGCTAAGTATTTAGATCAGATTGCATCAATAATCACGAAAGCCTATTATGTACAACATGTAATCTCAATTACGATTGTCTCAATATCAATCAAATGCCAACCGCTATTCTTTGTAACTAACATTTCTATCAGTAATTCAACACCGAAATCCTAATCATTACACGCCCCCAGACGTTAACATCGCATTACACTCACATACATAAAGCCGATGAAAATCGCCTTTAACCCTAAACTGATTCCGAACCAAAGGTCGTTAAGGAAGTAAATGTACCGGGTACCTTTGCCTTCCGAGCGATTTATCTACCTTAGCGAGCCGCGCGCCATCTATCGCATGTCGTTAAAAATGACAGCTTCATGTTTTTCCATGCGACACATCCAATATCAGGCTCTTTTACATATTTTTCAATTTAGGAGCGAAATCGACCGGCGCCGCTGCTTATAAATAAAGCCGCGCGGAAGAGATTTGTGGGGATTTTTATACGAAAGCATAGCTTGGAGATGATGGAAAGGCTTTAGGACGTGTTGTTCCGTACAGTGTGTTTGCGAAGTTACATTGCGTTCGTGACAGTAAACAACTGCTAAGCTGTTATTTATAAATCACAGTATTCCCTGACCACAGAAACACGGAAACAGTAGTTTACCATGGAATTTGACTTATTGCAGGAAAGTCTCAACTTAAAGTCTCAATAGTATTATAAACTTTAATGAACTAAGTAAGAGCTACACTAGCGTTTTTTCCGGCAGTTTCTCGGCGGAGCGGGAATGCGGCGTGCACGCGTCGTGGACGCGGCGAGCACGCGACGAGCACGCTACAATATACCGAGAAACCGCTGGCAAAAACGCTAGTGTAAACAAGCCCTAAGGAGTTACCTTGGTTCATAAAAACTTGACAAGTTTTTATTATGAACTAAAACAATTAATTAGTTTTTATTATAACTTAACTTGACATTTGTGTGTCTTTCGTCTATCACTTTGTCATTTAGTTTTGGGCAGACACAAACAATCAAACGTTGTGCTATAACAGTTTTCTTACTTTATGTAAAAAAGGGATTTATTTTCATCAAATATCGGATTAGAAAAGAACGTTATACTTGAATATCTTCTCATTCACCAATTGAGCTTCTATTTCTAGTTGGATTTTAGCTAAGAGTTTAGTTTGAGAGTTAATGTTTCCAATAAGTCTACAGCATACTTTCTAACTTTAACATTTTTTCATTTCTGATATTAAATATTTTTATTACGAGAACACAGTATCCACAAATTGACATTATTATGTACACTATGATCTGCCTCATAGACATACAGAATTTTATCATCTACACATCATCATCTACTACTACCATCATCTACTACTATCATCTACTACTTGCTAATATTATTTAACTATGTAAATGGTCAAAAAATAAACGTAAAAGATTTCTTTCCATTTAAAGACTTCTACCTCCTTATTCATAAAAAACTTGGTTGCTAAACTTCTGTTAGTTTAGGATTTGTTTGTTTTTATCAATCAATTTGACATTACGTACGTAAAGTAACGTAATTTATCTACGACAGTAAACTTTACAATTAATTTCTACATTTACTACCAACTACAAATAGTTATCTGTAAACTTTTTAAATAAGAAATTATCAGTATCAACGATTTCGCCGTAGATGCTGCCGACAACTTTATCTCGTCCGATCTCGTCACGAAATTAACAAGGCATTTATTGGCTCTCTAAAATGATGACACGGCTATTTTTTCACCAGCTTAAATATCAACTTCTTGTACCACTTTTACTTTGACCGGAACATATGTAATTAATAGGCGAAATTCATAAGTACCTACCTAATAATTATGTAGTTAATCTATGTAAACTCACATGACATTACCTAACGTGACTGATTGACTTATTCCTACACAATTGTACATATAAATTATACATAGTGTTCGGCAGGTCGTGTGCGAATTGACTAGAGCGGGTTAGTGAGGAACATTTGCAACACATTTTTCCAACGGCCTTTTTTCGGTAATTTCCAAAAACTTCAAAAAATTGTAAATATTTAACACTACAATTGAGATGTTACTCGAATGTGACTCGAATTCACCACAAGTGCTATCTTTAATTCGACTGTTACTGTGAGAGTTCTACGCCATTATTGATTGTACTCTCCTCTCTCACAACAAAATTGCAATTTGACTTAAAAATTTGAGTCAATCAGATCAGTGTCCCTTTAAACGAAACGTGATATAGAAAGTGAACGTAATAACTATCCATACAATCGTGCAATTGTACCGATTGTACGTACGAAGAGTTACACTAACAAAACTTTTAATAAACGAAACTGAAAGTCAATGAAGCCGCTGTATTGGCACGTGCTGTTTGGTACAAAGTGATCACGTTTAGGACGTGGTTAATGGTTCAGCGGGCATGCTTGATATATTGTTACCACACCATCGATAGTTTCACAATCGATAGTTTTCATCTACAATTAAATAAGCCGCACCATCAATAGAAAATCGATACTCGACTAACGATCGGTAACAGTAATATTGCAAAAACAGTTCGAGATATTGGTTAAGTACTAGTTATATTGGTTAAGTTGACTCCAAGTTTGATAGCAATACATGCAGTAGCCTCAACATGGGTATATTTTATGGACTGTTATTGGAATGCTATTTAATAAAAATTAAATATGGAATGAAAAGTCATTTGCAGTGTTGGTGAGTTTTCAATTTCAATTAACAATTGTGTCTGATAAGTATTAAATAAGTACGTGTACGTAAAATACAGTTGGGTACGCTTTGAGGTATTGAAATTTAACTGCCTAAATTGTCTAGAAATATAATAGGGATGTTGACACCAATAAAAAATAATTTGAAGACACGAATCCAGTAAAAAAACGCTTTATTTCAGCCCTGAAAGTCAGATTAATTTTCGATTAAATGCAAAATTAGATTTTTTGTTGCTTTAAAACAAATAAATAGTTAGTTGATTGAGCATTGCGAACAATGACGTCATATGTCGCTATTGTCATTCAAAATCTATGGGAAATTGTGTTTTGACAGCTCATAAAAAGAACGTCAGTTGATTGGTGGTGTCAACATCCCCATTGCTTGCCGTATAATTCTGTTACTTTCAAGCTGCAGGCTTGTTGTCTACTAACGTTTCTGACGCTTGCCTTCGCTTTCACCATCTCTTTCTGTCATCACTTTATACCGTTTGACAGTAAGAAATAGTGATTGCGAAGGCAAGCCTCAGAAGCGTTAGACAATACGGCCACAGGTGTATGTATTGAGTATTGTGATACCAATTAAAGAAATCTGCGGATTGGAAGAAACATACCCGCGGTATGTTTGGCCACAGTACTAAATCACCTCCAAATTGGTGAAAGTAGATTGTTTTCATTATTCTGAACGTTGAAAATACACGACAATTTACAGCGTTGGTATTTTAAAACCAGAAATTAATTGAGTTCAAAGTTGTTAAAAATGTTCGACAACTTCATTTCATTTGTTAAAGCTGTAGTTATTACGATATTTTTTTGTACTCAGCACAGTTTTTGATAAAGTTTTCACGAATTCCTTACTTGTTACTAAATAGCGCCATGTTATTTTTAAGAAATGTTGGACTAGATATTATTTTTTTGTAACTAATTACAGTTTTAGAAAGTGCTGAGTTTATTTGCGCTGGGAAATTAGCTAAACAAATACATTGTTAGGTACGTACAAAAGTTTTACGTAATACATACATACCTATTTGTTTTTGATGTTTTCGCAAAGTGACATTTTTATACGAGACACTAACTTAAAAATCCTAGAAAGACCTTATTAGTAAAAATTTTGCTGACTTAAGACTCTATTCGTCTTAACTCCAAAGGATCTCAAGATACTCAACAATTGATACCGAGAATGTGATAACCTCTTCTAATAATTTATGTGCACAGCACACTTTTTTTATTGCATACGCACGATTTATGCAGACGGCACATACACAAGGTCCCATTGGTACCAAGGTTCTTACGCCTCTATGATTTATACTGTGAACTCGAAAGAGGTTCCGCCATCCAGTTTAATATCTTTGATTTACGATAGAAACTACGCGCATAAGTGCCAGTTCCCTCGATGATATGTGGAGAGACTGTTACGATTCACTGTTTTTTTTTGTTTTGAGAATAATGACATAGTGTGGCCGTTTTAATAACCGGCCAGTGATGTTCGCTTAGTAGCCGTGTAGCCCAAGGCGCGGGTTTTACAATTTATTCTGATATGCATTTTTAAGCGAGAAAGATTCCGTCGGAGATTGCGAGATGATAATCCTAACCGTGGACTTGTTACGCTTATTTAAGCACCTTTTGTTGTTTTTAGGAATATTAAAGTAAGTTTAACATTTCCACCTTACAGCATAATGGAAAGGATAACATTTCGAGTCACGTTTCTTTTGTGTTTGAGACTAGGATTATTCTTGAAATATTTTAACAATTAAAATATTGTTGAACTTGATATTAAGTTTGTTGCAGTAAAACCCGTAAATTCTAACGGAAAGAAACGGATGTTCTATCCATTTGTTATAAATGATAGGTAAAAGACAAAATAACGTTAAGTTAATAGAAGCTTCGCGAGCGTTTATTAATAAGGAGGTTATTTCATCTTGTTAGTGTCTGAACGTTGCTTCGTTGATAGAGGTCTAAATTACAAATAATAATAATATAATAATAATAAATATTAGGGGACAATCTTACACAAATCGACCTAGTCCCAAACTAAGCAAAGCTTGTACTATGGGTACTAGACGACGATAAACATACTTATATAGATATATAAATACTTAAATACATAGAAAACATCCATAACTCAGGAACAAATATTCGTGCTCATCACACAAATAAATGTCCTTACCGGGATTCGAACCCAGGACCTCTTGCTTCGTAGGCAGGGTCACTACCAACTAGGCTAAAGCGGTCGTACAAAAAAGTAGAGTAATATTTATATTTTGTAAGAATTACTTTCTTGCATACTAGACAAACGAGCATGCAGGTCACCTAATGGTAACCTATACGCCACCCATGGGCACTCGCGACTCCATGGGAGTCAATGGTGGGTGCTGAATTTTGGATTACAAATTCTTTACTTTTCAACACTGTTAATTCTGAGTTAAAGTAAAATGAGCCTCAAGACAAGATATTCTATGTTATTCAGAAACATTGTGTAGACAGTCAACATATTTTACAGTGCTGCATTACCAATCATGTAATATAGTTAGAATGACATTAAACGCAGCCACGTTTGCCATTATAATTATGCTTATTTGTTAAGGAAACATGTAGGCTCAGAATTACCAGTGTCGCTGTCTCGCAGCCATGTAAGACTTTCTATAATGCCATGTTAATCCCTACAATTATCTAACAACAATCAGTTTATACGGAACACAAGTCCACGCCTCTTTCAGCTTGCATTTGATCTTAATGCTATTTCTGAACCTAGCTTATCTTAGGACACTGATGAATATATATTGTCTTTGTCTTTTTTATCGTTGAATAGACCATTTAAGAACAAGCTCTGTAAGCAAAAAAATCGTGCCAATTCTTTTACTACCAATTTAAAAAGAATAAAACACTTCTTTACTCAGAGAAAGTTACCGGGAAATTAAGACAAATAATTGTTTCTTGTTACAATGAGAGCCATCGGTTTGAGGGTTCGCCATGTGCCGTGCATGCTCTGTTTGAAATCTCCTTCAAGCGCAAACAAGAAAAACATTGTTATTATAAAATACAAACTTAACCGGCAACTCTAGAAACTCATGCCGAACAGTTCAATACATTACGCCTCTGAAATAAGGTCGCAGCTGTTTTGTAGAACTGCAAATCTTTAAATGTTTTTGAAACTAAAGGGCTCTTTAGCACATGACAGTTAGATTCTGAAGCTCTACGATATTTTTCCAAAGAGATGGTGCAAACAGAGAATTATGAAGTTGTTTGTGAGAATGAGTTACGATTTTCAAACTATACAAGTACCACAATTAAAATCTTTATAAAACTCAGATGTCGCATCGTTTCCTCTAACAATCATCTATGTTTTCTCAGGATGGTACAAAAATTAGGCAAAAGAATTCTGCAATGGGTTGATGTTTACTCAATTTAACTATGTGCAAAATCTTTCCGGAGATTAAATTCATTTGAAAACCGGACGCAACAAAGACTGGAATTGTTTATTCAGAAGTGGCAAGGCTTCGAAAATGGCAACACTTGCACAAACAATAGCCGAGAAATATCAACGATGGTACTTCACTCGTCTACATAGGGCTGAGTTTTCTTTAATCATAAGTAAGGGTAGCGGTACTATTTATTTTGTGTTGCTGTACATAATCCTTTTTGTCATTTCGTGATGGCTGTCACTGTCAAAGTTGCCAATAATTGTTTATGTTCCCTTTTCGAATGAAGGCCCGTAAATGGCATGCTTTGTACGTCTTTGTACAAAATAAACATCGTAAATTATTGTCAGTCCCTGTTTTGTCTAGTCCTTGTGCCACACAAATAGATTCTTTGTGAGATTTGGAGCGTAAAATGTCGCATTATGAGTGTTATGTAATTAAACGCTACAGATAAATTTTTAGTCTTAGCCTCTTCTTCATCTCAGATTCTTGGACTCCGTTACCTAATAAATGATTAGTAGTAGTAAGTAAATAAGTAATAATAGTAATAGTAGTAGTAATAATGAGAACAAAAGTTTAGTTTGTTCTTTAACATAACCATTCACTTTTTAATAGAGTCCATACAGCTTTGTAACGAATTTCTGATTTGCGTGTTCGTTAAAATAGTTTAAAAGTAAAACAAAATAATCACGAACTCAAAGGAAAACGATGTCATTCATGAATGCAATAAAAATGTAAACTGTGGAAACAGCAACACAGGTAATAACTAAACTCAACTAAACAACGGGACTAAAGGATGGCCTTTTTGATGTGATACATTTAATGTTTGTAACAATACTTTTCTTTCCGCATGGGTTCAGTATTAATCCAAGAATAATAATAATAGTCACTAGGTACATATTTTTATCGTTTTGGTAAAATATTTTATATATGCGCGTCTGTACGATGTTAAAAAAACTCAAACGAAACTATGAACACCTAAAGGCTTTTTCTTACCAATGGAAATAAATATATCATAAAAAGGAAATGGGGCATATTTCCACCCACAAAATGTTTCTGAGTAACGTATCGCAAACAATCAAAGGGGCAAGTAAACCTCTTCGCTCACACATTCCGTTTATTCGCTTTTAGGACCGACGTGAGTGGAACATTTTCGATATGATCAATAAAGGCTTTCAAGTATTCACGTTTTCGAAAGGTCTGAAAGAAATGATTGTTAGACACCATGTTTATTTGATATACACCGTGAAATTTTAGTGGTTGTTTCCCGAAGCGAGGTGATTTAGTATCGATTGTACAATCGATTTATAATTACTATTTTGACTAGAGTCAAAAATCCAATTGTGAAAAACGAAAGTCGAAAATGACCGCAAACCAATAGTAACGCTTCGTTGGTACCTTACCTATCGTACGATCGTACGCTACTTGTACCAATGAAGCGTTACTATTGGTTTGCGGTCATTTTCGACTTTCGTTTTTCACAATTGGATTTTTGACTCTAGTCAAAATAGTAATTATAAATCGATTGTACAATCGAAACTAAATCACCTCGTTTCGGGAAAACAACCACTAAAATTTCACGGTGTAGATGGTACTCGCAATAACAACTTGGACTTTCTTAATTCATCATCATCATTTCAGCCGAAAGACGCCCACTGCTGAACATAGGCTTCCCCCAAAGCTCGCCAAACAGATCGGTCCTGCGCCATCCGCATCCAACGCATTCCCGCAACCTTAACCAGGTCGTCGCTCCATCTCGTTTCTTAGTAAATATAATAATAATAATAATAGGTATCACGGGACAATTTCACACGAATTGACCTAGTCCCAAACTAAGCAAAGCTTGTACTATGGGTACTAGACAACGGATAAACATACGTATATAGATAAATACATACTTATATACAATTAAACATCCAAGACTCGAGCACATATGTTCGTATTTTTCATACAAATATCTGCCCCGACGCAGGAATCGAACCCGGAACCTCAAGCTTCGTAGTTAGGTTAACCACTAGGCCATTAGGTCGTCATATAAATGTTTACTGCTTTATGCATAAAAATATAAACATCTTATAATATTAACTGTAATTGATCCTATCTTCGTACCAATTTCAAAATCCTGTAAGGAATATTATGTTTTTAATAGCTGAACGAATCGTAAGATTTAATAAAAAAATAAAAAAGTTCGTGTCCGTGTATCACCGGACGGAATTCAAACTCATATCTTCTAGCATAATGCAAGTGATAACGTTTTCGGATTGGTAGGAGGGGATGACGTGGAGCAGTTGGTAGCATACTTGGCGCGAATAGCGAAGAGATGCGGGTTTGAATCTTGTTAGAGACGTTAGAGTAAACATTCACGTTTTAAAAAATCTTGTAACGAAGATCATCGAAGTTTTATACAAATTTAAAATTAAAATACTAGTACC
This sequence comes from Archips crataeganus, assembly GCA_947859365.1. Classification (NCBI taxonomy): domain Eukaryota; kingdom Metazoa; phylum Arthropoda; class Insecta; order Lepidoptera; family Tortricidae; genus Archips; species Archips crataeganus. Next base: position 14,583,338 of record OX402056.1, on the reverse strand, counting down.
GATCGTCGTTATCTATTAATCTAGGTACGCCAAAAAGATTAATTACAAAGTAAAAACAACAAAAGACAGACATAGTTTTGAGGGATATCATAGCAGCCAGCCAAACTTTATAATCGCTCGTAGGATTGACGGCGCCGATGGCGCTGACAGGTTTTCGAGTGGCGTCCGCGGACCGGAAGGCGCAGAATGGAACGACGACCTGGTTGAGGTTGCGGGAACTCGTTGGATGGGGATGGCGCGGGACCGATCTGTTTGGCGAGCCTTGAGGGAGGCCTATGTCCAGCAGTGGACATCTTTCGGCTGAAATGATGATAATGATGATGACTTGTACCGATCGTCGTTATCTGTTCATCTATATTTTTATAGCAGGTAAGCCAATAAGATTCATTACTACTAAGTAAAAACAACAAAAGATAGACCTAGTTTCGTGGGATTCCACAGCAGCCAAACTTTATAATATCACTTTTCCTTTTTTTTGAACTATTATTTTGTTGATTTTTCATTTACAAATCCACCATTTCTACTTAGGCAATAATAATTATTGTTAAATTCCAAAAACATTTCTATGTCGTTTGGTGGGAAGTTGCTGCTTCATAGTAAAATTACTGCCAGCACATTAATTAGGTTAAAAGCATTGTTATCTGGTTGTGAAACCTATTTTAATATTACTTAGATTTAAGCCACAGTGATACCTACTTTATTAATTTTACAACGACATTTTAACAAACATAAAAATATTTTGTGTGGTTTTTCACAATTTTTTCATCATTATCATCATACCAGCCTATATACCTACGTCCCACTGCAGGGCACAGGCCTCCTCTCAGAATGAGAGGGCTTGGGCCATAGTTCCTACGCGGGCCCAGTGCGGATTGGGAATTTCACACACACCATTGAATTTCTTCGCAGGTGTATGCAGGTTTCCTCACGATTTTCTCCTTCACCGTAAAGCTCATGGTAAATTGCAAATGTAATTTCGCTCATAAATTCGGAAAAACTCAGAGGTGCGAGCCGGGATTTGAATCCACGGCCCTCTGATTGAGAGGCCATAGGTCAAATCGCTAGGCCAGCACGACTTTTTATTCACGTCACCATTTCACAATTTTTTTACAAGTCACAATTTTTTATTAAGTATGAATTCAAAAAAATGTAAAAAACAAATAACCAACTAAAAAACATCAAAAAATAAGAATACTTAAAAACAAGTTACATGCCTGACACACCGTGTCAATCTCACACAATATCGTAGTTACGAAACGTACACAGATTTAATTTTTTACCACTTGAATAGCTAATTGCCACCATTGGCTAAAAAACTTAGATAATTTTATAAGTCGTAAAAGAACACATGTTTGCAGTGTGTTTGCATATTTAATCTCGTAGTAGCTGATAATACAGGGTGACACAAAAATGATGATACAAAATTAGTGCTGGACAATATTATAAGCTTTGCTTAGTTTGGGACTAGGTCGATTTGTGTAAGTTTGTCGCCTAATATTTATTTTAGTGTCCGACCGAAATTTCGGTTTCGGTTTCGGTTTCGGCCAATTTCGGCCAAAAAAGTGATTTCGGCCGAGGTTTCGGTTTCGGATAGAATCCGGCCGAAACCTTCGGCCGGGCCGAAATTACTTCGCGGCCTCTCGCGGCTCTCGCATCGGGAGCGCTCGGCTTAATTCGACACGCTCGGCCGGGTAGGTATAGGTAATGCATCGGCGGCCGGCCCAGCTGGGACCAGCGACAGTAGATAAGATAAGATAAGATAAGATAATTTTTATTTCATAATTTGCAGTACAAAGTAACAAAAGATACAATATTTTATAAAAAGTCTATGTAACACGTGTGCCTGCACTAGGGTTACCAGACAACTCTGTGTCGCAGGCTAAAACGAGCTATCATAAATTAAAATTAAAATAATTAGCTAAGCTTAAACAGTGCAAATAGGTAAAAGATAACGTGAAATCGGAAACAATAAAAAGTAACCAATTATTCTAGTAATTACAGATAAATCAATTAAAACTAATAGTCTAAAAGGGTACATATAAACAAATATTATCATCATACATGTAAATTAAAGTCAAATACTTAGTCAAGTACTTACTTACTGTCAGTGCAATATTTAACCGGGTCAAAGCAGACGCGAAGGTTGCTGACTAAGAAAACTCACGGTTCTTAACTTAAGTAGTTAATTACAATACAATTCATGTTATTAGGTCAGCTATGTGGTCAAAGTCTATTTTATATACTTGTAAATTAACAAAAAAACAAAAAGAAGTTAAAATTACTACTACATTACACTGATACACTCGAGAAAAACGATATAGCCGTAGATATAAATTGTGACTATTAGTTGCCTTCGTAATCTATTGTACTGATATATCTTTTTTCAGCCATAATTTTTGCTGGACAACCAGCAGCACCTGTGATATGGTTGCTTGGTTTTTTAAAACGCAAGCAAGTAGCGCTCTTTGGATCGTCTGACTTCTTTTGGCATTCTTTCAGGGTGTGGCCTAGCTCGCCACAGTGGCCGCAGGTGACGGTTGACTCCCGACAAAACTTGGCAGCATGACCATATTGCTGACACTTATAACATCTTGTGTCCAAAGTAAAATCTCTAACAGGGCAGGAAGACCAATTAATAAAGACTTTGTCTTTAGTAATTAAGACCTTACGAATAGCTGCAGGAACTTCTATGACATGATTACAAGTTTCTGAATCCTTTTTTCCCGACTTGTGGCTCATCTTAATAGAGTTCAAAAACGTATCGAAACTAGCACATTGAGGATTATCGGCTAAGTTTTGGTGGTACAAACAGGAAACAACGTCAATTTCCAACATAGATGTGGGCACTCCTATAATTACTATTCTAGGCCTACGTTTCTGCGTTTCATCGATCGTAAGGCCTGAGTTTTTTATCTGGGCGGATTGTTTCAGTTTCTCAATATCCTCCTTTGTATCTGTGCTAATTACGACACCACCGTTCCGAGTCTTGCGCAAACCTTTAACGTGCAGTTTCATCTGTTCGGGGTTGATCAGTTTCTGGACAAGAGATTTCGTCTCATCGCTAGATTTTAATTTGTCGTTGGGATAAATGGTCACTGAATTGTCATGTTCGGGCTGTATGAAATTAGTAGGACTTTTCTTTACCATGTCTGCAAAGGAAGCCCCCGTCGTGGATGGTTTTACTGACTCCTGAATACACAGCTTGAGGTCTTGGAGCTGCTGCGAAAGTCTAATGTCTCCCTGTAAGGTCTCGACAGATGAATAAGCTTGCACGGTTTTCTGCTTAAGGGACTGGTACGCCACTGCCATTTTAGATGTGCCATGTCCTACTTTTCGGCATAAATTACTGATGCGTAATTTCTGTTCAGTGTTCAACTTTCCTGCTTCTGTAATGGCGCACACCTCATTTAGGCAGTCGTCAATTTTCTTCATCCAGTGTTGAATTTCTGGAGTTGAAATAAGGTCAGGCTTATCTTCGTCTGCCTGGTGAGGCTGCGGCGCTGCAGGGCGGGGCGTGGGAACGGTCGCGGGCGGCGGGGAGCGCGCGGTCCTGCTACTCCGGTTAAACGGACTGTTTTCCATGTTCAGATATTTGAGATGTTACGTATGAACATTTCTCATATCAAGTACACTTAAAAACACCACAACACTTGACACATACCTAAACGTATGACACGATTACTTTTCTACCGACTTAGTAAAACAAGGTCACGAATCAGCATGCGATTATTCAATTATTTTTACAATTTATCGACACGTCTGATCTTAACGATGATCTCGAAATCAATCCCGAAATAGTATGTATGAGTGTTGTTTATTTATTAAATTTTTATTTACTTTTTAGAATCTGTTTGGCGACCGCTTTAGCCTAGTTGGTAGTGACCCTGCCTACGAAGCAAGAGGTCCAGGGTTCGATCCCGGTAAGGGCATTTATTTGTGTGATGAGCACGAATATTTGTTCCTGAGTTATGGATGTTTTCTATGTATTTAAGTATTTATTTATCTATATAAGTATGTTTATCGTCGTCTAGTACCCATAGTACAAGCTTTGCTTAGTTTTGGACTAGGTCGATTTGTGTAAGATTGTCCCCTAATATTTATTTATTTTGTTTATTTTATTTGTTACTGCATTTTATGCTGTGATTAATGAACAATACGTTTGATATTAGGATTGTGAATTTAGTTTAGACGTGATAAGAATAGGTTGTTTGTTTTGAATAATATAATACCAATGCCAAGACATTTTTCATTAAAAATAAACGTTTTTTATTTTGTTTAACAAAAAAAGTAACTGTTCTCATATAAGAAATCCTTGCAATAACCTTTTCCTTACGATCTGTACAGTAATTTTGAATATTTTGTTTGATATGATACGTCTTCAAAAATTTCGGTTTCGGTTTCGGTTTCGGCCGAAATCAGAAAAAACCCGAATATTCGGTTTCGGTTTCGGTTTCGGCTAAAAAACGTGTTTCGGTCGGACACTAATTTATTTATTTATTTTTTATAATGCTCTTACTCATTTGTTTTAAATAGTCTTATTAAATTTGAGGATACATTGAGTTCGTGGTTTCATTTCAATTAAGTAAGTACTTACCTATGAACATTCTAAATTTTATCAGACTAATTTAAATAAAACCGGCCAAGAGCGTGTCGGACACGCCCAAGATAGGGTTCCGTAGCAGGTACGAAAAAATCTTTGCATACTTTATTAATATGGTTGTTTTGGTCCCAACTCCCACCACGCACAGAATTTCAACGTCGGCGGTACAGAGCCATCTATCGGCGAATTGGGTAACTAATCTAATCTGTGCAGTCTTACTAGAACTAGTATGTATGTTGATGGTTTTTCAGATGTAATTCTTTATTTTATGAACCGATTTCAATTTTATTTTTTTAATTTGAAAGAAGATACTGTTAGCGTTATCTTAAAGGTACTTAAAGAAAAAAAATGCTTGCAATGGCGGTTAAATTACAATATTAGTTTAGAAATATTTTTTTACAAAAACTTAAAAACTGCTCAACTGATTAATTTGAAAATAATTTTCCTAGAAAGTTTTTATTAAGTTTAACTTACGTGATTTTTTTCATTGTTTTTAGACTTGCTGTTCAAAAGTAAGAGGGGGGGACACATTATTTTGAACTTTCGGAGTGAATATCTCCGAAAATATTCACTTTATCAAAAAATAGTTTTAGCAAACCCTTATTTATTTTCAAATATCTATCCAATGAAACCCCACACTATAGTGTTAGTCGAGAAAAAAAATCACCCCCACTTTACGTCTATGGGAGGTACCCTAAAGAATTTTTTTTTGTTTTTTTTTATTTAATCACTTTGTCGGCGTGACTGGTATATATATTCATGCCAAATTACAGCTTTCTAGTACTAACAGTCTCTGAGCTTAGCCGCGGACAGACAGACAGACAGACAGACAGACAGACAGACGGACAGACATGACGAAACTATAAGGGTTCCTAGTTGACTACGGAATCCTAAAAATTGAGTTTATACATTATGTTGTCTAGCATTAACTGAATAAGAAACACTCATTTTGTATCACCATTTTTGTGTCACCCTGTATAGTGATAATAGATAGTCCTATTCCGTGCAAATTTCTAAAATAAGGCTTATAGTAAGTTAGTACAGTTTTTGCAAGTCACGAAGGCGAGCTTTACTCATGATTGAATGTGTGTTAGGGCCTGCGCTCACTGACGGCATGGCACGGCATGGCATTTTATTACTATCAAGTTATTTTGAATCTTATTTCAATGAGTTTAGAATTCATGTTACTTTATTTCGATACCGCGATGCCGCGACGTGCCGAAGGATGACGCAATGCATAACCAATAAAGTAACATGAATTCTAAACTCATTGAAATAAGATTCAAAATAACTTGATAGTAATAAAATGCCATGCCGTGCCATGCCGTCAGTGAGCGCCGGCCCTTAAGCTTTATGTTGTACGATTAATTTGTTGAACAGTTCTCTGTTTTAACCCGCGACACAAAAAGAGGGGTGTTATAAGTTTGACCGCTATGTGTGTGAGTGTGTCTGTATGTTTGTCTGTCCGTGTGTGTCTGTGGTGGCATCATAGCTCTTAAACGGGTGGACCGATTTGGATGCTGTTTGTTTTATTTAAAAGCAGGTTTCCTACCTAGTCTATTATTACAGCTTATGCCTGTAATATGTTATGCAATTAATAATTTTGACTTGACTTTTCTTGGCGATGGTTCTTAGATATGTTTCATCAAAATTGGTTCAGCCGTTTCAAAGTTAGCAGCACTTTTGTTCGCGGCGGAAGGGATCTTAGATGTATAATGGGGATTTACTTTATTTTCAAACAAATATGTCACCTAATTCAGTTGGGTGTTTTTATTTTATTTTTTTATTTATATGCTAACCACGCCCGATTTCACTCTCACGCACACTTTGACACGTATTTATAGATACGTCGCTCCTTTAGAACGATACTGACATAATTTGAATTATCGTCATTTTCAAACCAGTTTCTTTTAAAATACAATAATTAAAATTGTGTCAGTATCATTCTAAAGGAACGGTTGCGTTTACCATATGTAAAGCCCGCTCGCCTTTGTGACTTGCAAGAACTGTATTTCACATTTTTTTCTATGAAAAACAAAGTTGTTGTTTGCGAATTAGTAATTTAAATGATGAAAACTTTTTCCTTTATATACCAAGAAATCCCTTTACCGCCTCAGTTGTATGGCTTAAAATAGGGATCCCTTGGTTTCGCATAATTTACCATTATACCCTTTAAAATATCAAAGTCTATTTACACTAATAACTCAAAGTGACAACCAGCATTAATATTTTGATTCCGATGTAAGAATTGTCATAAAAAAATGGTAAAGCACTTACTTGGTCAACTTTAGACAACAGTACCTCTACCATGAGTTACACTAGTTTACAGTGACCGTACTCGCTAGCGACGGCGTAAATGATTTGTATGGAGAATTGTGTACAGCGCCTCTAGCGGTCACTTACGGAAGTACAATTCTCCATACAAATCATTTACGCCGTCGCTAGCGAGTACGGTCACTGTGAACTAGTGTAACTCATGGTAGAGGTACAGATTATTTGGCACGGTTTTTGTATAACAGTACAATTCCGAAAAGTTTGTTTTGAACGTCTTCTTCAGAAAAAAGGTCCTAAGAGACAACAGAATTATCGTATCCTTTTGAAGTACACGGAACTCTAAAAACAAATGAAAACACCAAAAGTACTAGTAAATAGGCACCTGCGAGCTGTGGTATGCCTACACATTTACATTCTGTCTCTTCGATTCTTGCCTCGGGCATCCCGACGGTAGGCATGAGTATGAGTAATGGTGGTAATCCGCTTGCGGACTGCCTTAAACGAAGGGTTAAGGCTCCTGCAGCCTATAACTTTTATATTTATAACCAATTTGAAACTGATCGGTAAATCCGCCACCCGAATGGAGAATAATAAAAAGTATGCGTGTCTGGCAGATACTTGTAATCAGTTTATGTGTTTGTTATAAATTTAAGTATCTTTAAAATATTACAACGTAATCCAAAAGGCGGTGTAAGCTGTAAGAGGTTTGAGGGGTACGGTTGAAGTACGACCTGAAATTATCGTCCCAAAATGAATGACAATTATGCACGACCTGATAATTAAAATCCCTATGTAAATTCGTCGTTAGTTATTTCGGTTCATTCAGAGACCACAAATATGGGATCGTACACTAACCGCACCCTGTTTGAGCCCAAAATGCAGCCCTTGATCACGGAGAGACTTAATTTTTTTGCCATGTCAATAATTAAACACTGTCACCATAAAAAATTAGACGCTCGTTGAAAAAGTGTTTGATAAATGACCAGGCGCGGATCCTGGATTTGGTTTAGGGAGGGGCAATCTTAGCTCACACTTATGAGTGTGCGTCGGGTAGCGAAATTCAAATCCGCTAAATTCCGTTGTATTTAAGAGCAGACCTTACTTATCTTTTAAGATAGACTATCTAAGATTCTACCTATATACTTAGTAGATTTTGAACATAAAACTACCGTGAGACTATGATCCAGCTAAACTCGGTCATAGACGTGAGTTATCCGTATTTTTGCACTATAATAATGTAGATTACATCAGTTTTTGGCGAGAGAAGAGTTTGTTACTAAAGATTTTTTGTTAATGGGTAGTGATGTCCATAATTTGAATTTAATAATTTGAAAAATTGATCAGAAGTCATTGCAATTGCACCCATTGCCCCTTTTAGGCTATACTACTAATTAATTATTCAGTAGGTAGGTACTTGATAATGAGTAAAGGACGCTGCAATGTGGTCGAATAGTCCAGGTAATTTTAAGAATACAGATAGTCGTAATTCAGTTCCGAGTGATATTAATTCTGAATTAGAATCTCGAAACATTATAAGTACCTATTATAATTTATTGAATCAGGCGTTACTTTGCGGAGCTCCATATTATGGGTGAGCAAAGTAATTGTTTTAGTTCATTTACCTATTATAATACATTTAAGCGTTTTAGGGATGTCTTACCAAGTATCGCCATGATCATAAATTTATTATAAGTATTATACAAGCTTATATTTAACTTGCAATGTTCGTATGTTTGTTTGTATGTTAATTTTGCCGTAGGATGCACCGTTCTCAAGATATTTGACAAAACACCCGGTTTTCGTCCGATCAGCGAGGTTAAGCAACGTGGGGCGCGGTCAGTACTTGGATGGGTGACCGCCTGGTTTCATTTTTGTTTTTTTTTATTATTTTGTTATGACGTTGTCACGTTAAACTGTCGTCCGTAAACCAAATTTATTTTTATACAATATAGGCTTGCGTTTGACCCCAATCACGCCTGATGGAAAGCGAAGATGAGGCCTACGATGCAGCACACTTGCATAGTAAATGCTCATTCACCCTAGACTTGAATTTAGGGGAATAAGCAGAAAAAAAGCAGTTGAGCGCGGTGTTGCGCGTGCCCTCAAGCAGTGCATACCGTACAAAAAATACGGGTCACTGTAACCGATACGCGCGGGCCCAGAATGGCTTCTATAGGCAACAGGCCGAAACACGACGAGAGTCGGTTTGCGGCCTAGCTCAACCTATAGGGTGGTGACCAGCCACGGCAAAAGCCTACCACCGGAGTTGTATCCCTCGTTTAGCACCATCCAAGGGTCACGCGACCGATTTCAACCCTCAAATTTTAAATAAATAATAATAAATTTGCAAACCATTTTTCTACTACTTCCTGGTAAAATACCATAGTCTATTTAGAAGTTCTTTATGTATCTGATTCTGTAATTTAGCTAAAAGAGAACCAACATAATTTAACTAAAAGCCACACTTGACTGTAGGTATGTCAAATAAAAATGTCAGACCAAACATAAACATTTTGACGAAAGAAAAACACTTATCGCTGTTACCTAAATCGTCGGCACATACCGACAATTTGTTGGAAAGGGCAGTGATTAATAAGACATCTGTGGTTATTCCAATCGAGTTAATTTTACTGGGAGCATGGACGATAAATAAGGGACTGCTCGAAACATTTGTCATTTTGAAAGATTGCGTCTGATTCAGTAGTTCCGGAATCGGCCATGGCGTAGAATAAAGCGTGAACGGATGAAACACGTCCTGAAATAAACTGAGATTCTCTAAATTGAAATGTAGTATCTTATTTTTATGGGAGGGGTATACGCTACATCGATTAGAAAAATCGACCACTAATAATTGAGTAAGTAACATATGTATGCAGCCTATAACATTTAAAAATATGAAACCAGTTCAATTTAGGATAGAGAAATGGACACACAAAAGGTATGTATCGCATCCGTTGAATTAAACTATTTATTTATAATACCTTTGATCTCTAGTTTTGGGATCATATAGATAATAGTTAGGGAGGCGAATAGGGGAATTTTCGGCAATACTCGAGCGTGGCAGTTTAAGATATGAGAGATACCTTAGACCTAATAGAACAACCTTGTAAAGTATTTAGCTCTATATGTAGTGACGCGCGCCTAGGATAGACGATCAGATTAGTAAAAAAAAAATGGATAGTCTGAAATACTCGAGCGCGTCAGATTAAGATATTGGGGGTTGATTTTAGTGTTTAAAGACTAAATTTAACTAATCTGACGATAAGTCCTTGACGCCGCCGAGTTATAGGGTCGCGAACTTGTAAAAAAAAAACGTTAATCCGGCATTCTCGAGCGCGATTTTTTTATTTTTTATTTTGAAGAATATAATCTAAAACTTACTAAAAATACAAAATCTGCCGGTTTCCGCATGACCGGAAGTGTGGAGGAGCCATTTCGTCTTCCTAAGAACGCGTTACGGCATATAAGTCGCGAACGATACATTTTACAAAAAAAAAGTTTAAATAAACAAAAAAGGTAATTTTATTTTACACAAAAAAGGTCTCTTTACATTTTTGTCCAAAGTTAAAATTTCACAGAAAAGAAAGAAACTTCACAGAAGTACTCCTAATGATAAATGAGTAAACACTTGTTTCAGGTTTTTTGAGAATTCAACCCCTAAAAGGGGGGAAAGGGGTAACAAAGTCTGAAAATCAACATGGGTGTTGTTTCTATGGTTTATCGGGTCGCTGGTTATGAAAACAACAACGGTTTTAAAATCCGACGTGGCAGACGTAAAATACCATCTCCCTGGATGGGGTGCGATGGGGTTGAAATGTCTAAATAAACTAAATGACTGTTGATATATCAACGCACAGCCCAAACCACTGGACCTAGAGACTTGAAATTTTGCACATAGATACCTTATACAATGTAGGCATTCACTAAGGAAGGATTTTTGGGAATTCCCTCGGGAACGGGAAAAAACGGGATTTATATATTCGATTCCGAGTGACCCTATCTCAGTAACTATAATAACTAGACTCTTCAAATTTGATACACAAGTAGGTATTACATTAGTTAAAACATTAATTTTAGGATTTTTCACAATTCCCACGGGATAAGGAAAAAACGGGATTTATATATTCAGTTCAACGGGATCCTATGAACTATAATTACTAGACTCTTCAAATTTGGCATAGAACTAGGTAATTATAGTAGTAAAAAACAGTTTTAAGGATTTTTGTAAATTCCCACGGGATAAGGAAAAAACGGAATTTTTCGTTTTACTGGTCGTAGAAAGCTGAAATTCGGCATGTAGGTTGCTTGGGGAGTGTAGAGCTGGATTGAAAGAGGACTTTCCAAAATTCTCACGGGAACGGGAAAAAACAGGATTTTTCGTTTTACTGGTCGTAGAAAGCTGAAATTCGGCATGTAGGTTGCTTGGGGAGTGTAGAGGAGCATTGAGAGAGGACTTTCCCAAATTCTCACGGGAACGGGAAAAAACGGGATTTTTCGATTTACTGGTCGTAGAAAGCTGAAATTCGGCATGTAGGTTGCTTGGGGAATGTAGAGGAGCATTGAGAGAGGACTTTCCCAAATTCCCACGGGAACGGGAAAAAACGGGATTTTTCGTTTTACTGGTCGTAGAAAGCTGAAATTCGGCATGTAGGTTGTTTGGAGAGTTTAGAGGAGCATTAAGAGAGGACTTTCCAAAATTCCCACGGGAACGGGAAAAACGGGATTTTTCGTTTTACTGGTAATAGAAAGCTGAAATTTGGCAAGTGGGTTCCTTGGGGAGTGTAGGGGAGCATTAAGAAAACATTTCCCGAAATTCTTACGGGAACGGGAAAAAACGGGATTTTGCGTTTTACTGGTTGTAGAAAGCTAAAATTTCAAAATTCATAAGTTTATACTGTAAGTAGGCCGCAAAGGGCTCTTTAACCGACTTCTAAAAAAGGAGGAGGTTATGCATTCCACGTTTTTTATGTAGATATGTTCACCGATTTCTCGGTCAATTGTGGACCTGCTTGCTTGCTTGCCTGTATGCTTGCTTGCTTGATACCTTGGTTCTTTGTAATACTCATGGTACACGCGAGCGAAGCCGCGGGCAAAAGCTAGTAACACATAAATAAAAACAACATGTACAACAGCTACTAATTACTTTCACGGGATTAACACAGCGTATTTTAGCCGACAAAAAGTAGGTTGTATTTTTGTTTCATCCATTTACTCTTTGAGCCCGCGTCACCCCGTATTGATTCACTAAAATATTCACCAGTTGTTTCGGATAGTGTCGGTTGGGCAGTGTGTTATTAGCGTAGACTTTTCTTTGTTTGAACTGTTTTGTAATTCTTAGCATAAAATAATACTTTTGATGTCAAAATGGATGTGCTTTCATTGTCCATAGTGCTTTCTCTGTGATGGGTCAGGCTTAAGTACGTTTCATGCCTTATTGCCTTATTTTAGGGTAGCGTAGCCAAACTGGCAAAAACGAAATTGTAATTTGAGATGGGGATATACAACAATCACATCGTCAAATTAGTAGAATATAATTTTGAAAATAAACGCCTTGAACCGCCCGTTTAAAAAATATGAAAAAAATCACGTAATAAAAACATTCTAGGAAAATTATTTTCAACTTAATCAGTTGAGCAGTTTTTAAGTTTTTGTAAAAAAAATATTTTAAAACTAAGATTATAATTTAACCGCCACTGCAAGCTTATTGTTTTCTTTGAGTACTATAAGATCACGCTAGCAGTATCTTAATTCAAATAAAAAAAAATTGAAATCGGTTCATAATACAGAATTACATCTGAAAAACCATCAACATACATACAAGTTCTAGTAGACTGCAGATTAGATTAGTTACTCAATTCGCCGATAGATGGCGCTGTACCACCGACGTTGAAATTCTAGGTACATCGCGCTGTTAACCCTAGCGCGCGGTGGGAGTTGGGACCAAAACAACCACATTAATAAACTATGCAGATTTTTTCGTACCTACTTCGGAACCCTATCTTGGGCGTGCCCGACACGCTCTTGGCCGGTTTTATTCAATATAATTCTACATCTTTTCAGTACTACTAACTCCTATCATGCTTTAGATAAATTAATTTGTTGTTGAGTTCTATGGTTAGCTACACTGATATCGGTTAAACAGATAAGGCGACGCGGATACGATGGTTCTATTTAAACAATAAGGACACTCCACCACCCGCATCCCTAAAGCTTCATTAAGACGGTACGAGAATTACCGCGCGGTTTATTAACATTGCGGGCCCGTGTGGCTATGAATTTATGAGTGATCTTATAACAACGGCAATGTACCGCAAGTTGCACGTATTTCACACGCGATCTAAATGGGACTTAAATCACGCCGCCCCGATGACATCTATAAATTCCCATTCTAATTATTTTGGAACGATATGCCGACAAATAAAACATCGCCCCGAGCCTATTGGAATTGACTCGTTTTAAGTTTATTAAGTCCGGAACGAGTTGGTCAGGCACGGCCGGGAAAGTCTGAATTAACACTCCCAAAAAAGCACTGCAACAAAAATAAGTAACTAAATTATTCAACGGCTGAATTTAAAACAGCAATAATTAAAAGGCAAGAGGAAATCGTAACGGAAAATTAATTTTTCTATTGTAATTTTAAAGGAAAAAAATAAATACTAAAGACGAACAAGTCGACGCTGAATTTATCCGCCGCCATTCCGGCTGTAAGCGTTTAATTTGTACACCATTGTATCCGCGAGAAGAGACCGGCGAAATTAATTACCGTTTGCTTATTTTTTAATTAAAATTAGATTTTATGAAACGGCCGTCGACGTAATCCGTAATATTTCATAAAAGATGGAAATTTTAGTGGCGCCATATTGTGAGAAAAGGCATCCATTTGGGTAATATTTTGCATCTCTAAGTGGATTTATTTCGCGAACAATTTGACCTACTTTCATAGCTTTTATGGTATCCATTTTGTGTTACTTAATTTTGTTACAAACATTATTTTATTCATGATACCCAAATCCGTGTTAAACCCTTTATTTCTTGATTGAAATTGACCTGATTATTGTTTATGGCACTCAATTTAATAGTGCTCCAATTAGGATTGTCTACGTTTTGCAATAGTAAATAGAAAACTCCTTCGAGATAAATGCTTTTTAAATCCTTTTCTGTGGTTATTTTAGTTTTAATATAATGTTTTTTTTTATGCAATCCCAATTTTGCAGGAAGTTTCATCAACTCTAATTAATCCAGATCCATTACCTGAGTAGTCAGTACAGACTAGTGAAACTAAATTATTGCTCATTTGTAAACATTGGGTTTACTCTAAAGGCCGCCCAGGTTCACTATTACCACGGTGGATCAAACCCCAATCACTTAGTAGGTCATATCGGCTTTCTCGAGCGAGTGAATTAACATACTTTTCTGTTATCGTCAAATATGGAGGTCCGACCCTTGCTTATCAAGGATGTTTTAACCGAATATACACAAGCACAACAAGGGTGAGTATTCTCTATTCTTTAGAACAAATGCATCCACGCCCACGACAGACAAGATTACGGCATGTTTGAGTATAAATCTTTTGAGACAGTAACGTACATTTCGTGGCTAGCTACGAATAAATGGTGGAGTTCGTTCTCTCGGTGCTTTCTGGCCTACCGCGGATCCCGACGGCATTGCGGGTGCTTGCACCAAAACAATTTGTAAGACGTTAAGATTTGTTAACGCAAGCTGTAGGTGAGCTGCGATCGATCGGTTAATCTTGCAGCGCCGAGAACTAATATCCTGATTAATCCATGTACCCAATACTTGCATAGAAATTATAATTAATATTTGATGTTAGGGACATTTCAAACCAAATATTAATAACAATATTTTTTAACAACAGAACAAACTTTAAGATAACTTTCTAATGAGTGGGACTAACAAACTGAAGGTGCTGTGCAATTTTCAAAACCATAGCAAATTACGCGTCTATGTTTGTGCAAGTATTTTTATGAAAAACAATAAGCAAATCTATTATTTTCGGACTTTTTCCTTCACCTGCGTTGTGAGGCCTTACTTCTTGCTAAATTATATAATTTCATAACTCTATGCCAACGGGAAATACTTTACAGTTTTGATTACCATGCTTTTTGTAAGAAAACAGATTAAGTAGAATCCTTCCACGCGTCTTTGAGAAAAAGATATTGAGAAACAAACAGACGTGCTGCAGAGTAATCTTATAAGGGTTCTCTTTTTTCTTTTAAGGTACGGAATCCTAAAAAAGCACTACAGAAGGTCATGCGACTCGTGTTGTTTATGACCAACGTGACGTTTCAAATAAGTAACTTATTTGTTCCCTAGTTTATCTTTACCAACTAACGCCCAGAGCTCGAACTTTTCACGGCTTTTTGATTTACGAGCAAGGAACTGTTACTTGATACGGCTGGATAACTAATCTTTTCCTCTTTATACAAAATTTTACATATTCATTTGCGTTATAAGTTCATCATAACGACTTTATTTTTTAAATTTCTATAAAGTAAGCAAATGATAATCAAAGCAATGAACAATATCAGTAATCAATTGTGGCTATCAAGGATTCAAAATCTCGTAGGATATCCTAGTTAGCTCACAAAAGAAAATCATAATGGATTTTGCCCGCAGACTGTTATTGAATAGTGACTATAACAGCAATTCAGTTGTGGCCAATGCAATTATAGTTCCGACGCAGTATATACAACAACAGTATGTCAATGATGCTGTATAATACAGTATATTTCGCATAAACCAATAGAAAAATATCTTTACCCATGATTTTTACAGTCCATGTATATCATTTTAACAGTGTCGAAATATCACATGTGGGAGAAATAAAACTAAATAATATTACTTTATTGGATTTCAAGGTCAACAAATATTGTGGTTCTGCCCGTTAGGTCACTGTGTTCCCGTTTTACACACCCCAAAATCACATTGTCGATGATTGCACCAATTGTGTGGAATGCGGGTGGCGACAGCTTGCTTGATCCCCGTGTAGATTGTAATAAAATTATGGAAATATTTATGGATGATGTGTTAATATTCACACCAAATGTCACTTCAACTTGATAGGTATTTATTGTGAGGGCACCGCCATAAATTTGATGATATTATCTGCTTCATAAAAGGAAATAGAGGCAGACTAGTGTGCGGGGACTACGATGAAAAGACGATGCATTTTTATAACTGTTTTGAGTACACAAGCACTCCAGTTCAAACAGTGATGTAAAGACCAAAACATTTGGTCCGCGGTGAATCCGAAATAGAAACAATTGGAGATGCTTCCAAAAGTGAAAAAAAAAATATGTCGGACGGTCACAAGACTAACCAAAAGCCGTTTGTTGAAAAAAAAGTCAAATATTTTCCATGTCCTAATGGATTAATGCTAAAAATGCCTCATCGGCTTATCAAATGATGGGGGTCGCTTCCCGAAATGAAATGTCTTGTCCTTAATGCTCATCCTTAAATTACTCTGTCCTTCTCTACCGTGCTCATAATGAAAGGGTAGACCAGGACGTAAAATAATTTGAAGAAAAACATAATGTTGGGTTAGAAGCGGACAGAATTTGTATCACCCTGCAGGTAGATCAATAAAAATGCCGTTTCATTAACTTTATGTCGGGCAGCACTTATAAAGACATTAAAAACCTCTAGGAAGAGAATTTAATCTTTTGTTTCTTTTTATGTCCTTTCTGTCTTACTAATTTGACGACAGAAGAAATGTTCTTGTCAGGTTGCACTATTAGACATGTTTTTTTTTGCCCGTTGCTACTCGTATAAGCTTCTTTGGTTGATCTTTATCTACTAAACTAACCCGTGTTTGAATGTACATGTCCTAAGAAGGTATTAGCGATAACTTTTAAGTATTCAAGTAGATAAGTATGTATGTCACCTGTGTAGGTACTACAACACATGCTTAGTGAATGATTTTGTATTTATATTAATTAATTTTATACAGGCAAATTTAATAGATAATCGTTTTCGTATCTACCCCAAAGATATCTAGGGACCTAATCAGATGAAAAATGACGGCGTTAGTACGCAATACGGGGCTTGAGATACGTTGTCCCTAATGAGACACTACAGGCTTCTATAAAGCCCTGCTAAGTAATGGGACTGAAGCGAGGCACAATAAATATGATCAAACAAAACGTGCATGGAGGAAGTAGTACGTTGCATAGATAAACGGCTGGTTGCACACTCATAAACATAGGAAGCTCGCGGCCATTCTCAAGGCTCGAAATTGACTTTAGCGTTCGCGTGCTCCAGCCGCGTTAGCTTCGTAA
The DNA here is from genome assembly GCA_947859365.1 of Archips crataeganus. Taxonomy (NCBI): domain Eukaryota; kingdom Metazoa; phylum Arthropoda; class Insecta; order Lepidoptera; family Tortricidae; genus Archips; species Archips crataeganus. Next base: position 14,566,166 of record OX402056.1, on the reverse strand, counting down.
TTGGCATGGCTTAGTATCGCCGGCAAGGCGCTGTCACTAAGCCTTGATCTATTGTTGGACCAGTGCCTTTGTTTTCAGACAATAAACTTGTTTTGTTACTGAAGAGGTATCCGCGCTTCTCACCGACTCGAGAGACGCCGTCGTTTAGCGAGTGAATGATGAATGATATGAACGTCGAGTGTTCTTATGCTTGTTTAGAAATACTGTGGCTTATTGTCTAGAGCCATGAAGTTCACGTGTAAGGTCGAGCTGTAGCTGCCTCACTGGAGACCTTTAAATTTTGTATTCATACCCACAGATAAATAACGAGCTTAGCTGTTTAATTTATTTGCTTGGTAATTTTATATTTAAGCATTAATATCTTAATACAGCGCGCTCATTAATAATGCCTCGGGCTTGGACCTATACTTGGGAAATTAAAATTTTAGATCACGTTACACAAATAACTTATTGCTTATCGGATAGCACAATCAATATTTTATTATTTTTTACACTCAGTTTAGTTTCATTACTTGTCTTTATTTCACTGCAGCTCCTCACTAAACACTCTGAAATCTAAAACTATTTATATATCACTTTCATAATATTGACTATATATCAAATTCTATATTGTGTTCGTACTTACTCCGACTTTTGGATCACCTTTAACGGGATATCAGTTCGAGGACCGGATCACGTAGTCCGTAAAGAACCACCCACATTTCATTACTGGTTGAGCAGTATTATTTTATATACTTATTCGCGTCGAGGTATCTCTGTTAATAAATCAAGAAGGATATCGTGTAATGGACACCGAGGAACGTCCCCGAAGAGACATAAATTCGTTTTTGTATTTTTTTAGTAAATCGTTTGTTGTGAAAACATGGGTTATGTCCCTGTTGGGGTATCGATGGCTAATGGAGCTTTAATAAGAGACTGTTTACACATACTATGTATAATTACAGTGATTTTGTGTTAGAAATTTGTTGATGAAAATAACTGTTTTAGAGTCAATTAGTTTCGTTAACGAGTGTTTGAGTGGTTCTTGACGATTAGACTTGTTTGTACAATACGTATGGAAGATATAGAAATAATATCCATGTCGACAAAAATGTAAGATAAGTTTAAAAACATTATGACAGCGACTTTTTTGTTGATTTGACTAGTCATGTGACTGCTATGGCTTAAAACACATCATAAAATACACATATAGTACAGCATACCACAGAGAATAATATCATTATGCAAAACCTCGAGATGATTCCCTCACAATCGTTTATAAACCTATTTTCAAACGTATCTTAAACAGTATGTCTCTCAGACAAAATTATAACGCCTCCTTCTAATTCACCAGGTTATGACAACAACTGTCACCAATATTCCCAAGTATAAATTTAAATTCCACATTACTATGATTTCCTATCATTTCTGTCGCACTTCAGGTGTCAGAAGGCATGTCACGTCTGTAATCCCTATCATTTCTTTGCGTTTAACGCCATAATGACACAGTGAGCAACCCAACGCCATATGTTCGATGATGGTGTCACCTACTAATACGGGACTGATAAAATGGAACAAGCTACTTCACACATAGCCCCTAACATGAGTCGATATACAAATACACGTCGATATGACCGTCTAAAATTACAGAAGCATTGATTTTTATGTTGCAGGGTAGCAAATGAGTAACTGACCTCACCTGATGGGGAGTGAGCACCGCCACCCATAGACACTCGCAACAAAAGTGACTTGCTGATGCGTTGTTAGCCTAGAGAACTAAAATTTAATACGTCATTTGTCTGTAATTCCATCGGCAGTCATACTCTCCACGCCGGAAAATCTGGAAAACAGTCCAAAATAAAGCTCCAGGTTTAAACCTATATTAATGTTATCTCCTGAAGTTTAGAGGCATTACAGTCTGACTGATCCATTTTAGGTACAGTTAAATTAAATTATGAATAAACTTTACCTACTTCAACTTTTATATTTCGTTTTATCATGACTTTGATCCCAATATGTCCAAACGTATTTGAATAAACCAACTCAAAGCTACATAATTCGACATGATTCAAACTACACATTGTTTATACGTGTATGTTGAACTAATTTATTCATAATCCTTAGTAGGGGATATATTCTAATACTGTTATTCACGAGTGTTTCGTAGCACATGTTTAATGTTGGCTTGATTGACGTGACGTCTGGTTTTCTTGAGAACGGGTGGCTGAAAGACGATGTGAAATAATTACGACTATTACCACACCTAATCAATGTCATTAGCTTAAAATAACCTCCAAGTATCTACCCTACCTACGGTTTTGATTTGCTTACCAGCAATTTCTGTTTCGAATGACTATCTTTGGATTGGGCCGACAAAAAAAAGTGTTAAGTGTAAAAGTTTAATTTTTACTCAGTTTCAGTTTCACAATTTCAATTTGGTACCTCCACATATTGCTGAGTGAAAAAGGTCTTGACAGACGGACAGACGGCAACAAAGTGATCCTATAAGGGTTTCCCTTTTTTCTTTTTCGTAAGGAACCCTAAAAACATAAAATTATTTGTATTGATGAACTTATCTGATACACAAATTAATTAGGATCACCACCTTACGCTTTGCTCACATCAACAATCCACTGTGGGTGGTCTGAACAACGCCTCATAGAGAGTTATGATAACCCACTTCTTATCCCACACGTTATGCCAATGAACGATATGAACAGTGCTAATTATAGGAGTTTATGAAAGAATTCACAAGGATCTTTGAGAGAATAAAACGTCTTTCACTGAATACACTTAAGTATTTTACATGTATTAGTTTTTTTTTTATTAACTTTGCGTCGGTCACAACGAATCATTTAAGACTAGACTTGTTCATTACATGAGTTCTTTAATCAAATCCATTTGATACGTTTTGAAAATTGTGTTAGTCAACATTTATTAACTTATCGTTCGTTCCACTCCAATTTAAAATAAATTGTATTACGCGTATAATTCCAATAAAAATTCAATACCTAAATTTGATAAAAACATTGCTTTGAAAAAAATATGAAATCAGTATCCAGCCTGTTGAGTTCAAAATGTTAAATCTAATAAGTATTGTCAATATCGATGATGTTTATAGATCTCTATATTGATTAACCGATTAACATCTACCCGGTTCTCATACAAAACGCGGGTACGACTTCCGGCTTCGCGGCGGTTTGTGCATAACCCACAACGATTCTTTTACTCTTTTGTTTTAAATAGTGCGGTAAGATTATTTCAACAGATAACATTGTACATCGCTAAAGCACAAAGTTGCATTTTTCTTGAGATGTTTCAATACCGCCTATCTCGCGGCAGTGTAAGAAAAATAGGAAACAACGTGGAACGAGCCGGCTATTTCGCGATAAGAGGCGAGAACTCGAATTTTTTGCCACCACCTTATCTTGGGCAAGTTACTGTAGAAATGCAAGGCTTATGGCGCATTTTAAAATGGAAACTTCGTCGTGCTTTTATTTTTCAATAAAAGCAGCGACCGGAGACCTGAATAATCCCAGGCAGGAAGTATTAGGATCAACGGTGACAAGCTTTCTTTGTCTATGGATTTAAATTTGTTTTTTGTCACGACTCGGATCGCTGGGTCCGCTCGACCCTTAAAACAATTCAATACGCGCCTGCAGTAAATTTTGGTTGGCACCCGAATGCATTATGCTAATACCACGATTTCCTGTTAACATTTAAGCTCCGGGCCAAATTCCTTGCGTGTTGATAGGCGATTGTCTTTTAAGATCGTATTTTCTAAGAAAACCATATCTCCGAACGAAATAGCGATGAATTTGCATGTGGAATTTATCGCTGTCACGGTTTGATATGGAATATTTTCGCTCTCATGTCATATATAATTTAGGGATGGTATTTTATGGAGACATTAATGATATCTAGACAGGATTCGAAGAATGCCAGATATGCCGGTGGATTAAAAATTCAAATTCCGTGACGGTAAACGAAAAAATTCATTTAGTTTGGCCACTAGTCATTCGGATTTTATTATTTCTCTTTGTCCGGCCCAAGCATAAATTGACCTGTCCATATATCATTTAATATTTATTGCCATATTTGTAATTGCTTTGAATCCTTAATTTAAACTTGACCAATAAAATAAAACAAGTTAACAAACTGAATCACACAATACATTTCTTGAGAAAAATTACAAAAACTGAACATTAATAATACTAACTAAGTTTCCTCTTTATTTTACCTGAAGATATAAGTTAGTAAATCGATTTTCAAATTTTTGTTCTTTTATTGTTTATTTTCTTTTAATATGCTTGTGTTTTGAGTCACTTCGAATGTTTTCACCTGAGGAGCAATAAAAGAATTAAGAACAAAAATCATGTTGTGCAGATCATTTTGCAGGCAACTTTGATTGAAGCTTATTCAACATTTTGTAACTATTATACAACACAGCTGATATTAAAACCACTATCTAGACATCTGGCCGTTAATAACCACACATTAAGTAAGTAAACCAGACCATGCTAGAGAGCGTGTCAGAAGGCAAATCTTTATCATTTTCTGCACGCATTTCCTCCAACAGACCTGTTCCATTAAAGATATATTTCATTCTTCATTTTTTTTAAAAAGGAAACATTTTTTCTTGCAATTTTATACGAATAACATTTATAAATGTTAAAGAAGCCTGAAGCGTATATTGATCTCAAAATGTTTTAATTTAGGTCGGACTCTTTTTTTATTACTTCATTAAGATAATTATCATGATTTGAAAAGAATAACAACTTGCCGCAAGACTAACCCATTTCTAAAAATCTCAATGTATTATTAATTTCAGGCTGCTTCGTCTTAAAATTCTCTTATTACCCGTTAAAAAACAAAGTTATGTTATCCTCACCAGCACTTATTATAATTATTATTAGTAGATCAAAATTATTACAGGTAAAAATGTTACCAGTATACCAGTAATAATTGGTATTGATTTACTATGGTAGTAATGGGAAAGGAATATATGATCCCGTTACAGAACCAATATGGCTGATAAGTAATGTACTGGAGAAAAGACAATAAGTACCTACTGCTATGTAACTTGGTTTCGTACGAGTACCTAAACCTTACTCTACATAGTCACCCAGTTCTCTTGTTGCTCGTAGTTAACCAAGGACAGACAGCCAGTGGTTTGCGTTATATTAATTGATGGAGAAGAAAAGCATTCCGACTGATACTCCATTATAAAGGCCATACAATATTAATTAGAAACAATTAGTGAAAAATTGTCTGCCTTAAGAGTAAAATATAAGTAAGTCTCCATTGCGTACAGTTTACTATTTCCAATATTTTTGAGGTAACTGCGCTCCATTTCTCATGACGGGTGAAAACAAAATTGTTAGTTTTTACGGCCTTCCGTTATTTTGATTGTGTATGTTAATTGGAGATAAATGGACTTTCAGAAACCCTTTCGATCTGCGTCATAAAATACCTACGGCATTTTATTTTGTCGAGTCCTTAACTACTAAGACCAAGCGATTTAGCAAAAATCCATAAATGCAGTCTTTTTTGTTTTTAATAATAACGGAAAGTCTCCTTTACATAGAATTTGTTAATTCCAATATTTAAAGTAGTTTCCCTCTATGTAGCGTTTGAGCTTTCGACCCCATACAGTATAGGTATTTCTGGTCCGCTATATTAATTCTGTAACGGAATCAAACATTCCTTCCACATAACATACTAGTTTTATACCTAGGTATAATTTTGCATCACCAGTGCTGCATCACCTGTAAGTACATTATACACTTGGTTCCGTACGGGTAACAAGTGTTAAATTTCACATTCACTAATTTACAATTTTACAAGTCAAGGCACAAAATACTTGTACCTTGATACAAAATATTTTTTAAAAAACTGTTTAAAAAAAACGAAAGCGCGTCGAAGATTAATCAAATCAAACAAAGCTCTGCAATGATAGGTGTGAAACGTTAACAAATGGCTACAGTGCCGTCCAGCTCCAAATTCATTTTGTTTTTGTTAACTAAACTGCGAGAAAAATCACGTTTCAATGTCTTGTCATACGCACCACGCGTCCTATTCATCACTCGGCTCGTTTTTACAAACTCAACAAAAGCACTGACACTAAACATTCCCATTATTACTTTTATAATAGACAAAGCAACTTTGTTCTAAACAATGCCGTCGAATAGAAGGTTGTCGCCATTAATTTCTATACTTTTGACATTTGTAACGGAACCTTTTGTGCTCCAAGTGAACATGTTAACCCCATGGAGGCGAAAAATTAGCGCGCAGCATGTGTGCTAGCGGACCCTAAGATCTCTAGCGACACAAAGGAATGTTACGCTATTTTCCCGTTAATGTTGATTTCCCTCTCTGTATTGATTTTTTGTTCGATCGAAGCCCCGATTAGTAACGCCGCGATGTCACCTGAGCCGAAAGACCTCACAGGGAACTGAACAAAGCTGCGTATTTTGGTTCACAGCAACCATTCACTACTTATAATGAAATATTATTCGGCCGGACCCCACGGGAACGGGACCCACCGAAGGATGTTTTTTATGTTCATGCCTCAACATCTTGTTGTCATATAATTATTAACGACGTTATCTCGAGTACATTCGTATGCACGATCGAACCGTGTAAGTAAATGCTTACGTTTAATTTATTTACGTAACGAAGGTATACGAAATTTGAATACTTATGTGATGCTCAGAGTGCGTTTAATTAAATTCTAAGTAGTTTGAAACTGAAATGTAATATAGTACAATGTCGAACTAACGAACCGTGTTATTAGGTATGTCTTTGTAAACGTATATTAAATTTGGCACATTAAATAACAGTGGAGAAGCGTAACTACGTTACACATTGCCTACCAACATAACGTTTTCCAAAGCGTTGAAATGTGCTTTACATCTTTGTTTCGTGTCACACCAGTCGATACAAATAGTATCAAGTTACAATACAAATCACTATGCCTATGTTAAACTTGTGCAAACATTTCCATTTCTGCGGCGCTGCATGTATACCAGAATCGCGAACTAATCGGACCTAGACTTTATGAGGTGCTATGCTTCCTCACGCTCACACCTAGTCAACCTCACGGACCGTGGTCGTAACCGTTGCCGACGACCCGAATGAGCTCTTCGCACGTATTCTCACAATGAATTACATGTTTTACTTTTGAAGTTTAAATAAAATCTCACCAAAAAAACAGTTTTAAAGTGGACATATTTCGAACGCAATACGAACATTAACTCGAGCTTCGTAATGGATCCTAGAATTTATGACGTGCTAAACTCCAAATGTGAATGAAGTAATGTTCATAACGCTCGAGTCAAGGACCCGGCGCTCCAGTGCTCTTCACGTGTCCCGTTCTCATTTAAGATACCTGACGCTCTCCATTTAGCAGGGAAATGTTTGAGTTAAAACATGAACTAAAACAATTACTTTGCTCACCCGCGACCTTACAATAGTTACGTTTATGCAAGAAATGTGCGTTCATGCAGTTCCTCCACCTCCACACTGTACGAACACACACAAATCACATAAACCCAACCATCACCACCACCAAGCTACACTGACGCGTTTCGAACTCAACCAGAGCTCATCTTCAGAGTTACCACAACCGTATGCTATGCTACCAAATGTTAAACTCACACATTTCTTGCATAAACGTAACTATTGTAAGGTCGCGGGTGAGCAAAGTAATTGTTTTAGTTCATTAATATGGACCTCCGCAAAGTAACGCCTGATTCAATAAATGAGTTAAAACATTCTTTAAATTACTTTTAATTGCTTACCTTCTTATCTTTCCTACCCTAACTTTACTTCAATAGCAACGTTTTGTGTCAATTATATGGAGCTGCTCATTTTAATGGTGTCTCATGGAAGGTTTAGTCAAATTTCACCCCATTTGAACATCCGGGAAAGAAAATCATTGCGAATCACTCTTGCTTCATTTTAGCATCCCGCCGGGGGTCGTTGGCGAGCAGCGTCGGTACAAGACACACACAGGGCAAGCACAAAGCGAAGGAAACGCTAACGCACACATTCTGGAGATCAAAGAACGCGCAATCTGTGTGAAAAAAATAACGTTTTGGTCCCAAAAGGGCGGACCCGTTTACGCGACCCAATTCACGCGAACGATTCGGACGACGAAGAAATTGAATTGAAGTCAGCCCGAACAACAAATTCAAACGCGTATCGAATTGTTTTACGTTTGACGAATTCGCTTTTCGAAATTTTTAAATTCGTAACAATAGGCTATAATGATGTGGGGCTATTTCTTTGTCCGTATCAGAATGCCAGGTATGGGCAAATTTCTCTCTTCGCAATGTTGTCGACAACGATCGTGTGGCGATAGTGCAAACAAAACATCTCCATTGTTTTTGTTAGATTTGTGTAACAAAATTCCGGCGACGGCATCGCTGTTTGGACTACGAATAGCAACTGTTTTAAAAATTTTACCTACTGCATTTTCGACGTTTTACTTTTGTCTAATAAATCTTATTAAAACATTATTGTTACGAGCAATACGTCTAGTACGTTGAGATGAAAATTTCCACAAGCTCAAAGCATGCACATACTCCATTTGTTAGTGTCTTGTTTAGAAAATCACATCTGCTGAACTTTATTAGCTTGCCTTTTGACAAACTTGATGGAGGCGCGTATCAAATCGCGCGATTCAGCCCGCTCCTTAGCGCAGCTGGTTGGGGCGAAACGAATCATTTTATTTATTGTTCAAATCTTATGCGTTATTTATGAAAATCCAAAGTCATTTTACGTTTTGCTACGGTACCCGGACCAGGCCGACTGCTTTTAGAAAAGTATGTCACCTTGCCTAGAATTAGACACGCGTTCCTAGTTGATGCATGGGCTTCCATCATGCTTTCAAATTATAGGTTCTGTTTGCGATTCCTAGCTTTGTGCGCCCGTGATTGAGCATCCACGGCACTTAGTATACCTATATCTACGTACTCGAACAATGATATTGGTAATTACTAGCGTAGGCAATCCATCAATACCATTACTGATGCTAACGTCTAATGATGCAAATTCTTCAATTAGTCTTAGCCGTTCAGCGAAAAATTGGAGACTGGTAAAAAGTATAGCATTAACAGTTTTTACCAGTCACAAAAAGCTGGGGCATTTAAGTGAAAGCAGCGACGTCAGTAGAAATGACCTGCCAGATCTCATCGGCTACCTTATTACGCCGGCCGCGCAACATCGACCGCGCAAGCCGAAGCCAAAGTTTTTTGCTGCACGTTCCCTACACCGATTCTGTTGGTCCGCTTTTTGCTCCCTTTTTCAAATAAACCAGAGTAATTGTTTGTTTTAAGTCCCGTAGATTGCGTCGGCGTGGCGTCCGCCGTACGGATTTGTTACAGTCATTTTCGGTGTTAGAAAATAGAGACTTCAAAACGGTTGAACGATTCCAGCATTGGAACTTAATCTTCTTTGGGGAGGTTTAACTGAGTAATGAATTCTCGCTTCACTTTAATTCACATTATTTCGAACTTTACGTGCGCAGCCAAAGCTTTGATTTCAAAATGTGAAATTAATTCTAAATTACTGACAGAGGAGCGAGTGCTTTTTGCTCTAGAGCAGGTAACAGGAAACGGGTTGTCTGACGTTAATCCCACCACGCAGGCGTGTGTGTGCATGTCATGTTGTGTAATCGCGGCGCCGCGTCCGTGCGTGTGGACGTCGCCTGGTTTTTATAAGCGGAACCAGTGTTGGAAACTGCGGGGCTATCGAGTACACCTCTCCTAATTACACACAACAGTCCTTCTCCCTCTTCCTCTTTCTGCTAATCGCGATAGACTATCGGTACTCATTCGATCCAGGCAACTAGCCTCGCACATAAACTAAAGCTAAACTCGTTCATCAGTCCTTAGCAATGTTCAGAATGAATCTTTATGATTTAGTTGCTTGTTACTTGGATGATTTTCTCAGGCTACCAGTAACTGGTTTATTTCCGACATGACTAAATGAGGTGTTGTTATTTGCACCTTACATTTTCTATGATGTTCGAGATATCCCTGCATTAAATTAGGTATATTTTTCATTGACAAGTAAAAACCTGCTTGCAAGCATGATACAAGGCATCTAAGAAGATTACAAGCTTGTCTAAGTGAATCGAGAGTTTTAGAAGTCTAAATAGGTATATTTCGTTTCTAGGATTCTAGGAATAGTTAGGACGTTTACAAAAGAGTGATTATAATGAATTCAGTATTCAATGCTCATATCAATGAAGCCCTAGTCTTGAATACTTCGGTGGTTGTGGAGATAACGAAGGTTGCCAAGGCTGTTACGAGACATATTTCTCATCACCCCCTCTCCCCCCCCACCCCCACTCTACTAATATTACTAATATTAGTGCTAAGCACAAGCCGTGCCCTGAAATATTATAATACTCGTACCACGTCTTAAAAAAAGAAGAAGAATTTGCGAGCGACACTAACTTAAAGAACTACAACTGCAAATGTGCAGTTATGATCACTTTGTTTAATGAAACTGTTAATAAAATTACTTTTGCTTTAAATTAAGTAGGTAAATAACGTTTTTGTAAATGTTACATTGACTACGTAATTATTTTCCGACAAATTGAATTTTACTAGCGAAAAGGTCTAGCTTAAATTGTGTATTTACAATTTCTTATGGCAACGTCTAAACTACCTGCTACATGGGAACTAAAAGGTGATCAATAAACTATAATTTCACCAATTTCCTTCAGAGTGTTTGCTCTATAATTAATTTAATGATACTAATTTTCGGTCAGTTTTAAAATTTACCTGCTTTGCGGTGATTTGCTAATGACTCTTCGCTCTAATTTGGACCCCTTTTTTTAACAGTACCTTAAAAGTATCTCTGGTTTGTTTTTACAACGATTAGGGACTGATTAGTATGCTCGCGAGAAATAAATAAAGATAAGGGATGGCTGAGAACCAAGCACGGGTAAATTTATTCGGCCATTCTTATGTTAAACTTTACGACAAATAGTTTTATTTGAATTACTAATTCTTTTGACTGCCATATGTGTCGTGCTAAAGAAAGATTATACATATACGTACAAGGGCAAAATCTCAATACATTATAAATAATAAATGGGGGTACTTAAAATCCGATTTGTAAAACGCAGTAAGGGATATTCATCTTAACTGGTAAATATTAAAATAGTAACTCAAATTTAAAATCTACTTGCAAACCTATTTCAATGTGAATAGATTGCGGATTTTATATAATTTATACAAGAATATATCATATGATATTTTGGCAATAGTTTGGATATTCAATATAATAATTAGTCATTTTGGTAAGTTAGCAGATTTGAAAATCATCATCATCAGCCGGAAGACATCTACGTACTGTTGAACAGCAGTACCTCTACCATGAGTTTACACTAGTTTACAGTGACCGTACTCGCTAGCGACGGCGTAAATGATTTGTATGGAGAATTGTACACCCGTAAGTGACCGCTAGAGGCGCTGTACAATTCTCCATACAAATAATTTACGCCGTCGCTAGCGAGTACGGTCACGTAAACTAGTGTAAACTCATGGTAGAGGTACAGTCTCCCCCTCAGAACACCACACTGAACGCAACGCTCGTAATGCCGTCAGTCCACCTAGTGGAAGGCTGGCACGCCTTACCTTTCTGTTCGTGGTCGCCACTCACGTACCTTTCTCCCCCAACAATTACCTGTGTCCTGGATCGGTGTGACACTCAAAAATACCATCACTAAAAACACTTTTGACTCCAGCACGATTTACATAATTTATAAACTATACGCATTCCAAAAGTATTATCTAATATAAAAAAAATTAGGCAACGTGACGTCGTTTAAACTGAGGCACATCAATAGGTCGGATGAATGTCGGTGTAATTAAACCTGTATAATTTTGTCGGCTTGTGTAAGGGTAGCCTCGAGACGAAAAAAAAACGTAGATGGACAAGTTCAACTTCTTGCCTATTTAATTTTGACCAAGATAAAAAATATTACTGCACTTGATACGGATTCACTTTTGGGTATAGTTTTCAAGTTATATTTTAGGTTTTGTTTTACCTGGCATTACTTCGTACCTACTTGAAATTGCTTTTGTATTTAAACTCTAACTTTTACGAACAGTGTTTTAGGCGAATAGGTACAAACTTGTATAGTGGCTACAAATAATGTGTCTGTTTTAATCAATCACATTTTATTCAATAAATTTTATCGCTGCCGCATATGCCACAAAAAAGGGCCGTGGTAGCCTAGTACTTTGAGCTATGGCCTCTCAAGCAGAGAATTGTGGGTTCAGGCCCGGGCTCGCATCTCTGAGTTTTTCGAAATTTACGTGCAAAATTTACCATGAGCTTTACGGTGAAGGAATATACCTATGGTGAGGATCCCTGCTCAGACCAGCAAAGAAGTTTAATGATGTGTCTGAAGTTCCCAATGCGCACTGGGCCCGCGTGAGAACTACGGCCCAAACTGAATGATGATGATGCAGGGGAGAGTACACGAGACGACACGTATTGAAAGAGACAAATTAAAGAACAATCAATTTATAAGGGAAAATACACCCTTTTTAAAGATACGAAAATAAAGAACTAAGAATTGATTAGGTAATGACAATTATTGTATTTCATTTCAAATATTAAATAATAAACGCTACAAATATACGAAGCTTCCTATATTTTTGTATTGTCCCTTTCAATGCAAGTCCCTTTAATGCCACCTCTCCCCCACATTTAAAAAAAAACACTTAATTGACTCGTCAAAATTCTGCAACGACACCGATCATTAGGTATAAAATGCCTAAACGATAGATCAACCTCAGCATATCCATTTACCTAGACTCTTTAGACCTCCACGACTAGATTAAAGGTTGCGTGGGCACCCTCAAAGAAAAGGTCCATGTCGTAGGCGGGCCGAGTTTATCAAATTACAACCTGTGCCGTTTTGTACGCCGACAAAGGCCCGATATTCTTTGGGCCATCTTAAAAGAGCCGCCTTCTTTTAGACGACATAAGACGGCGCAGATCCAAATAATTTGGGGTCTCATTTTTTCGTCGTTAATCTTAGTCCTAGTAGCTAGTATTTATAAGCTACATAAGCCCAATACTATTTGTGTTTATTTAGATTGCTTTAGGAATCGTATTTTGTGGCGACATAGTCATACCAGATACATACTATACCTACACTACAGACCAATATTTATCAACAATCGTAATTAATCTTCTTATCATCGCTGGTACCTATATTATCTGGACACATAATGGCATAATGAACTGGTGGACCGAAGAAAAATAGTACATTATTGTCGTGGCCCGGAAATAGGTAATTGCTGGCTGAGTACTCGCAAGCTCGTCCGTTTAACTAATACGAAGCCAGCAATTGCTATTCCAGCCGAGACTTAAATCTTTTCTTTAAAAAATAAAGCTTTTCTCAAAAATGGTGAAGGAAAAACTTTTATTAACATTTATTACAAAGAGTTGCAAATCACTTAAAACTAAATGTCATTTAACCCTTTCCCGCCTTTTTTCATAAAAAATACTGCAGGTGTATTTTTCCACCGAAAACACCACAATCTGTTTCAAACACAATAAAAAAAATCCGGAGTTCCAACAAAACATTTGAGTTGGCTGTATACGAATAGTGCCAACTTACTACCACGGCCGTTTTAACTTTTTAAAAAGTTTGAGACTCGACAATAATGGAATTTGTATGCGACATTGTTGTCGAGTTTATCGAGCCTGCAATGTTTTTAACTTTTTAAATTTTTGACGTGACAAAGTCTAATAAATCGATGAACGCCGACTGCATACACGAAAAAGGGCGACGCAATGTAACGTTACGCGTAAGTACATGTACGTACATGTACTTTTACAGAGCGGCGAGGGCCAGTTGCAATAGAGCGGCGTAGGCCAGTTGCAATAGAGCGGCGAAGGCCAGTTGCAATATTAAGGCAGGTTTAGACAGGGTCAGTAACTGACTTCGAATTCGAGACAAGTCAGCGCTGACCCGAGAAATACCCAATGCAAATTGAAAGTAAGCGCTGACCCCCACCGCTGTACCGACTTCAAATCAATTTACATTAGGTATTTCTTGGGTCAGCGCTGACTTGTCTCGAATTCGAAGTCAGTTACTGACCCTGTCTAAGCCTGCCTTTACGTAATACAATCTTAGCGCTCGGGTAATTTTTATTGAATGTTTAGTTTTGACGTTGTCACGTTAAAGTATCGTCCGTAAACCGACTTTACAGACAACCAGTTTTTTACTGACCATAAACTATGCACTTCGCGTTCTGATATGTAAAGAATAATGTCAACTTTTACGGATATTTTTGAGAAAATACATATCGTGTCTAGCCTACGTGGGTACGCCTTCTTCTGCTTCCTTTACAATCGCTTTGTCTCGCTTTCCACAAAGATAACGAAAAAAGATAAGTCCGCGGCGTTACCCATAAGACTCGTCGACAAACTCATTAACACCCTTCGATGTAAAATACTGTCATACTTTAGGGTTCCGTACCCAAAGGGTAAAAACGGGACCCTATTAGGTACTGAGGCTCCGCTGTCCGTCCGTCTGTCCGTCTGTCACCAGGCTGTATCTCACGCATCGTTTCCTATAGCTAGACAGTTTAAATTTTCACAGATATTTCGGTTGCCGGTATAACAACAAATACTAAAAAATAGAATAAAATAAATATTTAAGGGGGCTCCTATACAACAAACGTGATTTTTTCCTCGTTTTTGCTCGATATTGATAAGGGCAACCAGGTAGACGCTTGAAATATTCACAGAATATTCAGTTATATATTCACTTTAAAAATAAATTATTAAATTAAAATAAAACAAATATTTAAGGGGGGCTCCCATACAAAAAACGTGTTTTTTGCCGTTTTCATAGATAATAGTACGGAACCCTTCATGCGCGAGTCCGACTCGCACTTGGCCGGTTTTTCAAAATTATTCCCTTTACGATACGGACAAGGAATAAGGAAGGATTTTGTGAAATTCCCACGGGACAGGGAGTTCTGCAATAGCGAAGCTTTTTGGTACAATAAAAGTAGTAAATTATTGATATAGAGCACGCGATCTAACCATTGACAACACAATATATGAATTAAGTACCTACCCTACGCCATAAACCATTTGTATCCTACTTAACTAATATACAAACTGCTAAAACTACGTTAAAAACGAATGTCAATTAATAGGTCGCAGTTCGAAACGAAGATATATTCAAATGTCACTCCAGGGTAGTTGTTATTATTATAAATAATTGTAACATGTCTTTAAATTCTAAATACATGAAACATTTCGTGGGGACGACCAGCTGTTCGCGTTTTTGATCTTAGAAATAATTACATACACACTTAAAATAGCACCCGGTGCTTTAAAACTACAAGAAGCGTTTCATATGCATGCTTTTAAAGGTATGTACGTATTAATCTTTATTATACCGTGTGCTTAAACTGATAATTTTACTTTGGCTTTATCCGTCAAAAGACATTGAATGATAAATACTTATGTTTGTAGTTTGAAAAAGTATCGCTGATTTAAAATCAAAATATAAAAAAAAAATTGCCCGTAACATTGTAAATGATGAACAAAAAACTGTTCACACCCAATTCAAACTTTTATTAGAGCATAAAGGATCACTAAATTTCTTATTAAAACAGAAACCGCCTCCAAATACCTTTATTGACCAACTTAACTCATCCGACCGCAAAGGCAATAAAACAAAAAACGTTTTTCGTGTTTACTGCAACTTTGTATGCTCGTAGAGTCCAATTCTGTATAAAATCTTTCTAAAAACGGCATTGAATTGGTTTTGTTGGTTCACGTTTCATCTCAAATTCACCGTGAAGAATTATTAATTTAAGTGTGAATGGGCATTTATTAATAAACAAACAATATACAATTCGAGGCGGTTTGCGGAACACACGTGCCGACAAAAATATTTTTTTTTCTTATGTCTAACTTATTATCAATAACACTTTTTTTCCATATCACACAAGCTTTTAGTTTTGTGAGTATTTTTCAATGTAATCTATGGCCTCTTTGTGTCATATTATCCTTAATCAACGCCTGAAAAAGTTACACTTTTGCTACAGGTATGAATTTTGTAGGATAGTAACCCGCATGGGAACATTTTCACATTTGAAACAAAACCCATCAAGATCCATTATGTCTTATCTGACAACCCACATGATACGGTATTAATTAAGCGCGGTCCATGAATTACCATGAGGTTAATAGTCACCAATGAGCTTGGAGTAATTATGTAGATGAAGTTGGCTGCGCGAGCGCAGTGGAGGGGGCAGCGCGCAGCTCGTGGTCGAAGGCGGTGATAGAGATGCCTGCAGACGGGAAAATAGGTATAAAGTAAATTATACCTACATAGTTTAAATTGTTCGAGAGGAAATGTAAGAGCTTTAATGAATGATTTTCTTCGCCCAATACGCATTGCGTAAATTCAAAGTTCAGATTGTAATACTTACCTACTTTTGTGTATGAACAAATAAGGCAATGTTAAAAACAATAACACCAGAAATGTTACAAAACAATACTTTGTGCAATACAGGGTAATTTTTTAATCAGTGCACAAATTTTGATACGTGATTCAGTATCGTTAATAGATCACGATTATCTATTCAAGATTTTTTTTACATATTGAAATTTGGGTTGTTCATAGTAATTCATCGAATAAATAAAAAATTAAAAGTTAAGTGATAAAAATTATAACGAAAAATACTGAAATTTTGTTATTTTAACGACACTAATGAAAAAATTACCCTGTAAATGTACTTGCTAATAACAAACAACCTGTGCTGCGGACATATTTGTTTTTTTTTATTGATGTGGATAAGAGACAACCAGAACTATGAATGCTAGCGTTAAAATCTATTTGTAAAAAAATATCTCTAATACCTACCGTATCTACTGTGTTTAAAAAAATAGTTGTATTAAATACTTTACATGCATTTAATTTAAAAAATGTAGATCACTTTGAAAAAAATGTATAGATTTTCTTGCCGGATTCTTCTCAACAGGGTTTCTCCAAACCGATAGTAGATTCTTCGACATTCATAAGTGCTTGCCTTATCCTAAACTTAATAAAGATTATTTTGATTTTGATCTTGTTATAACCACGCCTATCTGTAACATGTTACTCTTTGCCGCCGCCCGCGCAGGAGGCGTGCCTTTCGGTTCGCGCACATCGCTCGCGTGCCGGCTCGCGCCACCCAAGCTCGCTACCGACAATACTGACACACTCATTTGAGTAATTTGTGCCCAAATACCTCTTAAACGCATGTTCTAAAGGACCGCGCTTCTTTAACGATGATTTTTTTCTTGCTTGTTTTCTTAAATGATTACATTAATCGGGAAATGCTTGAAAAATTAATGAATCAGAGAAAGAGCACACGGGTTTAGTGCTGGATGATAAATTTACAAAACCAAACCCAAACATCTCTATATTGCAAGCAGATAGAGTATTCAATTAAGAAGTTAATCCGACACGTTCTTTAATATTCGTGACGACTACGCTTATTCAATTGGATTCATTGAATATATTCAATGGAATTCCGTCTATCGTCCCTAATACCACCATTAGCGTTGAAATTTTTGATCCAATCAATTTTATGCGGCTTCGTTCGTGCCAATGTTAATAAAATTCTTTATTGCTCGTCTCTCCGTTCGTATTCGAAGTAAATCGACTTTCGTAAGGTCACAGAAAATGCTTAGTCCCTTTTTAACTGGCTTATGTGTAAGCAGAACAAAGAAGGAACAAATCGCGTTGAATTCACAGGGTCGTGGAAACGGATGCCTGATGTCGTATCGAGATACTCCAAAGCGTCGTTAATTTCTAGAACATTGAACAGCGAAAGCATTCTAAGCGGCGTTTGAAAAACAGAAAAACAAATAAAGTTATCATGACTCACTAACGACAGATTATGAGTGCTATAAGAAGTGTTCAAGTTGTATTATCACACAGTGCGCTTTACCGCGAAGAAAATAAACCACATCAACTAAAACAGTAAATGGTTTGTATGAAGTTAAAAATTCACACTGGGTTTCGTATGAAAAACACACCCCAAGTGCTCTTAATCTGAGAGGAGGCCTGTGCCCAGGCAGGAAGTGGGTCGTATCGCACACCTAGATCAAAAGAGCGTCAACTCAAATTAATATACCACTTTAATTTAGACCTTTCAGAAGTTGACTGGTCTAAATTAAAATGGTACATTATTTTGAGTTGATCCTCTTTTGATCTAGGAGTGCGGTATGTAAACTTCTTCTTTATTGCGACGCATTCTTCATGGTATTTCCGAAAGCGCTGGTAGTTTTAAAAAAAATGTCATGTAATAAAAGCCCTTTGTGGCCTACTTGCAGAATAAACATTTTGATTTTGAATGGAAATGAAAATGATAAGTTTTACTGATTTTTCATTTTTAATAAGAACACCTTTTTTGTTAGTGGTACGTACTTGGTAAAATGGAAAAAAAGTTGCAAGATTAGTTTACTTATACGGTTTCTTAGTTTTTTAGTAAGGTTAATTTAAGAGTGTGAAAATAATAATGCACACCTTGATTAGAGCTCTCAGAGCAGAGCAAAGTCTTGAACATAGCTTTTATTCTTTTCTCGCGAGCAATGTTCCGTAATTTCGATAAGTCATGTCCAATAAAAGATACAACAAAGTTGATTCAAGAAGCAAAACTCATTTATTCCAGTGTACCCACAACTGTCATTCCAAACCAATCGCAAGACTACCCATCTTAATACATAACATACCTTTCCACCATAATCAAGAAGTACAAATCAAGAATAGTAATCAATATAAGTAAATAACACGTATCAAGATGAAGACATCTTACGAAGAGCGATACTTATAGGAGAAGATGGATTATTAATTTAACATGTTATCCTTCTTTCAAGTTTTCCATTTTGTTAAAAACTTTGTAAGTCTTCAACTGAGTTCTCATACGATAAAATAAAAGTCATAATATTTGTATATTATGTAGTATAAACGGGTCATAACAAAAAAAAGTGTCTATGGCCTTTCAAGCAGAGAGTCATGGGTTCAAATCCCGGCTCGCACCTCTGAGTTTTTCGGAATTTATCTGTGAAATTACATTTTAAATTTACCATGAGCTTTATGGTGAAGGAAAACATTGTGAGGAAACCTGCATACAGCTACGAAGAAATTAAGTGGTGTGTGAGATGTTCCCAATCGGCACTGGGTCCGCATGGGCACTACGCGCCAACCCCTCTTATTCTGAAATACACTGAAGTGAATTAGAATGTACTCGTAGATGTTTTCATTATTGAGTTACCTATAAATTATCCACACAAGAATATTCTCATCACCAGACATAGGAATTTAGGGGGCAAAATTTAATGACAGGTAGGGAGTTCCTTTATCGATAAACTCAACTATCGACGCTTTTCCCATATACTAGTGATCGCTCCAAGTTTATTTTCTAAAAATATAATTTTATAGAAAGTATAAAAATGAAACAAAATAATAAATCAATTATCTTCTTCTGTATCCTCGTAAAGCCCACGTCAAATTTCGACTATCATAATTTGAAACTTATTGTCAATCAAGACAAGTTGACATTTGCTTTGACATTGTATTAAATTTTGCAGATTGGGCCTTACGAGTTTATTGTAAATATTTTTAGTGTAATGGTACTCATTACCCAGCTATCATTTAAAATATGCTCTATGTAAACTTTATCATATTTGTCTCCGAAATAAGACTTACAAAATAATAGAAACTCACAAACAAAGCTTGGGGCTATCACTACCACACGGGAAAAGCGTCTATAGTTGAGTTTATCGATAAAGGAACTCCCTACCTATCATTAAATGTTGCCCCCTAAATTCCTATGTTTGCTCATCACATAAAAGCAATAGCACTTTTATCGCGAACCATACATTTCTATTGCCCGGTGTATCAGGTACATCTAGAGCTAGAACCACCTACGGCCGCAGGTGTGCAATGAAGGCATTAAACTCAATCGGCCATTATGATTAAACGGAGCGCAGTCTATGTTTGCAATCAACTAAAGTAGTTCCAGCCCAAGGGATAAATGATATGGAAAACATACAAGCAATAAGGTTTTCGTACACAAGTGGTATAAGCTCCGCTGTCTGTCATATAGGGATGTATCTTTTGAACTGTTATAGTTAGGCAAATGGGCTTTAATCGGCTTTTGTAACATCGGAAAACACACGCTCTTCCAGAGATAGGACCAGGGGCTAAATTCAGGAACGGCCCTTATCACGGTTTGCGAGCGGTAATTCGATCGTTTGCGAGAGGATAGGGATGAACTGCTATTCAGGAACGCGGAAAATCACTGCTTTGCGAGAGGTTTGAGCTGAGATTGGGATGAACCTTATTTTTTCTTCCTGAATAGCAGTTCATCCCTATCCTCTTGCAAACGATCGAATTACCGCTCGCAAACCATGTTGGGCCGTTCCTGAATGTAGCCCCAGCTAGATGAAGAAAGACACACGGCAGTATGAAAGACAAATGTAAAAAAAAGTTATTGCACGAACCCCCTCGGGTCCTATTTCATACCACAGAAACTCTTTTCACAGCTTGGAACATATCTTTTTTTTACTAATTAATCAGGTCTGCATCCACGAGTACGAAATAATGCTTAGATCTACCATCATCCCGTAGACAGAATAGGTATTTACTCCCTTAAATGGTTTGTTTAATATTTTAAGGTTGTTTTATAGAGTATTTCCCGATGACCTTGAGTTTTGAAATTAAATAAATAAATAAAAAAAATAAAAATAAAAAATATCACGGGACAATTCACACCAATTATTGATCTAGTCCCAAACTAAGCAAAGCTTGTACTATGGGTACTAGACAACGGATAAACATACTTATATAGATAGATACATACTTAAATACATATTAAACACCCAAGACTCGAGCACAAGCATTCGTATTATTCACACAAATGTCTGCCCCGACCTGGAATCGAACCCGGGACCTCAAGCTTCGTAGTCAGGTTCTCTAACAACTAGGCTATGCGGTCGTCAAATTAGCCATCAAACTAGGCAGATTTTACCAAACCGTGGAAAAGTGTGAAAAAAATTTTTGTTTACTTTATCTGCTAAGTAGTACAACGAAAAATACAATAAAGTTGATAATTTAAGGAGGTGATACATGAAACATATTTTTCTTAATAATGATAATTTGTGCTGTGGTAGCGAAACCCTTCGTATGCAATTCTGACTTTACTTTAAAATGCAGGGGCTACTTTGGAAAACAGTTTTTACGCCGTGTCCTTATTTTTTTAGACCATCTGTGGCAGCGAAATAACTACCTTGATAAATTACCTAACGTTTTACGTCATTTGCTCAATCGAGCTATGAATGATTGCGTTTTTATAACCATTTTAAATCTATCAAAGTAGTCCCAAAAGTTCATAAAGTAACCCCAGTTTAGCGTACACTTGAAAGGTTAGTAGTTATTGTTTTTTTCACTATATTAATATAGTGAAAAATACGTACTAATAAGCTGTCAATAAATAATTATTTCGCTCCGTCTCAATATAGAAACATTTACTGTCTGCATTTTGATTCTATTTCCACATAAACACAATTTAATCATCAAGATTTAGACTTAGATTTAGATTTAGACGACCAGATGGCCTAGTGGTTAGAGAACCTGACTACGAAGCTTGAGGTCCCGGGTTCGATTCCCGTGTCGGGGCAGATATTTGTATGAAAAATACGAATGTTTGTTCTCGGGTCTTGGGTGTTTAATATGTATATAAGTATGTATCTATCTATATAAGTATGTTTATCCGTTGCCTAGTACCCATAACACAAGCTTTACTTAGCTTACTTTGGGACTAGGTCAATTGGTGTGAATTGTCCCGTGATATTTATTTATTATTTATTTATCAAGAACCATATAACAACGTTTTTAAGTATAAAACGGCCTTCGGTACATGGGTCTATAATGAAATGACTACCATTAACATTGGCTACATTGCTATATAGTTAGTTAATAGCATTCCAAGACATTTGGCCACAGCTGTGTATCGCATTACATGGTATCGATTGCAGCAATCAAGCATTTGATATTATAAAAATATTAAGTTCTTGGTAGGCGGACAGAAGCCAACAGTAGGTAGATAAACAAACGGATCAGTATCAATTACTTCAATTCTACGGAATTGATTTGCAGACCTTGTTATTGTGCGACGCATAATCACTGCGGTATTCAGGTATGTAGACCTTTAATTCTTATCCTATAGTATTTCGATGCATCTGCCGGTTCTCTTACATAAGTACCTAACTACATTTCCATACTAACTCCATAGGAAAGTTAATACTTATACTAGGGAACCGACTGTACCAGGAGAAAATTCACATGATAATTAATAGCCGGCCTTATCACTTCAGAGTGATGCGTCCCAGGCAGTCTTTCCGACAGAAAGAACAATTAAATTACAGACAGGCGGTTCAATTTACGGCGTATAGAAGCAATATCTAAAATAGAATACAAACCTTCAATATGGATAGCCTGTGCCTTAAAATGTTGGTTGAATAGGCACCACCCTATTTCCACAGTAACGCATCATGGCTTCCTTCTAAGTGCATGCTGACCCACATGCCGCTAAACTCACCGAAGAAAGCTATTAAATATTATAGCTATTGGAACTAAATATCCATAAAACATAAGTCCAATTCCCTTATAAACGGTATCTCCTACGGCGTCGCTGCACCGTTACTAGACTAACATGCAAAGCTGCACAAATTGCATAGCTCCATGGTAGTCTACGCCATAGAATAAGTATGGCAGAAGTGTTACGAAGAGTGGAAATGTGTTTTGTCAATCACTGCTACCCTTTCTTAGCAATGTAGTAGTAACATGTACGAATTTCTGCCATGGTAATATTGACAACAATAAAATAATAAATGTCAAAAAAGGGCTTGCCTGCTTTCTTCCTGGATGGCCAGCACAAGTGCCGACTGGCTTTTTCGCTCAATGCCTTGTTTTCTGTCGACTCAGAATCCTGAGTCGTCAGAAAATAAAGCACTGTGCGAATAAGATTCTCCAGAATCCTCCTACTGCCTAGTGTCTTACATATCGGACATATTGCAACGTGACATGAAGTTCACTCATAAGTGACATAAAGTCTAAAATTCAAAGAAAAAATATAACATGGGGCCGCAGGACGTCGAAAGGGCATTCATTCGGTGAAATCTAACTGCCTCGCTCTAGAACGATGATAAATCTAAAATCTTAAATTTCTCACGATTAAAAAATATGTTTTGTTCATTGCATCGCAACTTTTCACGGTGTGAGAATTAAGAATGTAACTGACAGTTATTCATTAGTTACAGTTGGCTGTTATTATTTCAGTGATATATTTACGTCAAAATGTACATAAAATGACAATACTTACATTTTCTTACACTATATTTTGTAACAATAAGATCAGATTTGCAATACCACTATTTAACTATCATTAACAATTGAAACAAAAAAATAGTAACCCTAACGCCTTCCTTCCTGCCTTCTTTAGATCTTGTTGCAGAAAAAGGAAACCACAAACTGCATCTAAGTAATTTAATTCGCCTGCTGAATACGAACACGTAGAATTAGTTTTATATGCTTGTGGTTCTTTATTCTTTGCCTTGGTATCATAACGGAGCAGCCACAATAGACCGCAGCCTGCGACACTTGCTGGAAATAAGGGTTTGGACGCTAATGGTAGAAGGATAGTTTGAAATACTTACAGCTAAAATATCCATAGATAGGTAAAAATTGGCTACCTTATCACCCGACTGTCGAAGGAGGGTTATGTTTTTCGAGCGTATGTATTTATGTATGTATGTATCACTCTTTGGCACGCCCTGCAGCCTAAACGGCTCAATGGATTTTGATGTGTGAGGTGTGATTAGATTCGTCTCAGTTCCGCGAATGACATAAGATATATATATTTTTCCGGAATTCCCATGGGAACGGGAATTATACAGGCGGGTTTTTTTTCATCTAGTATTGAAATTAAAGTTATTTTTTAACCCTTGTAAAAGTAAGGAATAAATTAGAGCACGGAAGAAAAACTTTTTGATAAATATTTTATTGTCAAATAATATAGTTTGTAAAACAAGAGCGACATGGTAATTTTTTATGCTCACTCTGAAACAAAGATTGACTATAAATTTAATGATACATTTTCATGAAACTAAAAACTTCGACCGTTTAATATCTTTGATGAAAAACCCATTAAATTAAGTATACTGCATTCTTGGAGTCACCCGTGCCATTTGAAGTCACTCTAATTTTTACTACTTAGCATTAGCTAGTCTAAAGTGGAGTATCACGTGTATAATGTTTTAGATTATAAAACGAAAGTAGGTTTATGGGATAAAAGACATTCACGCGGGACACCGACCAAATTATCAAACCTTGTACGGGCATTTGACGTGAAATATCGTTACCGTGCTATGAAAATCACGCTTTCTCCGTGCACGACAAACCACCTTTAACTATAGTATACGAAATCATACCGCAGACACACGGCAAAGGTTAAACGGTTGTTTGGCACTAAACCGACTCGTTTAACTTCGTGAGAGATTGACACCAGCTGGCACCTTTAATACGACACATTCCTAAAGCACAACGAAGCGTTTTGTTCTCTTTAAAAACAGTTGCAACACTAGAAAATATTATCTGAAAATCCTTATACAACGGCGGTTGCTGTTTACTGATTACTAGATTACATGATATGGCTGTCTTGAATTAGTAATAAATATAAATTCAAGTTTCATTTGCCAAAGCAATATTCAACACTTATAAGAAAGGCCTTGAGATTACCTACAATTAATTATTCACTACCTAGATACTACGATTATAATTTCAGCCAACTATTTATTAAATATGTAAATTATTATCTTTATAACTAGTGCAGGCTGTTCACGATAAATTTTAAATTTATTCCTTTGATGCTCGCCTGCAACAAGTAGGTATCTCATTCTTGTCTTAATAAATCTGAATATAGTTATTCTTTTTTAACGGTCTACATTACAGACAAATGTAGGTAATGCGTTTATAAATCCACAACCTCGTTCGAGGGATGCACATAAGCGGTGTTCTGCAATGCTCTGGACAATGGTCCTTTCTGCAGAACAGAAGCGCCGACAATCATGGACTGGGAGTTAAGTCTTAAAAATCGATTAATTACTAGCTTAGTGCTTTATTCTGATGCATACTTTAAGTTCCAACTAAAACATTACATAGGTTCTTGACTTGTTTTGTTTTCGTTTTTGCATTGTAAATGTGTTAATTTATTTACGTTTTGTATTTGAGATATCAAATCCATGTCTTATTATAAGTGTTCGATAAAAATTCATTGCATTGTATTGTTCGCAGCTTTATTTGAGCTTGGCTAAATTATTTTTGCCGGTATCACGCAAATGTAATAGTGACTGCAACTGACTGAAGTGACTAATAATGAAGAACCTATAGATCTCTTATTTCTTAGATGTATGTTTCGTTTCCATTATCGTAGTACGATTAAACTACGTTACGACGGATGACAATTTAGTTTTATTCTTACTACGGAGTTAATGCCTCCCCATCCTGCCGCTACTTGTTCCTGTAGAGTTAAAGGTTACCAATAAAACGAAATAACTTAGCTGTTAAAGAAACCTCAGCAGGGCATGACAGCTATTCACTATACCTATTTGAGCGTATAATATTAACGCTTGCTCCCATTTACTAATGTCGTCATAACGAACCGCGTCATGTTTGTATGTAATTAACGACGCGTGCTTATACGAACATTGTTTAACGATGTACAGTAAACAACAATGCCATTTACATACTACGCCTTATATGCATACGCTTAATGTCGGATATAGTTTTGCTGCACACTGAACGAGATTCCGAGACCAATAAATACCACTTGTGTGGTAATGCGAGCTCTGACGTCTTGTAATCCGAGCTTTAAGAAGTGGACAATCAGTGATTGTGCTTGAGAATTTCTGGTAATATGCGTAGGAGTGTTTTGTATAGCCACTGCAGTGAACTGCTGAAGTGCTGTGCAATGGAATGTATACAGATAATTGATTGAAGGCTTTTGCACTTCCTATCAGTAAAGATATTTAATGAATGAAAAAACATAAATAATAATGAAAAAACAATGCAATTTTTGATGTCCTAATCCTAAAGTAAAGATAATGAAAGAACTAAAAGCTGCCTGGTTTTCTAGTGCTGATTAGCACCTAAATTTTAAACATTGGGTATACCTTTTGTTAGCAACACACTCTACACAGGCACGTCAACCTGCTACCAAATCTCAATAAAAATGCCTACCTAATACTTACTTTGCTTGAAAGACAACATCATTCAACCAATCTCACCACTTCAAAAAACCCATCTGAATCATAATATAGAAGCGGTATACGTTTCAAGGCCTCGTACGAGTATAATGATCAGAAGACGGGAATGCCTAGCATGTAGTGTAGCAGCGAAACACGGTAATTCCTTGTCATTATAGTAGGTATTATTTATAACAGGGTCTGCGCGAGCGACGTGGAAGAAGCAGCGGGCATACAGGTAGAAATAATATTGGAGTAAGGAGGATTTTATTATAAGCTAAATATATGGAAGTGACAAATTAAATTGAAGTAAGAGATTGATGAGGTAGGAGTGATGTTTCTAAATTAAGAAGTTTAACTTGTTATTATTGTTGTAAAAGAGAGATAGCCGCACAGAAAATGGCAAAATAAATATTGGCAGGGTTTTTATTTTATTTCAAACTCGACATTGGCAGAATTACCGATAGTAATTGATGGAGCTACTTTTAAAATATTGAATCGTAAAGCTAGAAAGTTTAAACAAAACCAACGATGTGCTTGCTTTGCTGCTTTGAAGTCAATCATCGGATCGGACTCTAGTGATCGCACTAGAGTTGGGTGGAAAATTAAACTTGGAAGATTCGAAGACAATTATTCAAACACTAGCTTTGGCCCACGACTCCATCCGCGTGGAATTAGTAATTTGGGCAGCTTATTTTTTTTATCCAATTTGCTTTTTCGTCAATTATGGCTCTCCTTAGTTCCTTGATATAAAAAAAATTACCCGCCCCCGCACCCCCCCGCACACCCGCGTTCACATTCAACACCGTGCACCGTACTCCCAAGTCAAGCGTGCCTATAGAAGTTTTACTTCAAAAACCCCCGATTTTGAAACATTCTTCCGCTCCGCTCCGCTCCTATTGGTATTAGCGTGATGATATATAGCCTATAGCCTTCCTCGATAAATGTGCTATCTAACACTGAAAGAATTTTTCAAATCGGAGCAGTAGTTCCCTGAGATTAGCGCGTTCAAACAAAAAAACCTGTTCGATAAATTCTTAAAATAGACGTATCTTTCTTATTTGTGAACCGATTCAAATGAAACAAACACTAAATGTTAATCCAACAAAATACCAACATATCAGTGAAAACCGCATTCTTCTAGGTTAAGCCGTTTCTGAGATTAGCGCGTACAAACGCACAGACAAACAGACAAACAGGCAATAATTCTAAAAATCATTGTTTTGGGTTCTATTGTGCTAATAAATAGCCCTAGTGACAGTTTTTCTCAAATATCTTCAATGTACAGACACCGACTTGTTACAGATTTATTATATGTATAGATTGGAAGTGAAATAAAAGCTTGTAAAAATATAGTCCAGACTTACGTAATTTGATCGCATTGGACTGTCAAATCACAGTGACGTGAGCATTTTGTAGGATATTCATTATTACCAAACTTTATCTAAATTTAGTAACTTAGTACTGTTGTCAAAGTCATGACTTGTACCATGGTACAGCCTTAACTGCTGCGATAGTACAAATAAAAAACAACGAGTCCAACTACTAGCACAAAATACCCTCCATCCGTCGGCGGCTCCAAAGCCCCTAGTCCGACGTAACGCCAGCGGCGTCCCAACCAGTTCGGCGGAGAGAGCAGTCATACGTCATTGGACGAGCTTAAAATTATTCCCGAGTTATACCATAAATCATAGTAAACCGGTAATTAAGTCAGTCATAACCAGAACCTTAGAATAAAAAGAGTTGTATAATTTTTTCACATTAAATAACCATTTCGACCGTGCCGCTCTGCCTAAACGATGATCGATAAAGGTTTTTTTTATTTATATTCTTTCTATGAGATACAACTTGGTTTCCTGTTGCATACAGGCGTTATAAATGATCTAACGTAGATTAAATGTCTGTAACAATATTGGGACTCGCTGAGTAACGTGTTTTTTAACTGTCAGAACTTTTCATTGGAGTTTAATCTTGAAGTTAGGTGTAGCGATTGGGTACTAAAGCTTTACGTATTATTTTACAAGGGGTAGAAACTCTTTGAAATACAACCTTGGAACATTCAAAAAGTAATATTAAGGTCCAAACTTCAGTGTAATATAGATATCTATATCAAATTCTAAAACACGTTCACACGAGTGAACGACTTCAAGCACCAATTTCCAAGTATCTTCAACAAGTAACGTACTTTATGTATTCGGAATATCCTAAGTTCACTGTATCCAATATTCCACGTCGCTTGTAGTCCCGTCATTATACAGTCGACATATTAGCTTCGTCTCCTTACACAGCAAGGTATCGAACAAAATGGGGCTCAATTTTAAGCGACATAATTTAACGTTGTATCTTTTGCGAGGTTGTGCAAAAATGTAGCATCGCAAGGAATTGTGACGGTATCGAGCAGGAACAAGGTTGTTATTGTAATGTCACGAGTTGATGAGTTAGGAGATTTTGTAAGTTAACACACGATTTAAACGAGACAATTTGCTAGACTGCCGAGGACCCTTCAATAGAGCTGACTCGCCTTGTTTATAGCTACTCTGTAATTATGTAGACACTGTGACATGTGAACTGGGTTATTACTTCCGTATTCGGATTAAACGAATGTCAAATGAATTGAAATCGACTTGAAGTAGGTTAAAACAGGCTATTTTAATACTTTTCACGAGTAGTGTATAACTTAAATGTCAAGCATTGACGATGGATGACAGGTCTACATCTGTAAGGGTTTAATTTTATTTTATTTATAATCTTAATTGCATTTTATTTTAATTATTTCATGATTCATTGTTTTTGTTTCTCATTTTTCTTTTATGTAAGTAAGTAATAATTTCATTGTTTTGTTAAGCTCATTGTTTTCTTTAGGTTTAGGTTTCATGGCGCATTGGATGTTCTGTAAGGTCATGTAACTATATTTTCAAAATAAATAAATAAATAAATAAATAAATAAATTACTAAAAGTGAGATTTCTAGGGGGTAATATGATTAAATATTTTTATGATTCACATGAGATTATTATGAAAAAAAACTTTGTCACAGTCAAATATTTTTAAGTTCTTATCTAACAAAGCTGGTCATGCCCATTGTAATGTACATGTATGCATTTAACTTCAAAACTTATTATTTTGTAAAAAATTACCAACAATAATTAATAGTAGCCTATATTTATTCGTATCAAAACGTAACGTAAAGACAAGCAAACCGCTTGCGATGGAGAGTAAAATAATTTCAATAAAATGATTCTTCTGAACGTTAAACTTGACCGATTGGATAGCCTAGTGGTCGGTTAGTGACCCTGATTATGAAGCAAAAAAGTTCAAGGTTCAAATATCGGTAGGAGCACCCGCTTGTATGTGACTAGCTTTTGCCCGCGACTTCGTACGCGAAGACAATAACGTTAGTTATTCGGATGAAATTTGGCACACATGTAGTTTAATAGGATAATGCCAGGAAAATGCGAAGTTCCGGCGGAATAGGAAGAAGTGAATTATAATTCAGGGTCGTGGGTTTGTGCCCGAACTTGCACCTCTTACTTTTTCCTAATTGATGTGCTAAATTACGTTTGAAGTTTACCATGAGCTTCACAGTGAAGGAAAACATCGCGAGGAAAGCTGCACACACCTGTGAAGAATTTCAATGGTGTGTGTGAAGTTCTCAAAAAGCACTGGGCCCGCATGTGAACTACAGACTGGCCAAGTCCTCTCGTTCTGGGAGGAGGCCTGTGCCTGATTGAAACAGGCTTATTTTATCCTAAGAAAGTAAAGTTCCCGCGGGGTAGAAATATCTGATTTGACCATGTTTTGACCTATTTTGAAAATCAGAGCAAGTGTAACTTTTTATTGGTGTTTTTTTAATCAATCCCTAAGTTTAACTCACTTATTTCTATCCCGTGGGAATTTTGCATTGTCCCGTAGAAAAGTAGCCTATGTCAATTAGGGATACTGTAGCTTACTATGAGTGAAAGAATTTTTAAAATCATCCACTAATTTGGTTTGACTTACTTTTATCCCGTGGGATTTTTTCATTTTCCCAAAGAAGAGTAGTCTATACCAATCAGGAATAGTGTAGATTTCTACTGGTGAAAGAATTTTTAAAATCAGCCCTGAAGTTGATTTCAGTTTTTTCTATCCCGTGGGAATTTTACATTTTCGCGATGAAAAAGTAGCCTGTGTCAATCGGGAATAGTCATATCATTATCATATGAAAGAATTTTTAAAATTAGTGTCTAAGTTGAATTTACTTATTTCTATCCCACGGGATTTTTTATTTTCCCGAAAAGAGTACCCTATGTAAATCAACGATACTGTAGCTTACCATTGGTGAAAGAATTTTTTAAATCAGCTCCAAAGTTGAATTCACTGATTTCTATCCCGCGGGAACTTTTTATTTTCCCGTAAAAAAGTACCCTATGTCAATCAGAGATACTGTAACTTACTGTTGGTACAAGAAAATTTTAAAATCAACCCCGAAGTTGAATTCACTTATTTCTATCCCGCGGGAATTTTGCATTTTCCCAAAGAAGAGAAGTTTATACCAATCAAGAATAGTGAAGATTTCTATTGGTGAAAGAATTTTTAAAATCAGCCCTGAAGTTGAATTTACTTATTTCTATCCCGCGGGAACTTTTTATTTTCCCGTAAAAAAGTACCCTATGTCAATCAAAGATACTGCAACTTACTATTGGTGCAAGAAAATTTTAAAATCAACCCCGAAGTTGAATTCACTTATTTCTATCCCGTGGGAATTTTGCATTTTCCCAAAGAAGAGTAGTTTATACCAATCAAGGATAGTGTTGCTTTCTATTGGTGAAAGAATTTTTAAAATCAGCTCCGAAGTTGAGTTCAGTTTTTTCTATCCCGTGGGAATTTTGTATTTTCCCGAAAAAAAGTAGCCTATGTCAATCAGGGATACTCATATCACATAATATGTAAGAATTTTAAAAATCAGCCTCGAAATTGAATTAATTTATTTCTATCCCGTGGGAATTTCGCATTTTCCCGGATAAAAAGTAACCTATGTGAATGAAGGATAATGTAGCTTTCCAATGGTGAAAAAAATTTTAAAATCGGCTCAATAGTTTCAGAGATTCCACTACAAACAAAAAAACAAAGAAAGTCTAGATATATCCCTATCCCGTGGGAATTTCGAAAAATCCTTCCTTAATGCACCTCTACAATACTCAAGGTACATGTATGCCAAATTTCAAGTCTCTAGCACCAGTAGTTTAGGCTGTGCGTTGTCTGTCAATCAGTCAGTCAGTCAGTCATTCAGTCAGTCAGTCAGTCACGGTACTGTTTTATAGGTATAGATTAAGTATGTATTTATCTATACAAATATACATATTTTTATGCGTTGCCCTTTGCCTTTGTAAAAACTTTGCTTAGTTTGGGAATAGCTCAAATTGGTGTATCGAGGGTTGCTGGGTCAAATCCGATGTAAAGTCTTTATTTGTGTTTTTGAAATGAATTTATGAAATTTTATTTTTCAAGATAACATAGATCTCATCGTTGTTTACGTGCATAAAAAACTTAAAAATAAAGGTACAGATAAACAGGAAAAAGTACAAAAGCATGATATTTATTTGATTACTAGATTTGATTACTTTATTGACTCCGTCTGCGAAGAATAGGGGTAGAGGCAAATTTAAAAAAACTAAAAAACACGCTTTAAAAAATAAAAAATAAATTTTAATAAATTTCAATTCACTATTCTTATACTGCAGTAAAAAATCTTAATAAGCAATTATTATATTGTTATATCCAGATCAAAATTTGTAAACAATTCTAAATATTGATAAAATAAATAATAATAGTTTAAAATATTTTATTGTAAAAAAAGCGTGGGGTGCATGGTGTCAATTGTCAAGGATTATCATTTTGATAACATCTTAAAAAGCACCCCACGCTTTTTTTACAATAAAATATTTTAAACTATTATTATTTATTTTATCAATATTTAGAATTGTTTACAAATTTTGATCTGGATATAACAATATAATAATTGCTTATTAAGATTTTTTACTGCACTATAAGAATAGTGAATTGAAATTTATTGAAATTTATTTTTTATTTTTTAAAGCGTGTTTTTTAGTTTTTTTAAACTATTATTTATTTTCTATTTTTTAGTTGATTTTTTTTTCTTTCTAACTTTACCCCCTCACCTGCAACCCCAAAACCCCCTAAACCCAACCCCCCAACATACCCCACCCCATTTCCCCAAACCCCCCCAAACCCTACACCCTTACCCCCAATCCTCTAAACCCCCCTTACCCCCTCCTCATTTTACAAACCCCCGAACCACCTAAACCCAACCCCCCTAACACCGAACCCCCATACCCCCGGAAACCCCCGCTCCCCCCCACCCCCACTCCCCCCCACCCCTCCCCCCAACCCTCCCCCCACCCCTCCCCCCACCCCGCCACCTACCGCCCCCCTTCCAGTTCCATCATCAAACCCTTGTTACCATCTAGGCCTCTTACCCCCTCCCCATTTCCCACAACCCCCCAAAATCACTTACCCCCGAAGCCCTCAACACCCCCACCCTATTTCCCGTAATCCCCCCCCCCCATCCCCTAACCCCAACCGCCACACCCTAACCCCCAACCCTCTAAACCCCCGACCCCCTTACCCCATACCCCATTCCCCCCCCAACCCGCCACCTACCCCCCTTCCAGCTTCATCATCAGACTCTTGTTACCATCTAGGACCAAAGTACTCGTCAAAACGAATCAAACGAGCCCAAACTCGATGGGGTTGTTTCGTTTTATTGTGGAGTGCCTTTGGCCATCTTCCAGCTCCATCATCAGACCCTGGTTACCATATGGGATCAAAGTGCTCGTCAAGACGAATCAAACGAGCCCAAACTCGATGGGATTGTGTCGTTTTATTGTGGAGTGCCTTTGGCCATCTTCCAGCTCCATCATCAGACCCTGGTTACCATCTGGGATCAAAGTGCTCGTCAAGACGAATCAAACGAGCCCAAACTCGACGGGATTGTGTTGTTTTATTACATAGTTCCTATGGCCACCATCCAGCTCCATCATCAGATCAGCTCCATGTTACAATAATATTGCATTGTCATCCAATTTACACATATGTGCAAAATTTCAGCTCAATCGGAAACCGGGAAGTGGGTCAAAATCGCGCCCTAAGGAGTCGGTTACAAACAAACATACAAACATACATACAAACATACATACATACAAACATACAGGTGAAGCTAATATAAAGCGTGTAAAAATAGCCTACGACCTATTCTCAGACCTACCGAATATAGAGAAAAAATTTCGTAAAAATCGGTTAAGCCGTTTCGGAGGAGTTCGACAAACACCGTGACACGAGATTTTATATATTAGGAGATTATTTATTACTTTATTATGTTTGTGACTTGCGTCAACCCTTCCATAGTCTCGCTCGCGTTTTTCAAGATAATAACTGTTTCATGTCAGCGTTAAATTCCTAGCCTCATGGACCTCAGATTCTCAAATCATAAATAAATCATAGCTCTAATGGACTGCAACACGGGAGCCGATATTATTTCGTAGCAGAAGCCCAACGCCTACTAGGCCCATCAATGTAACATATTACTGCATTACCGTCTTTATTGATCGCGCCTCGCGCCGTTCTCGGAGGTAATTTGCCTTAATAACTTTAAAAACTCATTACGTTTAAAAAATCTGACCAATCCACAGTGAAATGCCGGCAGTAGGGATAGTCGTAGTTTGAAGAGAAAGTACCTAGATTGTTTTCAGCGTTTATATGAATTTTGAGAGTAGGTTTAAGAAAAATTAACACTAGTTAGCATACTCACCAGTAGTGTAACTCCGTATTAACTCATTATCACTGGGTGGCCGGGGTGGTTTAGTAGTGGTAGAGCCATGTTGTAGCTAGCTGCTGCATCACGAATGGGCCGGCTCGTCCGGGGCAGTACCACCCTCTCACAGAACACCGGCGTGAAGCAGCAGTACTCCTGCTGCGTTTCGTACAGTCAGTGAGAGCGCCGGGGGCCCAATACCTCTCCGCCTCCCTCTCCCCTATTCCCTCTTCTTTTTAAAGGCCGGCAACAGATCAGTGACTCTCTTTGAGTTGTTGATATTTATGAGCTGTGGTGATCACTTTCCATCACATGACCCGCTTGCTCGATTGCATCCCTCTCATATAAAAAAAAAAATTTTTTAAGGGAGACGAACTGATGGGAATTGATCACCACCGCTCGTGAATACCAACAAGTGGAGAGTCACTGATCTGTTGCCGGCCTTTTTAAAGGCAGTATGAACTCGTTTCTTGAAAGCCCTGCCTGATCTAATGACTGTCTGAAAACACTGCTGCTGGAAGTTGATTCCATAATTTCACTATACGTGGCATAAAGTGTCGGAGGAAATGTAACAGTGGTAGACCCCTATTCATCGAGATGGTGACGTTGGAACTTAAACTTTCGGCAGGAGCTGCGATGTCGATGGTGATGGTCGAAGTAAAATCAGTAACGACTTGTATCGCTAAGCTTGTGTACTCTATCTACGAGTTGCTACATCCGACGACACGCTTTGCTCTCCGCAATTACATAACAAATTTTTCACTCTACACCACTGGTAGTCACGCAAACTTTGTCTTCTTTTAAAGGCAGCTGATGACTTACGGTGCTCGTTCACTTTCAAGTTTGTTTAAAAAAAACTTAATGTTGTCCATTGACTAAAAATGTACTTAAGTATTATCTACTACCTACTTGGATAAATCCAATTCAACTAAAGCACGTTTTACTTTAAGGTTTCGGTTGTAACTCTACTGCATATTAAAACCTTTATAGCACTGTGAGGCGTAATTTCATGCTGGCATTAGAAAAGGTGATGAATTTGGATGGTCAGTCAAAGTAGATAAGTTACATGGTCGGATCTGTAAATAAAGTAGTGAAACTCAATTTGTTATAATCGAAGTACCTAGAACGTAGACAGAGCTTATGCTAAAGAACTACAATGTTTTTATGTCCCAGATACTTCGATTAGCATTAACTGAGCTCAGTAGCAGAGCTACGTAACTCCATGCAATAGAACACCTCTCCACCGCTATCTCTTCGTGTCACTTAAAAATGTACTCTGTACAAGTTAAGTATGAAGTATCTTTTTCTATTTATTGTTTATTTTTTCAACTTCATTTTTTTATTACTTTTACGGTCATCCCGTGAAACCATATATTTCAAATGAACTAAAACAATTACTTTGCTCACCCGCGACCTTACAATAGTTACGTTTATGCAAGAAATGTGCGTTCATGCAGTTCCTCCACCTCCACACTGTACGAACACACACAAATCACATAAACCCAACCATCACCACCACCAAGCTACACTGACGCGTTTCGAACTCAACCAGAGCTCATCTTCAGAGTTACCACAACCGTATGCTATGCTACCAACTGTTAAACCTAACTGTTAAGTTTAACAGTTGGTAGCATAGCATACGGTTGTGGTAACTCTGAAGATGAGCTCTGGTTGAGTTCGAAACGCGTCAGTGTAGCTTGGTGGTGGTAACTATTGTAAGGTCGCGGGTGAGCAAAGTAATTGTTTTAGTTCATTAATATGGACCTCCGCAAAGTAACGCCTGATTCAATAAATTATATATTTCAAACTAAATACTTAGTTTGAAATATGTACTCTGTAATTAATACTGACTGTAGCGACTACTAGCGCCATCTAGTCATCACATAAGGAACTAATTTCTACAATCCTGCATCGCGCTATCGAAGTTTCTCAACTCGGCTGCATAAATACAACTTCCAACTTTCATCCATCGGACTTCGGTCCCCAGGCATAACATCTGCCTGGAGGTAGATCTCTCTATTGT